>OZ010686.1:6417471-7017471 GCA_963932265.1 Thymelicus lineola
ATTCTGTAATCTGTGGCCTGACCACAGAAGCGAGATGACATCAGTCTGTGAGTGACATTAGTGACATAAGTACTGACATCTACCCAACATTTCGCGCCTTATTTTTTCTATGATGATAATATGTCAAATGTTTGTTCTCTCAGATAATTACTATTGTAAGTTTTCGAAAAATTTGAGTGATCTTAAAGTTTGTAGATTGATACGAAATAGTTTAATGCCTATTCGAAACAGAAACATGTAAATAAAGTTCACTAGTTTGTTCAATTATTCGTATTTATATTAGTACCTACCTCTTCAGACGCATTTTCAACAAAGTTTCGTTCGCCACTACGACAGCTTCGTGTCAGGAGTAGCGTTTATCTTTGCGCGATTAATAGTTTTGACTTAATTAAGATAACAAATGTAGCATCACGTATCCTAATTATTAAATAATTCTATGTACAATCTCTTTCAGAAATGTCAGAAATGGTCGGCACATCGGAGGAACTTGAACGGATTTTGAATAATCTACAAGGATATCTTTTAGACAGAAATATTTGTGAAAAAATTGTTAAGGTGTTGAGTAGTAGCACTATCGTCAAGCAAAAAGCATCCAAAAGCTTTTAGAAATATGCCTTAAGGATCCAAAAGATGATGTGGATTATGCCACCGAGATACTGAAATTAGTTTCAGTAGTATTGAAGAAAGTAGCTGTAAGTATTCCACATCCTTTCGAGATTTCACATACTAAAAACAAAAATTAACGAAGCCATAGGTCCTTTGTAGATTATTGCTTACAAGTTGATAGTGGCGTAGTGAATTGAAATTTATAGGGGATTTAGTTAAAACACAGATCAATAAATAAGGTAGATAAGACACCGCCTTGTATTTGACTGAGGAAGAAAACTACTGTGCTGGATTACGTAATTCCTGTATTTACAAGCTACCATGCCCATCCATGTCATGAAAAAAAACCATGTTGTTTTCTGCCAGTAACTTCCGGACAGAAAAACAAAAACAGCATAGTTTTTGACGTGGATGGGCGTGGTAGCTTGTAAATACAAGAATTCTGAATCCAGCACGGTAGTTTTCTTCCTCAGTCAAATACAAGGCGGTGTCTTATCTACCTTATTTATTGATCTGTGAGTTAAAATTAGTTAAAACTTAAAGCAAACACTCATAAATTTCTTATATGTGAATAAAGATGTTATGGGCAAATGTTTTGAGCCCTCAGTTCAGATGCCTACAAAAAGTGGCATGGTATAAATCTCAGAAAGTACTACCTCTGTAGTAATAATTTACATTTAGTTAAGAATTCTTCAAATGATTTATGTCTTTCTCAACTGGTTAGAGATGGCTAGACATTACAGATTTATCCCAGTTTTTACTTGGGCCCTCAATCCAGACGTTCATGAACTGAGGGCCCAGGCGAAACATAGGTTTAAAAGAAGAAATACATAAATGCGCCTTGAATACCCCCTAAATAACATCCCTAGGAATTAGTTAAAAAAAGAAAACAGTGGAAAAAAAGTAACGGCTGAAAGGTAAAACGGATTCGAGTTTACGGATAACATCTGATCTGAGGGCCCAACATTTTCGGCTTTATCGACTAGGTGCAACCTCTAGTTAGAAATAAATTAGCTGAAAAGTTTTTACTAATTTTTAACAAAAATTTTACATGTTTTTTTTTTTTAAATGCCATAATTTATGAGGATATGCACTTTACATTTTAAATAACAACCAATCTACCGCCGTCGAAGTTGCGGGCAAAAGCTAGTATATACCTCAATTAAAAAATAAAAATTTCGTTTCGAAACCACTGTACTGCGGGCGAAGCCATGGGTAAAGCTTGTACAAAATAAGCAAACTTTATTATTTAGATACAAGTTAGTAAGTACCACTAGTTATGAGTTCTCGAATTTAAGCTCATTTGATTAAACGGGACAGATAAAGTTAATTTAAAGGACATGATATAACATATTTTTACGTTACATGTGTACCCTAGCTTAGAATAAATCGTTTTTCTAACCTTTTCTGAACAAAATTATTCCATCCGGCATTTGTTTACATTCTTAACCCTGCGTTAACTTATAATTTTTTAACTTTAATAAATTATCACTTATCTAGTGGGTAATTTCGAATTGTTTTTGACAGGGCTGTCAGTGTCGATGTTCTGTCGATGCCCCTGTCAACTTATTTGACAAGCTGTCACTTGACGTTTGTCACAGATATGTAATAGTAATTTTTAATTTCGGAAATTAACATGCCACCAACTTGTTCCACCAGTGGCACGAGAAGGAATTGTCATTCCTCGTCATACCACTGAATGATTGTTGCTCTACTAGTAATAAAAAAAAAATCTAAAGACATTTTATTTCAGATACCTAGTAGTATAATAAACAATAAAATCATAACTTCTACATCAACAAAATCATAACGTCCTATTCTGGAATCGTGATTACCCTACAAAAATTGTTTCTATTAACACTTTAAAGTTCATTTTCTCATAAAGTATGGCATTTTGAACAAAAACCCGTATGTCAAATTTTAGTTAAAAATTAGTAAAAATTTTCAGCTAATTTATTTCAAACTAAGAGGTTGCACCTAGTCGATAAAGCCGAAAATGTTGGGCCCTCAGATCAAATATTATCTGAAAACTCGAATCCGTTTTACCATTCAGCCATTATTACTTTTTCACTATTTTCTTTTGTAACTAATTCATAGGGATGTTATCTAGGGGGTATTCAAGGCGCATTTATTATATTTCTTTTTGTAAACCTATGTTTCGCCTGGGCCCTCAGATCATAAAAGTAAAACTGCAATAAATCTGCAGTGTTATTCTCTAGCCAGTTGAGAATGAGATGAATAATTTTAAGAAATTCTTAACTAAATTCTAAAATAAAAATATTTGACACAAAGGTAGTACTTTCTTGAGATTTATACTATGCCACTTTCTGTAGGCATCTGAACTGAGGGCTCAAAACATTTGAACATAACATCTTTAATTCACGTTTAAGAAATTTATGAGTGTTAGTTTTAACTAAATCCTCTATAAATTTCAATTTGATACGCGAAGAAAAAAAAGTAAGTGGGCTCTCTATCCAGATGCACACAGTACCTAGACAGATTTACAATTTACATACATTAATTACATACAAAATGTAAGTAACATTTTGTCATTGCTTTTTTATGTAATTTTTTTTCTTAATTGATTTTAATTGCATTACTGTTTTTTCAGGCTGGGGAATTCTCTACGAAACCAGACCTAGTGCCTTCTATGCTTGATTTACTTTTCATGATAAATACTTCATTATACAGTTCTACATCAGATGAAATAAAAATCATGTATTTTAAAACACTTATTTCTTATCCCGATGAAGTATATCGTAATTTGGAGGATGATGATAAAATATTGGAAGTATTCAATTTGTATGCCCATCAGCGAATTCCTCTTGCAGTCAGAGCACAGGTATGTCTTTTTTGTTTAGTTGGCTAGAAAAAATAATATTTAAAGTATATACAATACAATACAAAACTCTTTATTGCACACCAGAATAAAATGTACATGTAGATAACACAACTACAATGGACAGTATACAATAGGCGATCTTATCGCTAAAAAGCGATCTCTTCCAGATAACCCAAAGTGGAAAACTTGTCTAAGTTGACAAATAAATTGCTGGTAGAGGTGTACAAGCACAACTAACATATGTATGATGTTCATGAGGTCTGCGAAACTAACATAATATGAAGAGAGGAAAGGATAGAGTAAGATTGCGATAGAATAGATTATAAAGGACTATAATTTTTAGGAATGACGAGAAGAGGTAGAAGATAGCAAATAAGAGCAGGTCAAAGTGACATATAGTGCAATTTAACCTGTCGTTTAAAAACAATATTTAGTCTTAGCATATCTAATGGAAACCGGTAGAGTGTTCCAGAGATGAGTTGAGAAAGCGTATTAATAGAAGTTACAAGAGGAGCTAGGAGTAGATAATGCGAGGTTAGAGTTAGAGCGAAGAGAGCGGGTACTGTCGTGTAGCGAGTAAAGATAAGTAAATCGCTCTTTAAGGTAATCTAGGGCTAGTGGATTGAACAGAACAGAGTAGAGCAGAGAAAGAATATGAGTATTCCGGCGAAGGCGAATTGGGAGCCACTTGAGCTTAGTGCGAAATTCTGAGACATGGTCATATTTACGCAACCCAAATATGAACCTGATACACAAATTTTGGAGGTGCTCAAGCTTATTTAGCTGCTCCTCGGTGACGTCAAGTTATCAGATATCAGCATAATCAAGGATCGGGAGAAGCAGGGAATGTGCTAGCGCAATTTTCGTGGAAGTGGGTAGAAAATATTGTAATCGACGAAGAGACCCAATTGCAGCAAACATTTTGCGGCTGACTTCATTAATTTGTGGACTCCAGCTAAGGTTGCTATCAATGGCGATGCCAAGATTTTTGACAGTCTTACTAACTGGAATAATAGTACCATTTAAGGTTACTGGTGGTAGGTGAATAAAGTCAATTTTGGTCATAAGACGTGGGGAGCCAATTATTATCAGTTGTGTTTTACCGGGGTTAAGCTGAAGTCCAAGAAATTTGCACCAATCTGTAATACGAGCCAGGTCAGCATTGATATTATCGATAGCATTTTGTAGATCATTAATGGCAGCCTGTGTATATATCTGGAGCTCATCTGCATACAAGTGGTAGGAAGAAGTAATATAGGAAGTAATCATGTTAATGAAAATTGAGAATAAGAGTGGGGACAACACGCCACCTTGCGGTACACCAGCAGGGTATTCAGCCATGAAGATAGACTCTCCTGTACACGCACACGCTGCCGGCGCCTGTGCAAGTAACTATGAAACCAGTAAATTGCAGTTGGAGATATGTTAAGGGAACGTAAGATTCCGAGCAAAATATCAATATCCACGGAACCAAAAGCGTTGCTAAAATCAAGCAAGCAGAGCACAGTAAGTTGACGCTTGTCCATCCCAGAGTGGATATCATCTGTAATCTTTATCAATGAGGTGGTTGTACTGTGACTAGCGCGGAAACCGGACTGTAAAGGGTTTAATAAATGATGACTGGACAGATAGTTATTAAGTTGATACTGGACGAGATGTTCAAGGATTTTGGAGAGGAATGTTAGTATAGAAATAGGGCAGTAATCTGAATAGGATATTGGACTGAATTTTTTGGGAATTGGGGTTATTTGTGCATCTTTCCATACACAACAACAAAATTACGTAATACAATAAAATTACGTGATATGTAATAATATATTTTTTGCACTAAATTTCGGATATTTTTACTCAATTCACGTAGAAGCCGTTGACTCTCTACTATCGTGAAATTACTTATACAAGATGACGTCACCATCATATCGACCAAATTTGGCGCGTTTGTGGTCATGTGATTTTTTTTAACTTTTATCAATTTTCAATTCTTTATTTTTTATATAATTAATATTTTTTAAGAGTTTTTAACAATGACAATGAATATAATTTGTGTTAAAGATTTAAAATACATAAAAAATAAATAATGTTTTTAAAAATTGAACAACTCAATTTCCGCGTGCGAAACTGCGGGTAACACAGCTAGTGATTAAATATAATAACAGCGGTGTGCTATAGCGCAAGCTATGAATAGATTTTTTCCTAACCTATAATTTTCTTAAAAATCTAATATTTTTTATTTTCAGCCAATTCATGTACTGTACAAGTATTTGAAAGTCTTACCGTCAGAAAAAAGGTTAAAGTTTGTTAAACATGGCATGAACATTTGGTTCCTTAAGCTGGTACCAATTGTTATGTCTTTTGCAAAGATACCAGATTTTGAAATGGAAACTCCATTAGCGGCATTGGAATTAATCGTAGATGAATTTTCTTCAATTGATTACTATGATGACCCTAGTTTCCAGAGCATTTTTCAGTGTTGTTATGATCCGCAAAAGTAAGTAAATATTATTGACTTATGTAATTGAAGTACTAAACTAGATAAACAATTTTATTACCTTTACGTGTAATTGTTTCTGTAATTATATATCATAAATAAAAGGTAGGAATACACACGAATGAATACATGTTATTATATATTATATGTATATTTATATATATATATGTTATATATGTATGTATTTTTATTTACATTTATAGTTATGTTTATTATAATGTATTTTTATGTTTATTATATTTAAATAGGTATTCCTTGTTTTTGCTGTGTGCACGCTATCTACCTTTCATTTACTTCTCCAGTCGCAGGTCTGCTGGAGAGTCGTTAGAGATAAGCAATACCTTTGTACATTATTTCCTCAATTGTTTTCCTATAATTGCTTATGTGTACATAAAGAATAAATAAATAATAATAAATAAATATATCCAAAATAATATGACATATAACATCAGATCAGAGTACTAATATTTAACAGTAATAAATGTAACAATCTTTTATAATTAAGCTCTTAGCATTAAGCTCGCTTTTTATATCATCTACCTTAGGTATCATAGAGATTAAATAAATAAATAAATATAAACTAAATTTATGTTAATTACAGATATCCAACAATAATGAAGGATCTCTTAGCAAAAGAAAGTGCCATCTGGCACAGGCTATGGATCATATTTGTAAAAATTCTCAAGAACCAATTAACAAAATGTGTTAGCACCACAAGCCGCATAAGTCCCATAAGTTCAATGTTACCTGTTGTTGAAACAGCCTGGAAATCTGATGTGACCAACAGATGTCGCGCTTTTCTCTGCTGGAATGCATTGATAGATAATTTTTCTACTGAAGAAAATGAAGCTTACCTAAATAA
Source organism: Thymelicus lineola (assembly GCA_963932265.1). Classification (NCBI taxonomy): domain Eukaryota; kingdom Metazoa; phylum Arthropoda; class Insecta; order Lepidoptera; family Hesperiidae; genus Thymelicus; species Thymelicus lineola. The sequence goes on from OZ010686.1 coordinate 6,424,270, forward strand.
GAGAATTAAACTTCTGGTGATACCTCTTAATTGCAATAATGCCAAAGTTAAAGAGACCGTTATTGCGAAATTAAACACTTGGTGGCGTTTAATATGTAAATTTCATTCAAAATTAAGTAATTTTTCTGAAACATTATTGATTCCATTCTTACATTTTTGTTTTGGCAAGCCAAATGATTGCGATAAATCTGTACAAATACCAGGCATGCTGACTTTTATGTCACAAGTATGCTGTGTGGAGGCTCTTGTGAACATTTTTGGCCACAACAATTGCCAAGGCTGTGTCTCCTTGCCTGTACCAAAAGGCAAAATTCTAAATGATAAATGTTTATTAGCAAGCAAGAAAGATCTAATCTATTCCATGAATGTAGCATTCAGAATTGTTGCAAACAATCCAAGTAAATTAAGGATTCCTTATAAGTGCGCTTGGACGAGTTTTATAAAATTAATTTGTGACACAACTGATGATAATCTACGAAGAAAAGTCTTCAATGATTTATTGGCAATGATCGAAAATTTAATACAGGTAAATACCACTATATTTTTAAGTTTGTCAATTTGTAATCATACTTATTAATTTACTGAGCTGGCACAGCGACCCAACATGAGTCTTGGCCTCGGACGGACACGAGAGCTCGCCACTTGTCTTTGATCTGCGCAGTCTCTTGCCAGTTACTGGCTTTGAGTTCGCGCAAATCAGCTTCGACCCTGTATATGTAGATATGTATGATAATGATAAAACATAATTATTTGTGTTTTAGAGTATCCATGACGACATCCTTGCTGATATTATCTTAAATGATTTGATTTTTAATCTTTTACAAGGAAATGAAAAAATAATACATCTTCTTTATCCTCCAGACGGGAAGGATAGTAAAATACAAAATATTTTATTAATGCTTTTGAATCCATCATTGGAAAATGCTTATGTCAGGTGAGTGGATGTTATATTATGTTAACTAGTTAACTGTAAAATTGAAAATTGAAAAAATTTTTAATTGAAAATAAATATAATTCACAAAAGTGTTATTGTTTCAAATATGGATAATTTTTGCATTGGTTTGTATGTTAAATATCTTTTGTATAATATTAATATCTTGCTGATCTTGGTTATGCATTAGTGTTGTTGTTTCTTTTTAATTCGCCATTTGATTTTGAAGCTCGATAAGAAATAAAAAAAGAACTTGTTTGTTTTTAATACATTTTTAATGTCCATTTGTTTCAGGAATGACATGTCCAAAGCTATTGAGAATTTTAAACCATTTACTGACTTTGTTGTCCAACAATGTTTACACATTACGGTCATAGAGGCTTTCTTAACACAACTGTCATCTAATTATAAATCTTTAGTTTTGTGGACGGCAATGTCCTCATCTATATGTGAAAAGAAGTGTGACACGAGTCCAGAAATACTGAATGCAATGTTACACTGGCCTTTAAAATATTTGGATTTACTTTCTAATGTATGTGTATATCACACTTGTGTTACTTTTTTATTAGGTTCTTAAATAAGTTCTCGCTGTTTTCAAACAGATGGCATTACTAGGACTACTTGCATGTGGTTTCTGATGGTATCGCATGGACCCGAAGCTACTGTCTGTAACCTTCAACTTTAATCGGTGTTAGTCATCCACGCTGTAAACAACGTTATTTTTTGTAGTGATAAAAATGTCGAGTTTTGTACCAAGTAAAGAGTATTTGCGGGGAATTTTATTGCATTATTTTATTCAAAAGAAATCTGCCGCTGAATCACACAGAATTCTTGTAGAGAACATGCTTTGTCGGAAACAACATGCAGATACTGATTTCGACGCTTTAAAAACGATGAATTTGATCTTGGAGATAGAGAACGCTCTGGCGCACCGAAAAAGTTTCAAGACAAAAAATTACAAGAATTACTTGATGAAGACGCGTGTCAGGTGCTATCTGCACTTGCAGGTTCATTACAAGTAGATGATACGATCGTTTCGAAACGTTTGTAAGCCTTAGGAATAGTCCAGAAGCAAGGGACCCACCATAAGGTGGGTTAAAGCCGAGAGACATCGAACGGCGTTTATAACGTGCCAAATTTTGCTTCAACGATACAAAAGAAAAATTTTTCTGGCGATGAAAAGTGGATACATTCACAAATTCATACATTCAGTGGTATGTTTTAATAATTACTCCACAGTAAAGTGGGAAAACACACCAAGCGCCAAGCGTTTTATCCACATAAAGCGTTTATTTTCCCACAAAAAAGCGAGAACTTATTCAAGGACCTAATATATTATTTTTATTCATATTTGATTCTTATCTAATATTTCTTAATTGGTTTCTTAACAGGTGGAATTTTCGACATCAATTTGGCTTACATTGTTTGACTATGTGGATGTTAAACTGGGTGTATCACATATCAATGATGGAATATTACAAGTATTAATTGATTTTAAAAAACACAACACAAAAAATTTACCATTCCTTTTAAATGCGGCAATATCTTTATTGAATAAAAAAATGATGGCAAGTAATGGTACGTGGACAAGATTAAAAATTATGTACCTACTGCAGTTATACATATCTAAATAAATAATCTAAATAATTTGATTAATAACATATCTAAATAATTTGATTTTTTAATTTCAGGTATAAAATACAATGAAGAAGTGTTACTTATCTGCACCATTGTCAATAAAGTTGATGGTTTAAATCATACTCATACAGTATTCTCAAAATTGTTAGACATCCTTTTAGAACTCTTCAAAAACCTCTTAACAGATACAAATTTGTCAATTGCAGAAAACGTATTTATGATACTTAAATTCGTATTTTCAACATTATATAATACATTTGAGAAATCCATTGATGACGTAAGTATAAATATATGTTTGTATCATATATTTTGATAGTTTATATAATTTTTTGTGGACTCTTTTTGTGTCTTTAATTTGTAGTGGAAGTGTATTAATTTTCATTGTTTATATTCCAGGATGCAGTACTTTTAAGCAAAATTGAACAGGTGTTAAAGTATGTTCAAGATTTATTAAAACTAGAAACCTATACAGCCTTGAAACAAATTATCATAACTGAGTTTTTAGACTTTGCACTAAGATTTGGCAAACAAAAGTCATTGAAAGACGCTATACTTGACATTTTACAAAAAAAAATGATAAACTTGGATAAAAGTCATCCATCTCTCTTTACTATAAAAAATATAATGGCTATTCTGAACGAAGATTCCAATAAAATAGTTTCAATGGATAAACCCAAAATTACTACAACTGTGAATAAAAAGGGAAAGAAAAAGGAAACCAGTATTGTAAATACGGTTGTTGAAGATGGAGAAGAATTTGTTGTGGTAAAATCAAATTGGAAATTTAATCCCAAAAAATTAACTAAAAATCAAAAAGAAAAGCTTAAAAGAAAACGAGAAGATATACCGGCTCTCTATCAAGATTTGTCCCAGTCACAGGACGACTTTAAATTAAGCACTTGGAAAACTGATTCCCAAGACACTACCGCTACGACTACAAGCAGCAAATCTAATGATTTAGCAACAAGTGAAAAAGTATCTTCAATACTCAAAAATATGGCCAGCACAGATGTTGTGCCGAAAATATTAAAAAATATATTTACAGAAAATAATGAAAAAATCAATTCAAGTGTGGAATTAACAAATGAAAATATTAATGAAACCCAAACTCCTACTAGTAAAGGAGTAAAACCCAGATTGTCCTTAAAAGATCGAATCTCTCGGAACGTTAAAATTTTGACTGAAAAATCTGATGGCCAAAATGATGAAAAACATTTAAATGCAGCCATTGATAATGTTACGCCACAATTAAAAACACCCGTTGGAAAGAGGATTAAAATTTCTGATGCCAATTCAGCACCACCTGAAATAAACGCTGAAAGACCATCGCGACAAAAAAGGAAACCAAAAAAATTTGAAGAAATTGAAGCATTTTCTATAAAGAAAAGGCGTTATTCAGTATCTAATCGTGAATCGCAAAATAAAGATACATATGAAGATTTAAATGACTGCCAAGTCGGGACAGAGAATTTTAATATTGAAAAAATAAAATTAAATGCATCAGATGCCGATGTTCATAAAAATTTAGAAGTTGAAGATATTAAATCAAATATATCAAATGCGGATGTTTCTAAAAATCAAGAATCAGATCGCAATATCCTAGTTTCAGGCTTACCTGAAGATAACACAAAACACAATGATACACAAAGCAAAAATAATTTGAGTGTTGTCCACAATCAGATAGCTCAACATGAAAATATTATTAACGAACAACAAAATAGTAAATCAAACGTTGCCCCGGAAATATCAAAAAATGATGTAGATGTCGTCACGACAGATAAAAACCAAACAGATAATAAACAACATGTATCTAAAGAGAATCAATCAATAACGCCTTCAAATAAGAAATCCGTAAAAAAGAAGTCACGGATTGAAAATGAGTTGGTAATTAACATGGTAGAAGGAAATTTATTTTTGAAAGAACAACAAGAAAAACGACTTACTCGAAAGAAAGCATTGGCATCCCCCGTTGCTTCCAGAAGAAAAAGTCTAACTCAAAAGTTTAACAAGTCAAAAACAGAACAGAAAAATACGCCTAAGGTTGATAAAAAAATCAAAGAAATAGATAAGCAGTCGGATAAATCCAGGGAATTCGACACTTTTGCTGATTCTCAAGAATCTACTGTAACAGATGAAAATGGATCTCAGGATATTATTGAAAGTTCGCAAGACTCTACAGTAAGTATAATGTCAGTGAAATCTACTAAAACTCCAAATCGAATACCATTTGTAACATTAGAACACATTGATCACAAAGTGCTTGCAGATAAAGCCAATCTAAGTTATAAAAGTATATGCGCAGGTAGTACAGCGGTGAATGTTTCCGAGAACTGTAACAATGATGATAGTGAATTTCCTCTTAATAAGACAGCAGAAGAATGTGTTCGAATAGACTTAACGGAGGATTTAAATACAGAGCCAATAGATACAGAACATGTAATTACCGATGAAGTTATAATGATTAATGCTGAGGAGCCAATTGCGAATTATTTGAATGGCACGTATATTGGTATGGACACACAGGATATAGCTGACGCAGATACTCAGCCAGTGGACTCTGACACTATTCGTGATACATCTCCAGCACGAACGCAGGAAGAAACCACGAGATCCTTAACGGAATCTCTACTATGTGCGACAGAAACAAAGCAAGATGAAAGTTTAACAAAATTATCACATAAGGACGAAGAGCAGAGAAAGCAAGATTTCCTGAATAATGCTTTGCAATTATCTCCTATAAATACTTTAAGCCCCGTTAGGGATAATAAATCACCATCTCCTGAAACTAGCAGTGATTTTGAGGTTATAAAACTTTCATTTCCGGTACAGAGTAATGGCGAGCCATTTGAGAAATGTGATTCACCTGAAATATTTACTGAAGAAAAAGTGTCACCCGATAAAAGAGATCAATCTCCGCCTCGAGAAGAGACTAAAGTCCCTACTACAAGTCCTAGGTCATTGTCTCTCAAAAAAAATAAGCCGCAAGTCAGATCAGGCGGTCGTGCTGCACAGATGCTTGGACTATGCATTCCGGATCCCGATAGATTACAAACGATAATAAACTCAGAAAAATCTGTCGTAGCTGAGGAAGTAAAGAAGTGCAGCCCAAAAAAATCTTCAGCAAGACGAAACCTTAGAAAACTATACAATTCAGTGAATGATAATAGCGAGTCGGTAGAGGAAGCTGAAGAAAGCAGTAATTTCTTAATGATGAAAAGAAGCTTGCCCGCCGCGGATAGCAGTCCATCCATTCCTATTTTAAAAAGGAAGCTTGTTGATATTGTCGATGATTATACTGTTTCTCCCGCACACAAAGTAAGTGTACTCAATGTTTACTATTTATCACTAGCTGTTGCCCGCAGCTTCGCATACGAAAATTATGTTATATCTTATTTGTACCTCTTGCAGAAGAAAATAAAAAAAACAGTGAATTTATGGTGAAGTACCTAGTTATATTTAGTTATTTATATACTGTAGCCCACACTTTATATAATCACAAAGCATTCCTCCAGGAGCGGACTTTGAAAAATAAGCAATATTCACATTAATTTGTATTTTTTGCTTTTTCTTGAAAAACTGAAAAACATATTATTCCATCAATTTAAGCAAGGAACATTTATTGCAAATCGGTTCAAGGTTGAAGCAAATCGGTTGATGTCTTAAACATATTCCTTACAAACTTTCATCCCGTTTTCCAGGGAAAACTTTTCCGGGAAGGAAAATTTTCTAAAATATGACCCGGAGTATTAGTAACAACTTTACAAATTTTCATCGAAATCTGTTCAAGGGTTTTCATGTGATGCCTGGACAGACAAACAGACAGGCAGACAATAATTTAAAAAAATATTATATTTTTGTGCTCTAACACATAATCGAAATTTTTAAAAAATATCAATTTACAGAAAAATTTTCCTTTGAGTTTTATTAAACTATAACTAGTTGTGTTGCCCGCAGCTTCGCACGCGGAAATTATGCTTATCATATTTGTACCCCTTACACAAGAAAATTTTTAAAAACAGGTAAATTTATATGAAGTACTTATATTTAGGAATTTATATACTGAAACCTACGATACAATAAAAAATCATTCCTCCGGGAGCGGGTGTTGAAAAATAACAACATTAACATCGATTTGTTTTTTTTTTCATGAAAAATTTTGAAAAACTCGAAAACATGCAATCCATCAATTACAAGAGAAACGTTTTTTGCAAATTTAAAAGAAATCGTTGATATTTTAAAAATATTGCATACAGAGTTTTATCTTGTTTCCGGGGAAAACTTTTAAAGTTTTTTGGGAAGAAAAGTTTTCTAAAACATGACCCAAAGTATAAGGAACAACTCAAATAATTTCCGTGTGCCCGGCCAGAGAAACAGATAGACAGACAAACAATAATTTTATAAACAAATTTTTTGGTGCTCTAACATGTTATTAAAGTGCCCTCTCCCTCTCCCGCTCCCAGACCCTCTCCCGCTTCCTGTCCCACTTCCTGACCCTCTCCTTCTCCCTCTCCTCTTTCCTCTCCCGCTCTATGTCCCTCTCCCTCCCCCTGTCCCACTCCCTCCCCCGTCCCACTCCCTCTTCCTGTCCCACTCACTCTCCTCCCGCCCCACTCACTCTCCTCCCGCTCCCTGTTTCTCTCTTTCTCTCCCGCTCCTTCTCACTCCCCTCCCTTTTCCACTCCCAGTCCCTCTCCCGTTTCCCTCCCATCCGTAAAGTCCCCTACACTAAATGTTTCTCACTATACAATTTTATATATATAAAAATAGATATAAGATAGATCATTCACTGGTTAGTATCTGCGCATACGATATATTTATCATTACTTCGGTGAAAGAAAGCACAAGCAACCAGCTCACTTCAGTGATTTCAATAATATTTTTTTAGTCTGCTCATCTGCTCTCAATCGATATGGTGGACAATCTGTACTTCTCTCATTGGGGAGTCTGAGCCCAGTAATAGACTGTAATGAGGTTGTATTTTTTTACAGAGAAAGAGAGTGAGTTTTCATGACCCACCTGTCTCCACAACCATATGCGTAAAAAAATACATAGAATCAGGTAGCGTCGGTTCCCCACAAAATTCTGCTAGTAAACGCCAAGAGAGACGAACTCTAAGATCGAAATCGGAAGCTGGTGAAAACTCGAAGAAGCGTCTTGATACTGAATTTAAATTGGACACCGCTTTAAAAAAAGCAGTTGTAAGTTTTAGCGAAGCCAATGAGACACCGAGTGCCTCGGAAGACACAGAAATGAGTTCCCTAGAACCAACTCCACTTGTAGAAATAGTTAAAAATAGTGAACTTAACCATGTTGATCCAATTTTTTTGGAACTTGTCGACTGTAAAGATCCTGTAGATAATATTGCTGGTGATTTATCGTCGCCGGCGATGAGGCCGTTGCTCGTTAAAGAGTTCGCTGGAAAGATAGATACTGTAGGCGACTTGGCTAAACTGTCGGAGCTTGAAGTGAACAGGCTTTGTATAAAGGCACCTAAAGTACAAGTAGTTAAAAAAGTTTTGACAGAATATGCAAAGAAAATTAATACCATTGCAAATGAAATGACGCCAATGACAGAAGCGGTATTTAGTGTGACTACGGTACTTGAGTCGAAAGGTATAGATGTAGATTTGCAAACAGACTGTGTGACTGTAGAGAGCGTAGAAATGCAAACTGAGGCATTAGCCATGTCTCTAGCGAGCACACAAACGGACACAACATCTACTGTAGAATGCGACGTGCAAACAGATGAATCGGGCAGTAAATCTACTGAGGATATTGCGAAATCTTTGCTGGAAGTAAGTTATTAAATACGTTTATTAAATGTGTACTTGTTGCATGGTGCGGTATTAGAGAGCAAATAAATATGAGTCAAGTAAATTCAACGTTTCATAAGTGGTAATTTTTCTTGGGGTTTGTGTGGTAAGATGGAATAGAGGAAAATTCTCTTTTAGGGAAGTTTTTTATTTATTTATTTATTTTTATGGAAACAGCCGGTAAACGAGCTGACGATCCACCTGATAGTAAGTGGCTATCGTCGCCCATGGAAATCAGCAACACCAAAGGCATCACTGATGCGTTGCCGACCAAGAAAGAAGAAAAAGAAAGAAAGAACTGGCTCTCAAGCCCCCAGCCGGAACACGACGAGTCGTATGGCGGCTGACTCATGCTCAAGGGTGGTAGCTATCCAGACGAACCCAATGGAGAAATAATAAATTAAAATCAATGTTACCAATATAATCCCTCCGAGGGCCCTACTACCAGCGGGCCGGATTTAGTCGCCTCTTACTACACCCATCCGGCGTGGGATTGGGGTTAGTATTCTAAGCCGCCCCAATACGGCGGAAGTGAGAGTATAATTTAACTATCAAAATAACAAATAGGCGTGCCAAATCTTACATTTTAAATACACTTTCGCATAAAATCATTATACACTAATTAATTAATTCGTTAATGGTTTCGCTAAGTAAGACAACAATAATTTTTTTTTCAGCAACCAGACTTCTGTGATCACCTTAACAAGCTACTCGACGTACCTTCGAAGCAAAGCATTGCATCAAGCTTGCCATTTAGTATCCGTACCGATACCTTTATACAAGATATGAAAAATGCAACATATAGTACAAACGAAATTATTGACGAATTACTTGAAAAGCAAACAGATTCTATCAATGGACAAAATAATCCGAGATTGTCATTCATGGGTGAATGTTTGAGAAAACACTTTAATTCAAAGGATTTGCTAATTTTCTGTAGTAATTTACTGAAGAAAGTATGTGACAATGATATTTAGTACGTTAAATTTATGTTGGACGACTTACTTATGACGGTAATTTGATGCTTTAAGTCTGATGTAAATTCTTATACGACGCCCCCGGGGAATAAAATGGTAATAGAGAAAAGTAAATTTTACAGGAGAAGCAAAAAACTAGTTTTGTTTTATCCTAGGCAGAATCGATAGATAGATAGATAGATTGGATAGATTGGATATCTTTGAATTATACATCAAAACGTGTGTAATTTTTTCTGGAATTACATTCCATAAAATATATATCTTTTTAATTATCACCAAAAAACAATAATACTGTAATTATATGGAATTGTGTAGCAAGTAAGTTTATACATATAACAATTTTATTCCCGTAAAACTATGCTATCGACAGTTTTCATCACGATACACTTTTATTGTAATTTTATGAATTAATTGTAAATATGTATTAAACCCAATAAAGTTAATACTCATCTTTGAAGTATTGAAATGTAACGATTTTATTTAGGGCAGAATAAAATGGTATAAACGCTGATCTAAAGAGACTAAAAGTTATTCAGTAATATGTGACTACGACTTTATTATGGGCTATAATTTTTACATGACTTCCTGTAGATGCCAAAAATGAAAGAAAAAAAATTCTGGTAACCGTCGATAACGATTTCATTCCCCGGGGGCGTCGTATTAAGTTAGGGCAAGTTAGACACAACATGTTAGTTGTGATAAGAGTTTGATGATTTCTTGTTTCCATCATATTTTCGAGATTAAAAGATTATAGATTTTATCAAAATTATTTTATTTAATATAAAACAATAATTCATATTTACATTATTCAGTCATGAGCGATCGGCGCCGTATTTACACATGTCATCATTCATACCCAACAAAGATCTGTAATACAACAAATGTATTACAGAAAGATTGTGATTAATAATGTATTATTGTTGTAATTAAAAGTATTAATTATAGTGGTCATTCCAAAATTGCTCTATGGCAACATTACTATATATTAAGTTTAGTTAGCATAACAATTTTTTCAGTGTTACGCAAGGCGTAGGTACATGTCTGTGCAAGGCCCGTTTTATCTCTTTTTATTATCTCTTTACATACTTTTTGGAAAGTATATTTTATATTGCATTTTTGCCAACAGAAGCTTTGATTTAATTATGCTTATTCCACGTGGATATTACCGACAAATATAGTACACAACATATAGGACAAAAAGTAAATTTTTGGATTTAATGGATTAACTGCAGAATCAAAGGCGAAGATAACAATGTCAAACAGTACATGGCATCAGAAATAATTACATCACAACTAATATTTACAGTGATCTAAAGTATGGGTTTTGTTAAAGCTTTATAAATCAATGGAGACTTTTTAATTTATCTACTATTTACACCATTCAACTTACAAATCACCATCCCAATATTATAATAATTATCACACTATTTTAACGCTAATAGACCTTGTCGTTTGTTATAGTTTAGCTGTATCAAAATAATCCTTTACCCTAATTTTATATAGTCAATGAATTGAATATGTACTGAAGTTAGAATGACAATAAACTTTAGGAACTCTTATTACTTTGATACAAATTGAATAAACATTATTTTGAAGACATGCACAGTAATACTTATTTTAAAGTAACAGGGGTATTATCTATACAAATAAATGAAATTAGAGTGTCTGTTTATAATATTAAAATAACCGCATTTTTACTAAGTTCATTTGGATGTACACAGTACATATACCAAATTTTTTTTACAATTTTTGTCTGACTGTCTGTCTGTTTGTTCCGGCTAATATTTGAAATGGTTGGACCACAGAACATCTAATAATTAGTTAGAAGGGGCATAGCACGTAATTTGTATGGGAACCGCTGTCGCCGTTTCAATAAACACTACTAACGAAAATGAACAAATACGCACGAGGATTGTTATGTGTGCATGAAGTAGGCGTGACTCTGTAGCTAGGGATTGATTGTCGATAAATTTTTATCGGTATTTATTTTCGCAAGGTATACTTATTCATTATATACTTTTATACTTTTTGATTGAAATTACTTACTCCGTCGACAGACTCATATTTCATCATGGCCTCCGAAACAAAGTTTTTTCCAATTACCGCACATGAAGGCATTTTTACGTAATTAAGTCGCAGTATTTTGCAGTACTTTTCTCCGTTGGAGTTTGCGAGTCACTAAACAGCGCAATCGCGTGTTTTTGTGCGATGTGCGCATTTGATCACAGTATTGGCGCGCCTACCTTGCCCACAATTCCTTTCTAACTAATTATTAGATGTTCTGTGGGTTGGACCGATTTTGACTTGACTTACTGGCAGATAACTGATGTAACAAGGAGTACCTAACTTAGGCTACTTTTATTTTAGAAAAAAATAGGATCAATGAAAAATTTAATAATATTCGATTCAAATAGGGAAGTTGTATACATACATTATATATTTTTTCTATATTTCAACTCTGCGAACTGAACAATAACTTTTTTGTTAAATACCACGCGGATGAAGTCGCGGGTAACAGCTAGTCTAAACTAAGGATAAAAATTAGAGCAAGATTTATTTTATTTTAGAATTCTAATATTAATTACACTAAACTATAACACAGTATTTTGATTAAAACTAGCTCGTGCAATAATGATCTGTTATACTGACTGGATTACGTAGGAATATTGGCAATAAGGCGTAGACGCAAGCCTTTATTATACATTAATTAAAAGATAAGGATTGGTCACATATTATGTACCTGCCTACCTAGTTAGCTCATTGATCTCTGAAAACGGTAGGTACAGCCATAGATATATGGAATAGATATCCTAGAACAAAAGTTTTTGAGCTTTATCAATCCTAGCTCCCAGATTAGTTCTTTAATTGTATTACATTTAAAAAATCAGTAGCATAATTTAATAGATTTGATAATTGCTTGCGCTTGTTTGTCTTACGCCCTCCTATTAACAAAAATCGTCTTATTATAAATATATTCTATCTACTTATTTTAAAATGCAATTGCTAATATTATTGTATATATACAAACATCATATTATGGATAATATTTTTACGTCTAAATGTCACTGCATAGAAACCCACAAGTCTAAAAGTAAACCCATACAATTTGAAATTTCAGTATTTACAGAAAATAGGTACATACAACAGTAAAGAGGCCTATGATGCTTCTAACAATATCCTTATCATGTGTTTAAATGTTATAAATTTTAAAATAATCTTATAAAATATACCTAACACTGTTCTTGCGTATTTCCTAAACATCATCAATCATCATTCCTAATAAGCATCATGTCAAGCACATCAGTCCTCTAACAATGACAATTTTAACGACTCATCACCTGTTGTGGATCCAAACTACTTAAAATACACTCATTTCCATTAATAAGTTCTGACTATATTATTTCCACAAGGAATAAAATAATGCTTTGGTCCACAAATTGAGCACTCGATTAATGTAATCTACTCTTGTAGTTTATGGAGGTTTATCGGTTACTGTCAAGGAAAACGCATTTCGGCGACGTAATCTAAGTGTTCTAGGTTCTGGTGCGAGTTAGTGCGTCGTGGTGCACGAGGTCTATGCAAGTTGTGGTGTGAGTGCGTCCTCGTTACTCTACGAGGGCCTGCGTCACTCGTTTTACGAGGCATCACAAAATCCTCATCTCGTTGAACAGGCTTCCTACTGTCAAATGTTCGACGGTTGCTTTCATTGCGCTGTCTCTGCCAATTCCGATCCATTTCATGCCCGTAGAGATCTAGCTCCCCCGACGGTTGGAACTGGCTGGTGCTCTGATTGTAACTTGATCTCTTCCATCCGTCCTCGTACTTTTTCCTCGTGTTCACATCATCATCTAGTTGGCGGCGCTGCGATTGATTCGAACTGCTTTCGCTAGTGTCCTCTCCCGATGTCCCAATACCCAAATCTTTGTCATCCCCATAAATTTTGTAAACACCGTTGGGACTTATGTTTTTTCCGTTAAATATTTGGTCATTTAGCATCAACTGAGGATGGGGTAGGCAATATGGATTTGGGAATATTTTATCTACGTTAGCCATTTTGACGTCCTTATGTTGCTTCGTACACGACCCTGGTCCAAACAGCGAGAGTAAAACGGGTAACAAAAATAGTCCGTGCATTGCTCCGAAAAATATCACCATGAAGACCATTTTGAAGAATACCGAGAAAATGTAGCTGTCAGCGAGTAGTAGTGCCACTACTCCTAATATGGTACTGAATGATCCTTGAACTATAGGAAGACCTAATGAGTAGAGGCATTCGCTGACTCTTTCATTCGGAGATTTGGCCTTGGATGCCATGTACGCATAACAGATGTGAGCGGTGAAGTCTACTGAAAATCCGATACACATGATGAGGTTTATCATGGATATTGAGTCCAGGTTGATGTCCCAGAGAGCCATGTATCCAACGACACCTATCTCTATGGAGACAATGCTGAAGGCGACCCACAGGGAACACAGGATGTTCGGGATGAATATGAATGACGTAATCATCATCATTAAAGCTCCGTAGCAAAGATTCTGAAGCGATGTTGGTCTGACTAGCTCGAACTGAAAACAGAAAAAAAAATTGTCCAATTAAGGTAGGTAGGTACCTAAGCATTCCTACTTGTTAAGATTATTGATATGGGTTACCCATTTAATCATTTGTGTGTACCTAGTTTATTTTCATTCTGGCAATACAGTCGCAATTGATAATTGTTGTGCATCGATTTACGTTCTACCCTCGTATTTTTCGTAGGTATGTTGTGCGCAAGCGCCGCAGATTGCGGCAGTTCGACCCGTGGTACGGTTCGAGCCAGAGTGCAGTTCAGTACATAATTCGGTTCGGTGCATCGCTGCAATTCGATATTTTCGTCGTATTTTCGATAATTCTGCCGCAAAGATCTTACTACTATACGGGCTATTGAGTAAAGTTGAAGTCAAACAGGTACAACGCAGAACAACAGTCAAAACCATCTTGGCGCCGAAGTATCGACCGACGCCACGCGGAACAAGGTTAGTGGATTTCCTTTTTGGTGTGTACATTTTGTTGATTGTTGTGTTTTGGCTTTTACCCAGAAAAAGACACTTAAATCTCTATAATCATTTAAATGCAGTCCACGTTCGATTTGATTCGTCACCACCACCATTTTAGGAAACTGGGTTCCAAACCATAACCCATCCAACCATACTCGGGAATCGAGTATTACGAGCCCGGGTAAATGACGATCACCAACAATTTGTATTATAATAGGGCTTACCTGATCAAAAAAGACGAAGTAAGGATGGAAGACCGAGGCATTTAAAGAGGTCGAAGCGACAACTTCTCTGAGTGCTTTAACCATTTCTTTTTCGTGATTTGTGCCGCTTATGTTTATAGCTTGAATAAGAAATCTTGACGCGACAATTTGATCACCAGCTTCGTTGAATTTAACGTCCAGTGAAAAGGGATTAGCAGGGAACAGCCATAACTAAAAATATTAAATAATAAGTAATAATGCAATCTACTGATTTTGTGTCCACGACTAGGTATATCTCAACTTGTATAAAATCAATTCGCTACTTCTGATTCTGAGTGCACTTGATTTGTAAAACGCACATTATTTTCTAACGACCTTAGACACACTGGATAAACTTCCTTTTAGCCCATACCCCCGATTGATCTGAATTTTGGTATACCTATGTATTTCGACGCGCTGGCATCGATATCATTGGTATTCGAATAACATAGGCAAAATACCCGCATATTTCGTTTTCAAGGTCACCTTGAAAAAAAAACGTGACTTTTTTGTTTTTCACGTTTATTTGACAAAGTATTGATTTTACAGTCAAATGTTTCTAATAAAAATTGTAGGCCATCAAAAGATTGACATTTTATGTCATATACATTTTTCTTGTGGAGCCAGTTGTTTGAAAGAAAAATACGAAATTCGTTTCGCATAATTTCTTGGTACAATTTCATTTGACATACTTCTTTTGCACACACACACACACACACACACATACATACATACACAAAACTAAACATACACACACGACAATTCAGTTTAGTTTTTGCCGGGACAGCATTTTTTTGAATGGCATAGTTTCCATCTTCGCCAGCCAGCCTCAGCTGCTGCTGCTGCGGCGAACTTTTCAACCCCCCCACTCCTCAGCTCGCGGGCCGCCTCGCCCCTCAGTGCCTACGCGGGTTTACATTGCACTCTAGGGGTAAGGCAGACAAGACTACGTGGAGTCGGTTTTGCAGCGATTCGTATCTTTCACTAACTATTGTAATACAGCACATTGACTTTTTTAAGTAATTTAAGTTACTTTAAATGCTATTGTAATTGTATACAAATGGTAATATGCAAAATAAAATATTCCAAATAAAAATCTGCCATCTTCATAGTATGGCAAGTGAAATAGTACCAAGAAATTATGCGGAATTTTTTTTCGCTTTTTTCTTTTAACTTTTTTTGAAATTCGCCTTTTCCCACGGGCTCTACAAGAATAATGATTTAGACATGTCAATTTCCTTATGGGCTACAAGCTATAGTCAATATATATTTTGCTTGTTTTAATAAACGTCAAAAATTAAAAATATTGTTTTTTCAAGGTAACCTAGAAAACGAAATATGCGGATATTTTGCCTATGATACATGAATACATAAGTATACCAAAATTCAGATCAATCGGGGGTTGGAAGTTCACCCGACACACTACTGGAGCTTATTTAATTAATTTCGTGACTCGTCCATCATTACTTTATTTGTGCTTACAAAAAAGCTCTCATTAATCATTATTCATAAAACTTAATTAACTCGTTCTGTTTAATCAGCCTACCTCTTTCAAGTTGTGAATAAAGTCAGCTTCATTATCGATGGTAACGTTAAGGTAATCGTTGTTCCTTGACACGTAGTTAATGAAAGTCCGCAGCCACGACTCAGTGTACAGCGAGTTGGATATATATGACGTGTTTTCCAACTTTTGTGTCAGAAATTCCACTTCATCTTGCACTTTTGGATCGGAGTAGTTGTAGTTTCCGGTTATCACCACCTGAAAAAATAACAGAAATTGAAATTTTGAATTTTCCCGAATTAATTGTCAAAAATAATTAGCTACTACACTATAGAATTATTTTAATTTTACTTAATTCTCTAAAAGCCAAGCATTAAAATCATAATTTTACCTAAGTAGGTACAAAAGGTATACAGGGTGAATTTTTCAAGTGTGTGTGGATGGCCAAATTCTAAACTAAGTTATAGCGAAAAATGGTCAAAGGAGCCTCGGGGCTGATTTTGATGAAAACTATAACTGCATCATTAGATTTTTGAAAAATTCATATTCCTAGCCAGGAATCATACTCGTTGATTTTGAAAAAAGTATCCTGTATGTTATTACTTCCCAGAATTCGATCCTTGTTACCGACATGGACATCGAATGGTGTTATAATACAGGATGTATTTTTTTAATCAACGGGTTCGATTCCTGGCTAGAAATATTGATTTATCAAAAATGTAATGATGTAATTTTAGTTTTCATCAAAATCGGCCCCGAGCAACTTTGAACATTTTGCGCTATTCCTCCTAGTTTCGGATTTGGCCATCCACGCACACTTGAAAAATTCTATATTAAAAACATAAATATCAAATATCTCAATCATAAATCCGTTCTATAAATACGAAGCAGCATGTAAAATACCTGTATCCTATAAGGAAATTCTCTGTAATACATGTCCTCACGATCAAAGAATTCAACAGAATAAGAGTCTATCTTAGATAGCTTTCGTCTTTCTAAGCCTTCCTTGAGATTCGTGACTCCATATCCGGCTCCTGCTAGATAGCATATGAATACCAATATAACTGTTGCTTTGATTAAGGGGTTGTTTAGTAAGTCAGCCATTGTGGATTTGAAGAAAGCCATGATACAATGTTCCTTGTTGTCTATGGGGTTATCGGGGTCCGCAAGGTCTATGCCACCGCTGCAGAAGATTCGGTACAGCCATGACTTTTCTTCTGTAACAAATTACCTACTGGTTAGTCATCAATTTCTAAACACACAAAAATGAGTAACAGATAACAAGATCAAGGTGCCTCTCAACCTTGTGTTTGTTGAGCAATAGTTTACGTTTCGTAAGTTGAGAGTTGCTCGACTTGGGTACAAACATTAGCACCTATCAAAATTATTTTTGGTTAAGCCTTTTTTGCTGTGAGCATTATCAAGAAGGCTCTAGATGAAAATATTTCTGCTGATGGGATTCCTATCCACAAAAATTTTGTCGGCAGCCATTCGGCGCATATGTATAGCCTCGTCATCTCTTTAACGAACCGTACACACCCAAGGTAGTTTCGTCGCTCCAATAAAATCTAATATTGTTAATAAGATAATAAGTACCCGAATTGCATGGTTAGCCTTTCTCAAAAGGTTAACAGTTTTGGAAATGGATGATCTGATCCAATCTGGTCAAGGTTTCCCTCGAAATGAAAAATGTGGTTTCCGTCTACTGAGTTAGTGTCAGCAAATTAACCCTAGGTCGGTCGCGCTAGTTTTTGTAACTTTGTCGGTCGCATGGGGTCTTTAAAAGCCCATTTTTTTTTTTTTTTTTTATATAATTGCTTCAGATATTCTCATTTTTATTTATATATTAACAAGATAATAAGGTGTACTTTTAAATAAAAGCATAATAATCCTTTTAATATTTATTAGTTTACAGCAGTCTTAATCAAAATAAAGAAAGACGTTTTTGGCTCATTTTTGGTGACTTTACTTTAAATTAATATAAAACAATAAATATTATCTTTTCTTTTTAAAATCAACATAAGCTATCAAAACAAAGACTTATTTTACCGAGATCACAAAAAAACATAAAAATATTAAAATATAAAAGTTAATTTTTACACCTCATTTCGCTCGTCCGAACAGCTTGAGCATGCACAAAACAAACATCTATCATGCACAAGCGCAGCGCGCTAACTGAGTGGTAACTGCACTCTTTTTAACTTAAGTATATTTTAGGAAGCTACTGTAAAGTACAAGTTTTTACCTTTATTATTTAAAAAAATATGGCAATTTTCCCAAACCCCGTGCTTTCAAAGACCCCATGCGACCGACCTAGGGTTAAATATGTTCATAAGTATTTTTTTATTAATAAAGTTACAAGTCAAGTACCTTTCCGTGCTCTGGACTCTGGTAAAACTTTCAACCAAGTGATGGTATGACGGTTACTTTTCTCACGGTATCCCGAAACAGCTACACATCCCGCGAAGAATGTAAGATGCCAAACAAATGTGAAACAAACTGCTAAACCTGAAAATATTGAAGATTTAGTTGATTAAACTGACCTAACCTTTAGGTCCTAAAGCAAATGCTGTAGTAAATACTATACTATCTGTTAAGATTTTTATTTTGAACACAGCAGTATTGCATCTCCTGTCTACTTTCATAAAAATACCTAAGTAAAGATGTATAGGAAGCTCTATCCATCCTTGAGTTGGCTTGGCCAACTGAGTCCTTCGCTTTTGGCCGGCAGCGCATTGGCGTCTGGCGAGGTCTTCGGTGTTTCATTGTTTACTAGCGATGAATGCGACGATGACCATTTACCATCATAATGCTCGTTAGTTGGCTTCGTTAAAAAAATTAGACTCATAACTAGACTAGAATCAATCAATCAATAAATTTATAAAATGGGACATAATGCCCTCTAAACGAGTCATCGCTTGTTCCTTACAAAATAAAATTTATATTCAGTTAATTAAGTAGGCATTACTGGGTATATAACTTTTGTTAAAACTTAGTATTTTATACTTTGTCCTGTAGAATAATGGTAATGAAACATTGCTCATTGCATGTAAAATCTAACCACTAAATCAAGAACTGATGTTGCTTGAATGTTAATGAAAATCGTACAGATAACAAATCAAGTGCGACGCATGCCACATATTAATTCAGGTAGGTGTAAAATATGTGCTGATTTTGGTGTTACCTTCAAGTGCGATGAATGAGATGAGAAAGGAGCCGTAGTGGACCACATATGGGGAGCCTCATATTTTATTTTTGGAGCACTTGCGGCATTTCACGCTCCAAAGTGGAAATGCTGTTTGCTTACTATTTTGTCGCTGATCTCGTGAAATTATTTTAATTTTTGTCTACGTGATTTTTACGATCAATGTTTTATCTATACTAATATAATATTATAAAGAGGTAAAGTTTGTGAGGTTTAAGGATGTTTTTTTTTTGTTTTTTTAATGTTGTTTTTGTTTGGATCTACTGGACCGATTTCGAAAATTCTTTTACCAATAGAAAGCCACATTATTTGTGAGTGTCATAGGCTATCGGATGTTTGTAAATTCATCTCCTAAGGGGTAAAAATAGGGGTTGGAAGTCACTTTCATACAAACCTACTTGGTCAGTTTTAGAGTTACAAATATGAACATTTTTATGTATCTAAGTTTATAGTTATGAACAAGAGTTAATTTTAACACATTTTTTTGGAAAATCATTCCATAAAGGGTTAATTTAGGGGATGGAACTTAAGTATGGAACTTCGTAATTTTTGAAGTTAAAAACATGAAAATTTATATGTTAGCTCCAAATTAGAAACAAAATTTGGAAGTATTACGTATTTTTTTTAATCATCCCCTAAAGGGTTAATTAAGGGGGTGAAACTTAATATGGAAACTTTGTCAGTTTTGAAGTTGAAGGGTGAAAATTTAAATATGAAAAATTACTGTATCACTAGGGGTAAAACTAAGGGGTTGTAAAAGTTTAAGGAAATTCGTTATTTTTGAACTCATAAATGTGAAAATTAATATGTAAGCTTATAATTAGAAACGAATATTAATTGTAATAGTTTTTTTTTGGAAATTCCTAAGGGGTAATAACAGGGATGTAAGTTTCTTGAGAGTTTCTTTATTTTTGAACTCAGAAATATAGATAACAAAACATAGATATATAATAGAAACCAAAATTAACTTAAAGGGAGAGAGAGGGAGTGGAAAAGAGACGGAGAGGTTATTGGGGACTGTTAGGCGGTACGAAGTTCGCCGGGTCAGCTAGTCTATTAGGTACCTGTAAATGTTTAAATTGATTTACCTCGAACTGATATTATGACTGGGATTGAAATAGGGTTTCCATTCTAACTCTTTTTTTGTACTACCTTCTCGAACTAAAATGCTGCTAGAAGATAAAGCCAAATTTCTGCATTCTTTACTTATAAATCATTTAGCAAAATGGTTCTTACCAGAATACATGCAGAAGATCTGCACAGACGGAAAGGGTGAGAAAATTCCGATGAAGAACGAAAGCATGTCGGTAACCGATGTAATGGTAATTGAGACGGCCGCCTCCGACAACATGATTGCCATCCGTTCCGGTACGGGAAGCTTCGGCGAAGTTCGCCGCCAAGCCGCTAGCATTACGAAAGTGTCGTCTATTCCTATACCTGGAAATGAAAGTAAGGTTCAATTTAAGATTTTGTTACCGTTTATTCGTATTTTTAATCCTTAAATAAAGGCACATTCCTGCTGATAAGTTGGTTTCTATGTCAATTACTTACTCATTTTAAAATTGAAAGGATGCCAAAACGTCTCGTCAGGAATAGATTAATTAATATAAAACATTTCATCCTTCAAAAATGTAACAAAGCTTATAAGCAAGAGCTTACATGTAAGTAGGTATATGTAATAGCCGTTTTAAATGTGTGATATTGCTTACCAATCATTAAAAACGGGGCAGCGAGGTTAATACCGATGAAGGATATGCCCAAATAAATAGCGCATCCGAACGCTGCCATAGTCGCCATCACAGCCGAGATGTTCCCCAGCAACCCTAACCAGGGTTTAGATCGGACCCAGTCGCCCATCATGCACGTAACTATCGAGAAGATCCCCATCAATATGAACGTGGAACTAAAGAACGGCACCACGGTCTTTGTGTTCTTTTCGAGCTCGTGGTCGAGGGTTCGCGAAGCAAATCGCGCGATCGATATATGTTTGAATCGTCCAGTGTCCTCTGCTATACCGACTGCATCTAGAAACGCATCTTCCCATGCTGCACCTCTGTAAATAATAAATAAATATCTATATAAACATAATAGTTAATATTTAGTTTACATTTATAGTGACATCTTTGGAAGACTGCTTTCTACGAAGTCTCTCAGCGAGGGTCAACACTTATGAGAGATGTGAGTGCCTACTTGTTTATTTAATTTAATGTTGTGTTAAGGCCGAGAAATTGACTTATTGACCCAGAGAAGATAGCGGAAAGGTTTCTTCAATACGAATTGCAATGTCGCCAATTACGTAAGTCCAACATTGAACTTCTGAATATTGATGGGTTGGGCTTTACAGTCCTTACATCCAAATAAGATCTACTTGTACCAATAATTACTACCGAGTATAATTAGTCACCAAAAATAAATGTAGTCTACTATTTGTAATGTTATTTGACCGCTTCTGTCTTTTTGAAGGCATGTCAAACTTCCCATTCAACTTAACGTAAGTAGTTTAGCACTATCTTCGAAGGAGACATGCTTTCCATGTCCATTTGGGTGTGCAAAATGCGAGAAACACTGAACAATGGAAATAAATTGATTTATTTGCAAAGTAAAAGTTTTCCTTTCATGTTTCTGATATGACCATAAAAAATAATCAAAAGTGGTCAATTTTGCTTTATGCCCCCTCTTAAACTATCAACCAATACGACGACGTATGAATAAAGTTACCTACTTATGTAGGCATACACCAATAACATATCTATCAATTCCACTGAATTCTAAGTTACTGTTTTATCTATATCTGTAGTTTTTATGTTTAACTCTTGTTTTAATTAGGTACATCTAGCTACTTCATGCAGTAATACCTTCAATTTGTACAATTTTACAGTCAAAAAGTACACGATTAGAAACTAAATTTCAATAGTACAACGGTTGACTAAATACCAACAACCATTTCTTTATTTACTTTAATGAAATACACTTAGTTTCAAAGGTCTTCATTGTATATAAAACCTTCAATTGTTCATTTGTATGCAACATGATGAGTAAGATGGAATGTGCCATATCGGTTCTAACTGTTTAGATGTATGTAGATAATGTTTCTAAACTGTTTATAATTTATGTTTAAGTAAACACAGTAAGCACTTAGTAAATAAGCAATTAATCAAGAGTTAAGACCAATGTCGTCGAGTCTTGTCTTAGGTCAGTGAGAAGTAAGGTCTGTACCGGGCAAAGAGGATTAACGCGATGGTAGGTACAGGTATTTTGGACATTTTATATCATTCTGGCGCAATCAACCAGACCTACCTCCTAATATTCTACTATTTCACCAGTCTGCACCTTAAATTTGGCCCACGTATAAATCGGATGATATTGATATATTTGAACTGGTCTGATGAAAGAGCCGTAAGGTAAATAAACTGTGAAACCAAGTACATTTATCGAGTTTTGGCCCGTTTGATTTGGTTTAGTTTGAGAAGATTTTTAATTATTTATAAGTCACCAATTCACAGTATCATCACAATGGTTAATCCGGTTGGCTATCAAAATAAAATAAAAAATAGTAAGGTTTACCTGATCATTACCACGTAAATACCTTACTAAATCATCGCATTCAATAACTCCCTGTCCACCACAGTCCACCTTTCTATTCGTATTCTAGGCGAACATTACGCAGTGCTTAGTATTCGGTGCGATTTCTTTAACCGTGTCAAGATCGATGACTATTATCCAAGTCACAGTTGCTTGTTTGTTCAGTATAAGTTCTTTTGAAATTGAAAACAACTCGTAAAATGTAACCGTCTGTAATGATTGCTTGTCGGATGACAAAGCGGGTATTGAAATTTTAAATTTGTTTCCTTTTAGACAATAATCACCTTTTTAAGATTTCTTCCTCGTGTTACACTGAAAGCCATTAAGTTTAAGTCAGTAGGTATATTTTTACTAGATACTTCAATAACATAACTTGAGGATTATGATCTTAAAAACACTTGACTTTAAGGCTTACTAATATTAATAATTAGGTTTTAAAGTCAGGGGTGTAATTCCTTTTAGCCCATACCTCTGATTGATCTGAATTTTGGTATACCTGTGTATTTCGACGCGCTGATATCGAATATCATAGGCAAAATACCCGCATATTTAATTTTGAAGGTCACCTTGAAAAAACATTATTTTTAATTTTTCACGTTTATTTGTCAAAATAATGATTTAACATAAAAATGTTTTCCATAAAAACTGTAGCCCATAAGGAGCCTGACATTTTATGTCGTGTACATTTTTCTTTTAGAGCCAGTAGTTTGGGAGAACAATGCGAATTTAGTTCCGCATAATTTTTTGGTACCTACCAATGATATTATATGTATTGGTACCTACCTACTATTTCACTTGACATACAATGAAGATGGTAGATTTTTATTTGGAATATTTTATTAGGCATAATATTGTCTGCCCTACCCCTAGAGTACAATGTTAGCCCGCGTAGGGGCGGAGGGGCAAGGCGGCCCGCGAGCTGAGAAGCAGAGGGTTAAAACCACCTGCGATGTGTTATAGGTACATAATATTATGTAATATGCTCATGTGAGACCGCCGCGCCGTACCGAAGCTCTGCAGCGCCGGAGCCGTGACAGAAACTACGCCATTCAAAGAAGAAATGCTATCCCAGCAAAAACTAAACTGAATTGTCATGTGTGTGTGTGTGTGTGTGTGTGTGTGTGCGTTTGTGCGTGTGTGCAAAAAAGTAAGTAAAGTGACATTGTACCACTATTTTGTACTCTGTAATTGTACCAAGAAATTATGCGGAACGAATTTCGCATTTTTCTCCTAAACCACTGGTTCTATATGAAAAATGTATAAGACATAAAATGTCAACCTTTTAATGGGGTACAACTTTTGTAGGAAACATTTTTCTGTACAATCAATATTTTCCCAAATAAACGTGAAAAACTTAAAATCATGTTTGTTTTCAAGGTGACTTTGATTATAATCGGTTGTATGGGCTAAAAGGAAATTTATCCAAAGTCGGATAGAATTTCTATTGTTCCCATGTTATATTCGTGATTGCCCACTATGGTTAATAGTTACACCAACCATGTCGTAATTCGTTGAAAGCTTTCGTTTTTTATCATATAAATTAAACAAGCATAATCAATGTAGGTACTCGACATTGTTATATTAAGAATAAGATATGTTTAGAAAAGTCAGCTTAGTCATATAACGCAGATATAGTTAGTCAGCAATAACATCAACCACGTACCTAAATGGTTGTGTGCATAACATTGTCTCATTTTATTGCATTGCAATGCAATTGTTAATCACGTACATATAGACGAGTGTCATGGGTTTGGTTACATCACAGACATAGATAGTAAAGTTACATTTGATAGAGCGTTAGTTTGTAAAGATGTGCGAAGATGAGCGCAGAAAGACGAAAGAAGAAGCGGTGAGGAACTCCCAAGAAGAAAGCTTTCCAAATCACAGTTACAGACACCAATATTTATGGCTACATGAATCTCGTTTCCAAGCATTCTTGTCTTTGAAATAGTCATACTGTTTCTTACACCTATCTTGATAAGAATGCTTGAGGGTGAAAAGCTGTGCTGTGTATGTTACAGCAAATTATGAAGCACATTGTTCTTCTCAATCTCAACAATCTTATACCCCGTATATCATTGTAAGCAGACCTACTTGGGTTATTGGTCTTTCACACCTTCATCATCATCACATCGTCATCGTCGATTGTGGACTATTTTAAGCAGATCTATAATATATGAGGCAGAGGAGAGACCCGTGCTCAGTCGGGGGCCATCAATGGATTGAAGCTAAAGCTATATTGGGAGGTATGGACTATGGTAGACCTGGTAAAGGTTGGCTTACCGTTGTTCTTGCAGTTTGTTGTCCGTCCTCACGAACCATACGAGCTGCACGGCTGGCACCGATATTATGATGTCGTCCACCACCTTCGCGCCGCCGAAGTAAACGGGAAAAGCGTGAGCTTCCCACGTAACAGGGTTGAACATTATGGGGAACGTCAGGTTTAGCTCGCCGCGTTCCACCTGAAAAAAATGTGCTATGTGTAAGCCTTCTCTCCATCTTTGCTATATTCCTATGTCGACAAAAATTTTATCAATTTTGGTTGGTGTGAGAACGAAATTGTAACATTGATTTATTTGATTCGGTCGTATACCATAAACCAGTAAATATTAGCGTACACAACTTGAAGACTTGGTTCAATGGTTCTTGGTTTTAAGAGAAAATTATGTTTACACTATAGGTTAGATTAGGGAAGTAGGGTAGGGGTGTAGGACAACAAAGTACCTAAGTGGGGACGAAGGTGTTAACTGTCAAATTGTATGGTAAAATGTGAAGATTTATTCGGTATATATGCCTGCCTATTTGGTGTAATTTGGTTTTATGTATTGGTAATATTATTATGTATGTATAGTTTTAGTATAAATAAAGTATACTTGTTAATTTATGTATTGTTTTAGTATGAAGTTATTGTATGCTTGTATTCGTATGTTATTATGTATAATCCGTATAACAATTAGATATCTAATATCAACTATAACTTGCTGTAATCAAACAGTTTTAATGAAGTTTATCTCCTCCTAGACTTTAAACAAATCAGAAATTCAACAATTTTTAACCTCTTTTTAACATGTTCATTGCCAAACCAAAAATTTAAGTTTTCAGTAATTTAAATTCGTATTCATTTTTTTCATTAATTTAATCTTAAGTAAGATTGCGTTCGCAAAGGTTACTTAGTCTATTCTTACCCAGGAGTACCAAGTTGATCACTCATTAGGTACGTATGTCTTTTTTTTTCATTATAAATATTATTAGTAATTATAAGAAAAACAAACGTTATATTTATACAAAACTACTAAAACAAAAGGGGATCCATCAGCACGCAACGGAGTTAGTAAGTGAACTTTACGTAATACTAAAACATCGTATAATTTTATTGGCCACGCCCCCTTTACAATAGTTCAGTCCTTGATCTAGTGGCCCATAAGAAACACATTTGCGATAACGCTACGGCCCACGTAATAATCTTCATTCAAAATTCTTTGAACATTTCACGCGACTTCGCGTTATGGACCAAATTGAACATCACCGAGGAGAACACGCGATGTCGAGTGTGGTAATGAACGTGTTTACAATTCACATCCTTTAAAATACAGTCTATTTGACAGACATTAATTTAATTCAAGGTGCTTGAAATGTGATTATATTATTAGCCCTTGTTCACGTGGCGTCTTGTTAAATAACTCTTAACTAGGTTAAAATTGTAGCGATAAAGTGGCCGTAAAAAGATCTTCAGGGCCATTGGATTTGGCAACAGTTGCCCACTTTTTAACAGCCAGCTGTTTTTCCGGTCTACAGTCTACAGGCTGTATAAAGTAAACTAGTCCGGTTATGATGACCATGTAGTTCAGCGGGTAGCGAACAGTGGGCCTATTATGAGCTTTTATAAAACCATTCATGTTCCAGGCAATTCATTTCTCGGGCTTTAAACGACGTATGATTGGCTAAAAAGTGTCACCGATTTAGTAACACGAATTTGACGTTTTCATTGGAACTTGACTGAAATTAGGAGTTCATTTTCACTTCACATTCAGAGAGCCTAAATTTTTTGTCACATTAATCAAATTAGCTTTGCTATTTCGGTACTTTAGCTGGCCATTAACCCTTCTATCCGCATAGCGTAGCGGACTCCTCATAAGAGAGTCTCTTAAAGAGACCCGTGGCCTAGTAGCCAGAATCTGTGATCAGAATTAAATTTTTAATTTGGTTAGGTAGGTATGAACTAAGAATAATATTTTGAATATCATCGGAAATGTAAAAATAGTATTAAGAGGAAAATTTTCTTTATAAATGTTGGAAACAATGAAATGCTACACCATGAAATCTGATAACAACCAGTAAAACAAGATGAGTAATGACCGTCTATTGTTTTTGATGGATCATTCGTTCCTTGAAGTGTGACTGTTTTTGACTCATGCGGTTGGTTATACCGCGAAATTGTTTTAACGCTGTTTTAAAAACAGAAAAGAATGGGATACCTAGTACTGAACAGTTCCATGGACGTGTTAAAACCAAATATTTATTTAGTTTTTATTTTTTATATGAGGAAGGAGCTCAGGACGCCTGATTAGGGCGTCATGCAAATGCTTTCATTTACACGGAGAAGAAGGAGATTGGTTACAAAATTTGTTATAATATTGTTGCAATTTTCAGGTTAATAGGAAAATTGTTGAGATTTCTATAAGGGTACGTTCTAAACTGTTAAAACCGAATGACATGAATTATTACAAATCGTAACAGAAAACGATGCAAAAATCAAAACTAATCCTATTAGAAATTACGTGTCCATTTGTTACAAATTTTCACTGATATCCTCTTATGTTAATTTATCTCTAAAGTACCTATGTATATAAAAATCTGCGACACAATTTCTCTGTGTAACTAAAACGGCCCCAAACTCCGTCCAGGGCCCCTGCATGACCTAAGCCGGCCCCGCCGTTAATCTTGCCAATGCCATGTTTCATTACCCCCCTATCTATCACTCGAATGTTTTATTAACCGTGAAATTATACGGGAAGTAGAAGTACCGTGTAATAGAACTAGTGTTGCAAACGTGACACTACATTACACATAGTTACGTACGTGATAAAATTTGACGAGATTTATTATGAACTTAGTTACCTGTTTCTGTACTAGATAGTTTTTAACCGACTTCAAAAAAAGGAGGAGGTTCTCATTTCGACTGTATTTTTTTATGTTTGTTACCTCAGAACTTTCGACTAGGTGAACCGATTTTGATGATTCTTTTTTTAATCGAAACCTGGTGCTAGTCGTGTGGTCCATGTCAAAAGCATATAAGTCTTTTTGCATTAAGTATGTGCGCGATAAATGGAAGAATAACTCAATATCACGCCAACCGATTTCGATGATTCTTTTTTTATTGGACGTGAAGTAGGTACATTTGAAGTCGGTTCTTTTTTTGTTAAAATTTTACATTATTTAAAAAAGTTTTATTTAGGTACTTACCTAAGTATTTGCGTTTCTTATTAGTAAACTATAAATAAAGAGTGGTGATAAATGAAAAAGTAAAAACACTTTTCATATATACATGGAAGCATGGGAAAGTACATCATCAAGTTATTTTTATTTTGAATAAAAATAACGTAAAGCAGTATTTGTGTGCAATCCAGTATTCTTAATGTACCCACTCGTAGAAACCAGAAATGTAACAAAAAATAACTAAGTATCTTGTTATTAAACCCTTACCTCGCCTATAATCTTATCCAGGTTGAGAATATCGTTGGTGAAGCACTGGCCCTCCCACCGCGCGCATTCTTCTCTGTAGGTGAAAGATTCTCCATTGGGCAGGTTCACCGTGATGTTCTGGACCAAGTCATCCAACTGTCTCAGTTCCTTCCACACCTCTGTCCGAAGAATGTTGGTGTTGTTGTCTTTGGCTACGATGATCACGCGGCCGAACCTTCCTGTTGAACCAAAGAGACGCTTATTTCTGATTTTGCGATTCTGTTGTTCGCGGATTAGAATTTGTATAAGAAACTTAGGTAATTGACTATATGACTTGTACTTGACTTGACTGGGTACATGGGAATGTACCATTTTGTATTCTAGTACAAGAGACGTATTTTTTACGTTAACTTATTTATTTGTACCAGAGATTACATGTTTTAATGTTGTACAAGAGATGCCTTTTGTGTCTACTAAGTAAAAAAAGACGTATCAACTTGCGCTTTTGTACAAAAGTCATTTCATAGCTACTACAGGTGGTAAAGTGGTTGCAAATATAACATAAATACCAATCAGGTATCACACCTAAGGATCTCCAGTGGTGTCTTTATACATGTTATGGCATTGTAATTAGTCATGAGGTAAACATAAAACCGATCGATCGTGCGGTTTTCAAACAACAAAATTTTTTTCCTAAGTAGTATTAGAAAGCTCACCTGCCCTCGTTATCCTTCCAACATTGAACCTGTGTGAATAGTTTACTTTGAAATGTTCCTCTACTATCCGCCTCTCTAACTTGCCCTGCCCACTGACTGGAGAAAAGAGGTACTCGGGGTCCATTTCATAGTAGACTCGTTGGTAACCGGTGATCATGAGGAGCGTCAGCAGAACTGGTATGATGATGAAATACCCTGGCTGCCTTCCGACCACTAAGCCCAGTTTGTAGAACGATTTATTCAGGACATCGTCCACGAATGTTAGTTTACAACCCATCTGGAACAATGAAAATAATCAAATTAAATAGTGAAATGGAATTAAATATTACTTTGTTAAATATGGTGACAGTTGTATATATACATTACATTTTATTTACACATTGTTGGGATGCTTTATAGAATGTCATTATAATTTACAATTAAAATGGAACAGATTTAATAATAAAATTAAATGTATTAAGTACATCCTTGATTGGTAAGGTATTAAGTAGGTACAATACTACGCAGACCTGCGGTATTTTTGCATGAAAGGCACTGATTTATATATTTATGAAGTTATGCACCATTGTGAATACATCGTTAACGGTTTAAGATTTTACTTGAGCTGCGATTGTTAAGTTCGAAAACACTGATGTCTAATACTTACCGTGATTCAGAAACACTATCCGTCTTATAGACTACTAATCGCCCTCGCTTTGCTTCGGGAAAAATAGGCCTATGTCACCATAGTGTAGCTTCCCATCAGTGAAAGAATTTTTCAAATCGGTTCGATAGTTTCGGAGCCTATTCAATGCAAAAAAACAATCAAATCTTTCCTCTGTATAATATTAGTATAGATATTTTAAAACTATTGTAAGATCTGATTTACTTATCTATTTTATCTCCCCGAAGTGAAAGGATAGATTTGACTGACGTCACAAAGAAATCCTTTATCTATATCTACAAGGACATTTTTAAAAACTATTTTAATTATTTATTTTTAGGATCTACCTATATAATTGATATGTTTGAACCAACGGAAAAATAGATATAGAATAGAATCAGTTTTATTTAAGCCAAGCAATATGAATGGTTTGATCTAGACTTCCGCAGTTACATAAAAACAAGATCAAATAATGTTAATATGAAAATATGTGCATTATAATGATTGTATCAATAAGTTTAGTTGGTTACCGTCTGGTGGAAAAAATATGCATGTATAGTATATCAACATATTATTATATAGAATAACTTAAATTTGATCTGTGTAAAAACCATATGCAATGAATACGAGTATTTTTTAAATGTTTTCCTGTGCGTTTATTCCCGTTAATCTCAAAAACGGCTAATCCGATTTTGATGAAAGTTTTATTAATATATTGTACTAGGATCAGGATAAAATTATGTGTTTATTTCATTAATTTATATCAGTTCGCAATTTGAATAATTAAATTGAAATATTTCTGTCTAAACATACAGGTTTCTCGAAACCATCTCGAAACGAAGCGAAGGAAATGGAATGGAATGAAAGGTAATTTTTTTAAAATGGGTTTTATAAATATATAATTAAGTACTTCTAGGTAACACTGAAAATGATTAACTAATATTCATAATTTAATGGGTACTACACATATGATTGATGAAGGCTTGCTGGCACAAGGAAGTGGCTTTTTGAATACCACATTAATAGGTAGGTAAGTTAATATCAAATGTAAAGGTTATTTTGTTTACAGTTAAAAAACGGAATCATTATAGGGTCACTGTTTAATCCGTCTGTCTGTTTTTTTGTAACTGCTCTTCTGTACAATATAGGATAGATGGCCGATTGACCATTTTATAATTTTTTAAAATGCTATCGATCATATTTGTGACTAGCTGTGCCCCGCAGTTTCGGCCGCGTTAATTTGTGGAAAAAGCTTATCTAAGTACTAAAATATATGATGTTATATATTTTAGCCTATAGCCTTCCTCGATAAATGGACTATCAAACACAAAAAGAATTTTTCAATCGAACCAGTAGTTCCTGAGATTAGCGCGTTCAACCAATTAAACAAACTCTTCAGCTTTATAATATTAGTATAGATTATTATTAATTTTTCATTGAAGAGATAACTAATTAAACTGGCCATGGTCATATTTCGCTGGTTGTTTTACTCACACTGGTTTCTTTTCTTTCGAATAAAGTATAGCTTTAAAACCAATATGGCCATCTTGTCTCAACTTTCTTCAGAACATTTCATATTGAACGTTTAAAGTAACTTAATTATCAAATACTAAAATAAATAAATACCCAATAAATATTAAATGAATGTGATCGAATGCATTTCGAACTTCGAATGCAAATCGAATAACAATCAAGGTTAAGTCGTAAATCAAACTTGATCTAGTTTTAATAAGTATTTTCTGAACTAGAGAATCGATAAATCACCAAAAGTGGGACGCCGAAAAATTGACTAAGCGACATTGAGCTAACTTTATAGGAGAGCCGTTTAAAGTTGGAATTTTTAGAAAATAATCATATATTTTTTTGTAATCCTCCTACCGACGTTATTGTTATTGTTTTGGAATCCTTATTTTATCATCTATATTGTGACATATACAACAATTTTAAGTATTGTAATTTAAGTATTATTTATCCCATTCCAGGTCATGGTCTACCTGTGTGATAAATTTCATGAACACCTTTCAGTAGTTTTTACGTGAAAGAATCACAAAAATTCTTACAAACTTTTACATTTATAATATTTATAGTAGGATAGGATTCCCTAAAAACATAAAGGATAAAAAAGGCGGGCTGAATGCTTAAATAATAGGGATGTTGAATAATTTTAGGATTCAATTTTATCTTTTATATAGAACCTTAATAATATTCACGAAAAAAATAGTTTAAAAATAGTAACCTTCAATTTAAAATAAAAAAAATAAAAATAAAAATATAATTATCAAATTTCCTACCAAAAACGTCACGTGACGTCACTAACCGATATTCAATAGTCAATACTATCGGTCTACTGAAGTTTGTTGAACTTGCATATAAAATTATGAGCAATAATGTCAAACGTCAAATAAACTCAAAATGGCGTTTGAGGTCACGTGACAGTGAGTACTATTTTTAACATTTTAAATTAATTATATTCAATTTATTGTGATTGATTTTGACAAAAGAATAATATTTTAGGTGTTTAAATGTTCCCCTTAATACTTTAATATTAATTTACAGTTAGTGTCAACATCCCTCAATCTCAGTGATTGTTGTTTGTCTAACAATATATTATTCAGATTGAAATACCTAAGTCTGGAATCTTACCACCTGCCAATATTCCATTTACGAACCAATATTAAATTTTACGAGTAATAATAACCTCGTAATACTAATCTGTAATGAAGTGGCGATTGATTAATAAATAATGCATCGGAGGGCATACATCGTGCCCCCGTTTCGTAATAGGCAAAACTGGTCTTCGCGGTTTTTCTTCATTGTCGAACATGTAAACACTATTAAAGAATGCTTTGTTGGTCGAGGCGATCCTTCAATGCTGCGCGGTTATTACTGATTCTAGAACTTGCGGAGCTGTTTCGTTATGTTTTAGGGGAGTAACTTGCTGATCTTGTGAAGAAAATAAGGATAAACTCTGAATATTATGTTACTATTTAATATCGCAAAATTCACGCGGATTCAACAATGATTTTAGCAAACTTAATTAATACTATATACTAAAATATATTCCTATCTACTGTACATTTTCAAATAAAGCTGTCTGTTATCGTAACAGATCCAACCTTCCTTACTGTTAAGAGCCATCAGAAACTTCAAAACACATGTAATCACAATATTTAATTAATATAAAATAAATAGTAATTTGTTGGTTTGAAATCTAATTTAAACGGAATACGGAACATAATATATTTTGGAATCTTTGAACATATTTTATCTTTCAAGGACTTCGAAGCCTTTTCAAGATCCGTAA
The DNA here is from genome assembly GCA_963932265.1 of Thymelicus lineola. Taxonomy (NCBI): domain Eukaryota; kingdom Metazoa; phylum Arthropoda; class Insecta; order Lepidoptera; family Hesperiidae; genus Thymelicus; species Thymelicus lineola. The sequence continues at coordinate 6,457,538 of OZ010686.1, forward strand.
ATTGATCTTGTGTCCATTATGAAGATTATGGTAAAAAACCGTGCCAAGTGTGTGTCAGGCCACGCGCAATGTAGGGTTTCGAAAAAGATGTAAGTTTATCTAGACACGCGGTAGCGTGTCAAGCCAAGTTCAAGCAAAGGAACTGGCTAGCCAGCGCCGAGTGTAATATTACACGAACCACTTGGTGCCACTTTTGACCCTTTTATAACTCATAACCTCTTTAACGTAAACACATAAAACTACGTGTGTTTAATTATATCCGTAAGGACATGTAGAAGACCAAATTTCATGAAGCTAGCTCAAACGGTTATGAAGATATGAAGGTCAAAAAGTCGTAAATTTTAGTACTGACTGACTGACTGACATATAGTACCTAAATCTAACCTACTTCCAGATGACCTAGAAGGATGAAATTTGGAATCCAGCTTGGTAATTGTGTGTAAGCATAGGAAAAAATCAAAAAATAGAAAAAAGTCGAAAAATAAGTGGTGTCCCCATACAAAATTTGTATGGGACCGAAGCAGAGCCATCTAGCGGCAGTGAAAAGAAAAACTTGGGTCTCATACAAATCTTAGCCAAATCACATTTACATTGTGAGCCCGTTATGTCACGTAAAACTCGCACTACGGCCTCTGTGCACGCGGGGCTCAATATGACATACTTCAGCGCATGGAGTATTGAAGTAGAACGAGGGCCATCTTATATGAAGGGAAAGTTGAAAAGGTTTCCAGCTGTTTACAGAAAATAGAGGTTCCAATAATGGCCGTTTCTAAATGGCGCTAGTGTGTGACAGATATATGAACATGGCTGTTGTAAACGGAGTGAAGTTTGCTGAGTTATGCCACCCTAATCAATGGCGCTAGTGTCCGCCAAATAGATATTCGAACATAGCTGTTGTAGACCGCACCGCAGCCCTACCCGTAATTTTACGCGATTTTACGGACACTTTTCCCTTTGCTGTTCCTCGCAGAAAGTCGTTGTAATGTGTTGTACCATGCGTGTTTTCCATAGAAGCTTATATACTTTGGTACACCATTAAAACCACAGATTAAAACAATGCGTGGTGAGGCAGATCTACGCTGTGTGGCGGTGCGCGGAGCAGTGTGAGAATCACCTGTTTGTCATATTTAGCTAGATATTTAGTATTCGGCTAAATAGTATAAAAATAGCTGTATACCGAATATAACCATAACCAAATACTCGTTCTTGTAAGCAGAATAACTTTTGAATTCAGATAATCAGGATAAATATATTATGAATATGATCATATATGATAATATGGTTGCTTAAACTTATTTTTATACCAGTTTTAGGGACTCTTCAATCATCATACAAATATTCGACTCACCGTAAAAGCTAATGTTTTTCCGATTCACTTTCCGGTTTATGGTCATCACTATTTAATTTACACCCGAAATTGGTCACCCATGAAACGTCTATTTAGTCTCTAAGATTTGTGGACAGGGTATATTTTCCTTTACAAAAAGTAATGATATCCCACCAAAAACACAAATGTAAAAAAGGAGAGCCAAGTTCAATACAAAAATTAAGCTTGGCTGTGGGCTTCGCCGCAAAAAGAATGGAGATCTAAATGAGTGCCAAGTTCTATGCAAAATTGAAATATGTATTTATAGGAACAAAATAACATTATGAACAAGTATTAAACTCTATTTGTTTGCTTTATTGGATATCTATAACAATTGCTGTTATTTAAAAATGTGAGATCTTAAAGTAGGTTAGATTTGACTTGGCCAGTTTTCATTACACCAGTCATTTTATAAAGTTATTCAACATTTTAATTCTGATAAAAACTGGCCAAGTCAAATGTAACCTACTTTAAGATCTCACATTTTTAAATAACAGCAATTGTTATAGATATCCAATAAAGCAAACAAATAGAGTTTAATACTTGTTCGTAATGTTATTTTGTTCCTATAAATACATATTTCGATTTTGCATAGAACTTGGCACTCATTTAGATCTCCATTCTTTTTGCGGCGAAGCCCACAGCCAAGCTTAATTTTTGTATTGAACTTGGCTCTCCTTTTTTACATTTGTGTTTTTGGTGGGATCGACTATTACTCGATTAACTATTTAAGCTTACCTAGCTGTGACTGTTTTCATGTAAATTCATCATCTATTTTTGTGAATTTTTCACATGTCCAACTCCAACCGTTTAGCTGGCAAGGGGGGACACTTGACTTTAAGCAATAATTTAAAAGACTTCAACGATACCCCATACTATGGGGTACGCAACGAAAAAAATTCATCCTCATGTTACCTATAGGAAAGGTAGCCTGAAAAAAATATGTATATTCATGTCAAATTACAGCTTTCTAACACTAAGGGTCTAGACTCTAGGCACAATGCTTCGGACAGATGGACGGACGGACGGACATGACGAAACTATATGGGTTCCAATTTTACTTCTGAATCCTAAAAAGTACAAAAAATAAAACAAGCTGCCCGAGAAAAAAAATAGAAGAAACAAGGTAAGAGCTCGTACTCTCAAGCCACCATACGGATCATGGCGAGTCGTTTTTCAGCTTGATTAAGTGAAAATGTAATAGTTACTTAGCTAGCCAATTCAGGCAGGCTTCATTGTTAACAAACTCAGTTAATTTTCTTTTGGTTTAGTCTGCGGAATATCTGCATTACTGAAAGCTCTTACAGTCCTTTCAACATTCTGAACAGTCCTTAATACTATAGAATTAGGTCTCGTATAATAAGTATTTTTTTCTCCTCTACTGCCTGAAATATAGACCCCACCGGCCACCGACGCGGCGCCGATTGTACTCTTTGACGACCCGTGTGTCGCAATGGTTACCTGGATTGCCGCGCCAAGGGTCCTGGGTTCGATTCCCAGCGAGGCGGAAATTGTAATGATGAGTTTGAATTTCTGTTCTCGGTCTGGGTGTGAGTGTCCTTGTCTTGTGTGTTGTCCATGGCACCCACGACACAAGGAATCCTAGTGTGGGGCTATGAGTGTGAAACGTTATTTATTAATATCCGGATGACCGAGCTTTGCTCGGTTTAGTGTTGCTTAACAACGCCATTTACTGAAGTAGCTTTAGTATTGCTACTTGCCAATAGATGTCAGGAAGAGTATATTGTAGAAGTTTATCATTGCCTGAAAACACCGATAAAACGACATTTTCTAAAAATGAATCCTAGCTAGATCGATTTATCGCCCCCGAAACCCCCTATATACTAAATTTCATGAAAATCGTTGGAGCCGATTCCAAGATTCCAATTATATATATATATTTATATTGCTCGTTTAAAGGTATTAGATATATTATTTACCGTCTGTTTTAAACTAATCTAATTAATCCTTTGTGTGAACAATATAGTATTCTATCTATTTTTTAAAGTGAGCTATGAGTAAGCTGTGACGTATCAATTTATAGCATACCTTTTATAACATTGGCTTCAGGTTATAAATGTTGTCGATCCTCAGTAAGCTTTATTACTCAAACGACTTTTACTATTGCAAAAACTATTGTTTGCTCACTTCTTCGTTTATTGTTGTCTAAAATTACTTAAGTGTTACGATGGTTGACGATCCAACGTCAGATGAAGGTAATAAAAGGCAGGGACGGTCAGTCTTCGAATGTATATAGCTTTATAGCTAAACAGTATCTAATACTGGATATTATCAGAGTTAAAAATATTGCACATACAATTATATTATAATTTAATATCATTATCTTCGTCACAACTCATAACTTTTCTCGGGTCTCCCCTGACAATTTGTGGGGTAAAAATATAACGTTGTGGAGAATTCAGGTACGCAGATTTCCTCATTATGTTATCTTTTCTAATGCAAGAGATGACACGAATATAATTTGCACAATTAAAGGAGCATGTCAGTATGACTTAAAATATGTAATTAACTTCTGGCCGTAAAGGAACACGATATTTAACACTAGGGCGAGAACTACAGATATAATAATACTCGTAAATCATGTACTAATAAATAAACATTGTAATAATACAAAGGCGACATGACACTTTGTAGGAATCTCCTTCAGTGTCTAATGGTGGCCATACACGATCAAGTGTAGACTAGGTACATACTTGTCAAGTTTGCAGCGGACTTGACGCGGCATCTAGTAAACTTGACGGTGTATTGCCACGGTATGGCTATATGGCTATACACATATTTATTTATGTACATAGCTAGCATATGTACATAGCTATCGCATGCAAAATGGATGCCGCAACAAGTCAAACTGCAAACTTGACAAGTATGTACCTACACTTGATCGTGTATAGCCACCATAATGTAGATCTATTAAACTGTCAATGTCACCATCCACAGCAAACCCTGGGCTCTCCAGAGACGAGATGACACGATAACAATGATCATTACCGAAGACACAATAATCACATCTTCCTCGTACATTGTCCAAAATGTTTCCAACGAACTATTGTGATTCAAGCTGTTTCATAACCGACAGTACTTATAACAAACTACATATTGTCCCGCGTCACGCTTGATACGTGTGTGGTATGAACGAGGTGTACTTTAATGTTTATGGAACACCTTAAACGGTAACCAAGTGGACATTAAGTTCAGTTACTGGTTGCTCTTTATGACGGGTAGTAGTTTCTATGTACAAACCGGAAAATATAGAAAGGAAAATAGACAAAATAAGTAATCCTACTGATATTATAAATGCGAAAATTTGTGAAGATGTTTGGATGTTTGGGTAATCATAACGCGCTAACCGTTTTACGGATTGAGATGAAACTTGTCACACAGACAGAACATGGCCATACTTAAAAAATGGGGACGTAAAAGAGTTTATCCCGGTTGTATGTTCTAGTGTGATGACTTGGACTACTCTTCCGCGGGCGAAGTGCCTACCTACTGCTTGCAGCTACGCTCTTGTGATGTCAAATTAAATCCTCTTTATTCAACTTTAAAAAATTGATAAATCCGGCCTTGTCCATTGTCTACGATTTACATTATAAAAGAAACTGTATGCGAAATTTCTGCCTTCTAGTTCTTAGGCTGGGCGTATCTATAAATTTCCATCAGGACCCTTCTCCTTCACAGGTGACTAAAAGCTAACGTCTCAATAGGGATGTTGACTAATTTTAGGATTCAATTTATTTTATAGATATCACCTCAATATTCACGAAAAAATATTATAAAAATAATAATCTCCAATTTAAAAACAAAAATTGATAAATAAATATCATAATCAAACCCACCAAAAACGTCATGTGATATCAATATCCGATATTCAATACTATCTGTCTACTGAAGTTTGTTGAATTTCCATATAAAATAGGAACAATGACGTCATATTCTCAAAATGGCGTTTGAGGTCATGTGACAGTGAGTACAATTTTTAACATTTTAAATTAATGATATTTAATTTATTGTGATTGATTTCGATAAAATAATCATATTTTAGGAGTTTAAATGTTACCACTAATACTTTAGATATAAATTTATATTAATTTATAATTAGTGTCCACATCCCTATTTCCATCGCATTCTTTGAAAACCATTTTTAATTAAGATTCACGAAGGAAACTTGATCGTGGACTTTCCTATCCGGATTTTTGTGTTGCGATGTCCTATTAAGGTGTGTACATATGTACCTACTAGCTATCAATAAAATAGGGAATCCCAGTGCGAGAATTGTCGCATCGTATGCACCTTGCATAACAAAGATTATATCTGGACGATTCGAGATAACGCTATAACATTCTGTGTAACACTACGTAGAACTCCTTGACCGACCGAACAAACTATACCTACCTTTCACTTATATATCCTCATTAAAGTATTAATATTGGTATTTACTTTGTATCAGTTTTAAATGCTAAGGAGAAAAAAATATACCAGGAAATGTTTACAATGCAGGCATTTACATTATTTGAAATTTGAAATTTATTTTTTGACTAAAAAAGGACATGACGAAGTGTGGTAAAAAGTTTGACATAAATGTAAGTTGATGCAAATATACACATACATAGGTTATTAATCCTGTAAGCTGTAACGAACTTGGTTATTTCTAGTAGGTATCACAAAGAAAAAGCCTTGAAACTTTTGAAAGTAACTTTAATCAATAAATGCAAACGTGTTTGGTCTTTATAAAACAATTTAAAGTTTTTCTTTTAATTTTAAACTACTTATTTGTTTTGTTTTAAAATATTGCAAGTTTAAGACTTTGGTAGTATTTTATGGCAACAAAATAATAATTAAGAAGCTCTTGTCATGGCATGATGTTGCAATTGTCCAACCTTGCACCTGTTTTGCAAATTATTATGGTTAATTATAATCGACCAGTTTAAGCAGTTCAGGGTAAGGTACCAAATGACCAATAACCTTAAACTCGATGATACACAAGTGTACAAGTATAAGAAACTGATAAATTATTTGTACGGAACTGTCCAAATTCGCGTTTAGGAAAGTGGTATCCTGATACAATACAATACAAATACTCTTTATTAGTACACCAGAAACAAATACATAGCAATAAAACAAGGTACGGTATACAAAAGGCGACCCTGATCTGACGAATCTAAAGAGATCTTTCTTCGCCAGTAATAGCAGGTAATCTATTATTGGTTATGATGTTTGGTGTCACTGTAATGCTAATGAGACCATAGGATTAGACGGGCGATACTACTTGGAGACACCAAGTGGTGGTCTATATTACCTGCCTCAATTTGAACCGGCAATGGTTCCAAGGAGAAAAGTTGATAGGAAAAAAGTGTTGGGAGATAGCTATATTTTGCGGTCTCAAGTAAGTAGACTTGTCTGCAAGACAATAAAATACTATACAAGACTGCTTTCATATTAAATATTATTATGATTTCATCTCCATATAGGACTATGACTTTTTCTCGAAATCTTACTGAGTACGACTCGGTTGCATGAATCGTGGACACGGTTAAAAGCTAAGAATGAATGAATAAATTAACCTTTTTTATATTGACATATTTACCTTGTTTCATTGACAAATACTTACCTATATAATTATGTATGTTAGAAAAGAAATTATTTTCTATTATAATACGATTATTATTCTTAACAGGAAATCGACTGCTATGACGAAATATATAGCTAACATAGTGATATCTACAGAATTACGTGTATGAATATCGATGTAATCACGCGGATGTATTGTTCTACATTTTCTCATAAGCTTTCCAAGAAGCAAAAACATCGCAGCTCAAATAACAAAATGCTCTTCCCAATAGCGCATTACTTGGGGACGTACCTACGAGTATCTACCGTTTCTATGCGGTAGGCTTACAGTTAACTTCATCACCACAGTTTAAGTTAACGTTATATGTATATCATTACTATAATTATAAATAGGCTAATAGAAAACATTTACAGTTCTTTTTCTTCTTAATCTATTTTTCAAAAAATTTTTGTCGTACCCTGGTTTAAATCTCAGTTATAGCTACATTAGGTAACTACTTACTAAATAGTTATGTTCATGTTAAAAAAGGTTATTTTTTAAGAAACCATAGTAAATCTCTTATAGCCTCTTAAAACCATCTCTTACAGCCTTGTGCAAATGATTTCATTGTTATATTATCCTACGGGGAATTCCAGCCGCCCTTAGAATTTTCCTGTATCCTTTTTATGATTTAAATGACCCTATCACGGTCTGCCATTAGTTCCGTAGCAAAGACTTAAATACTCGTTGCGAACTCTAGGAGTACCACAGAATATACAGTTAGTAAACTGTACGAACTTCGCTACTAAGTAGGGTCGCGTCTCCTCTTTATCATGTAGGTCTATTCAGCTTTGAGTTAATAAACTCAATGGTTATTATCAAGTAGAGGAAGTAAGTAAAATCGATGCAGAAGTTCACCGTGTTTATGAATGTATGAGTGCATCTAGAATGCTCCACGTCTAGCCTACATGCGGCCGAGAAAGTAAACAGCGGTCATCAGCATTTTCTACGTCACGTGCCAATGAGTGAATTTACGTTGAAGGTTGTTGACTGATTCAGTTTGTAGATATAGAAGTAAAGTAAGTTTGTAGAAAAAAAAATCATTTTCCGAATGATAAATAACTCAACTACTGTTTTATAAATAAAACATAATACCTTATTTTACCGGCTCATTATCGAAACTTGTATTGAAAATAGAAATTTAAATTCATGTTTGAACAGATTGATGTAGGCTGTTGATTTGCCATTAATTCTACAGGAATCCTGTTTTTTCAGATGTACGAAGTTCTAGAAAGGTTGGTGATGTAATCACCTTAAGTATATTTTCTTAGGAATACCTATAAGTAGTAGGTAGTATTAGTAACAAAAAGCCAAAAAAAATTATTAAACGGAACACTATTCTACAATCAATTACTTTACATTCTTTTATTTTATTTGCGTCCGATATTTATAACGCTTAGGTAATAATATAATATAACTAACTGTTATATAACACATTACACAATAGTTTATATTTACTCGACAGAAACAGTTAACTAATGTTTTATCGCACATCCACGCTGTATTACCAATATAAACAAGAAAAAACCGGGTAAGTGCGTGTCAGGCCACAAGCAATGTAGGGTTCCGAACTTCCGAAGTAGTAAGTTTATCGACTATTACTCATTAACTACTTATGCTAACATAGCCGTAATAGTTTTCCTTGTAAATTCATAATATAATCTATTTTTGACAATTTTTTCACTTGTCCAACTAGAACCGTTTAGCCGGCAGGGGGGGACACTTGACTCTAACCAAAATTAGCACTATAAAGCTAAATATTTCGCAAACGGACCCCTAATTCCAAATATGTTTTAGAAGACCCATAATATTTTTGGAAGATCTTTTCAACGATACCCCATACTATAGGGTACGCGACGAATAAAAAATTAATACTCAAGTTACCTAGGGTACCTCCCTCCCTGAGGAAAAAAAAATGTTTTTCGATATTTTATTGTAGGTACGATTAGTTTTAATAAGCTTTCTAGCACTAAGGGTCTCGGCGCTTTTCTTCGGATAGACGGACAGACGGACAGATGGACAGACGGACGGATGGACGGACGGATGGACGGATGGACAGACGGACGGACGGACATGACGAAACTATAAGGGTTCCGATTTTACTTCGGAACCCTAAAAAAAGGCGTGTGTGACAATTTGATCTGATTCTCGCAATATCGTCTTTTTATAAGTGAGAACAATGCGGAAATAACTTTCTTGCGTTTCTCGAGATAGTCTTTTCAATAGTGAGAATCTAACGTGAGGCTTATGACTTTCGTTTTTTTATAAGCGTAGCAGTACCGAACCTCTAATTGCGGTTTATATTTTGACTAGTTTCTAGTTCTATATTTTGACTATATTAGTATAGTACATACTAACACTACTCAATCGTCCACATTTCGTCCGTCAGAAAATACGTGAGGTCTGGCGGCCCTGGGCTCTTGGTCTAAAACCTCAACGTTACATATTATAAATATTGGAATATTTGGAATACCGTTATGGCTTTTGATTGCAAATATTTGCCAGTTTATAAGAAAACCTCCTAAGAAGCATATTAACACGCAATACCATTCGCTAAAGTATCTGCCGTGTCTCACGTATCTACAATATTGTATGTATATTTCATGTATCTGTATTAAAGTAGAGTTTAACAATTTACGTAATTTCGTAGGAAAAAACAAGCTAAAATCTATAGATCCCCGATACTATAAAGTTCTCTATAATTCCGCTCTGTACTATAATTACGAGAATAAGCTACATAAAATGAGTTTTTTTTTTAAATTCTGGGACTGTGTTCTTGGAATTAGGGATTTTCTAAACTCCAATAATAGTAGTTATTTATGTTGAAAATCCAATAATTAAAAAAAAACACTTAAGTAGCTTACTTTCGTAATTAATATAAGCGATTTTCGCTACTTTTTAACTCTAGTAGTTACATTTTTAACATGCTGCCATATTGCTAGCCAAATGAAATTTTCAGGGATTATTCTGCATGAATTTTAATAGTTTTTAAGATTTTTGGTGATTTTTTTTTCTAGAGCCCCTGAAAGTGTTAATTTTGTAAAATAAAACAATGTTGCAATGATGCAAATAAAGTATTATTATTATTACAAAAGGCTGACTATTCAACTAGTTTGAGCTTACGTCAGGCTGTATTTACAATCCCCCCCGCCCCCCCCCCCGGGGGTTGCCCGCCTTGTCGTGATGGGGGGGCTTAGTAACCGTGGACTGGTCACCCACGGTGAAGCCAAGAGGCAACCAGGGCCGGCCTGTTTGGGCTGCCCGCTGCCGGCTGGCCCGAGGAGGGTGCTCCCAGCGGGCTGAATAAGTCCGCTGCGGACGCGCGCCGAGGTGGGACCGCAGAAGAAGAAGAGTGCCGGTATTACGGTGCGCCGTTCTCCCTATCTTCTGCGGCCGTGGAGGGATCGCAGGGGGAGAGGCGTGTTGGTATTACGGTGCGCCACTCTCCCTACCCCCTGCGAGCTGGTGGGGCCGTTCCGCCGAAACGGCATTGGTGGGGCCGCAGAGGAAGAGGCATGTCGGTATTACGGTGCGCCGCTTGCCCTATCCTCTGCGGCCGATGTGTGGTCGGTGGAGGAACCACAGACCTGATCCTCCACCGGGTACCAGTCATCTGGTATCCATGGCCTCCTAGCAGCAGACTAGGGGAGTTTGCTACAGTACTGGTGGAGGCCGAGGAGGGAGGCGCACCTTACCATCTGGTGCGCCCATCGTGGAGGACCTTCGGGCTTTCGCGATGGAGCCGCTTGTAGGCGGCTGCCGCTGGCGGGCTCGCGGATGTGTGCGAAAGCGTTCCCGTAACCCCGTCACAAGGCGGCGAGGCGGAAGATGGGGGGGTTTTTAGTGGGTATACCGTGGGTCTCATTAGCCTATACGGGAGTCCCACATAACCACTCGGGTACCCCCTGCGCCCGGGTGGTATGCGTAATGCATTTTCCCCCCCGGAAAAAAAAGGCTGTATTTACAAGTCTCGTGTCACGGTGTTTGAGGTTGTACTCCGAAACGGCTCGACCGAATTTTATGAAATTTTCTGTGTCTATTTGGTAGATATACGATTAGGTCGTAAAATATATTTCATACGGCTAGGTGATAAGGGTGTCCCTATCCAGAAATTTTTTAGCAGAAGAACGTTTGCCGAATCAGCTAGTAAATAATATTAGTTTTTATTAGGTAATATTATTTGCTTATAAAATACATACAATTCACATTAATAACATTCTGCGGTTGTACTTGCACTGACACAATAGAAACTAAACAGCTGCGGATGGCGGCGTTTATGCAATTTTCTCGGTTTTCATAGACAGTATCTAATTAATTATCTATTAAGTTCATGAGCCATTGTCGAACCTTGACACGGGTCGTTTACTTGTAAACTTGAACTGATGGCGACAACTTCACGACTTATTGTTTAGCTAAATACTACAGAACTTTTAATTTAATCGCACGGAGTAATTTGACACCTTTTCACATGCATTAAATGTCAAATGCATTTGTGATACCTGTTTTTTTGTAGAGATGTTTCCAAACTTTCGGATTACCGAATTATCTTCTTCTACTTCAAAGTATACTTGATCTTGTATGGCCAGCTAATGCTGCTTGTCAAGTTTGCAGCGGACTTGACGCGGCATCCAGTAAACTTGACGGTGTATGGCTACGGTATGGCTATCTGGACATATAGCTACCTCTTGCAAACTGGGTGCTGAATCAAGTTAGGGATTATTTATTATACACCAAGCCGGGCACGGGCCGGGCACGAGCCGTGTGCCAGACGAGGCACGGACGAGGCACGGTAAAGTCAAAGTCAAAATATTTTATTCATATAGGTATCATTGATACAGTTATGCTCGTCATTTTTTGGCTTTTCGGAAGGTGCTTTGTCATGGAGGAGAAGGTACTAACATTTTATATGACGCGGACATCGAGTGTTTATGCTACACCGTGCGACGTCCGTGTCGGCACGGTGTAGCATAAATGATCCCTTAAACTGCAAACTTGACAAGTACACTTGATCGTGGACAGCTTTAAATGTATTATAGTTTGTTGGATATAAGTGAATGCATGTCAAATTTTATTAAGCAATAAAAACTCTTATCATATCAATAAAACAGTAAGAGTATTTGTCTTATTATATTTCTCTATTTCATCATTTTATATTATAATATTTTGTATGCCCACGATCCATTGTGGCTTATTAGATGTCCACAATATTAATTCATTGTAATATTGCATGACTCGCCGTGCCATAAAATACAACTCTTCCCTGAATAGAGTAGCCTCTACTATCGTTTCTAGATAATATCTTACAACCTTAATGGTTAACACGCACCACATCGCGTGTGCCTAATCACCCAGAATTATAATTAACTGAAAAATCTATTCATACTTTGTCTATACTGTTAGAAACAAGCTTGTCTATACGTAGTCGTATTTATGATGTACCCATAGAAATATTGGACACATCAAAAACATAACTTGTAAAAAAACCAAGTCTCGCAACTCAGTTCTTCTACTGTAAGTGAGATCCATGTAATACCAAGTCGGTTAATTTATTTAATCCCTACTTAAGGGTCCTTTTGTCTTAAGTTATTACGTAATTATAATAGCTAACCTAGCAACATCTTCCAGTGACCATATTCAATATTAAAAATCTTTTATATCAATATTTATATACTAATATTATAAAGAGGAAAGCTTTGGATTTTTGTATTTTTGTATGTTTGCAACGAATAAACTCAAGAACTACTCAGCCGATTTTAAAAATTCTTTCGCCATTAGAATGCTACATTATTCCTGAGTAACATAGGCTATATTTATTTTTAGAAAAAATTAGGGATCTTTGCTAAAACTTCAGTAACGTGAACCAAGGTGTAAAAAAATTGCTTAAAAATTTCTTTCATCGCATACGCTGCGGAAACTATTGATGATAGAACAATAAAATGTTCTACAATATTAGAGAACATATTAATATCTACAAAAAACGTCGCGATACTATATGTCTAACTATTGTAGTTACATAACTACTAATGTAAAAAGTGGTTATAGTGACATCACTATAACCACTTTTTACATTTTAAAAGTCAATAAAAAGCTGACCAACATCAGACCATGATAACCATACCTTCGTATTAATCCTTATCCAAATAAATCATTTCATATTCAAAACTGTTTCAATACCTATTGATAACTTTTTGAATTACTCAAATCGGACATCCCATTCAGAAGATATTAGAAAATCATCTCCAGGGATAAAAATAGCGATTGGAAGTCACATAAATACAAACCAACTTCGTCAGTTTTAGTTATAAACATGAACATTTTTATGTAATAATAATAATAATAACCCCCCCGGGGGATCACCTTGTCGTGGTGGGGGGGCTTACGGGGAAGGGATATGCTGCATATAGCGCAACTTATATTTAATTGTACATAAACATCTGTACAACCCTTCCCCAACGAACGATCCCAAACCAAACATCCTCATAAATCTAACTCCACGTCCGGTTCGAACATCTGTAACCACGTGAGGAGAAGACCTTGGTAGCTTTTCAGCTACTTACTCATTAAAGGCAAACGGAGCTATAGTAAATCAAAATTGTGATGCGTTTAAGAAGCGGTAATAAACTACCCCAGGCGGGTACCGGAGCGACACGCGATGGAGAATCCCGTCTCTTGCCTACGGGCTTGAGCTGTCCCACGTATTCTGGGGGGGACACCGTATCACAGTCTTCTGCCCAGCTTAGAACTGCTGCAGACAGTCATCATCATCCCTCAACATCAGTTCATAGTTCATCGTCATCTAGTATATTTCCATCTGTTCCATCCACTAATTCATATTCCCGTTCATCACCTCATTCAAACTCATCAACTAATAGTAGGCTACCGGAGGATGTTGTGCAAGAAACTGACCCAGTTATTTCACTTGCACCCACCACCGCCAGTCAAAATAAGCGTAGAAAATGGAGTAAAGAAATGAATGAATTCATACTACGCACTTACTATCAGCTTACCTTAATGGAAACTGACACAAATGGATATTTACCCTCACTTCACACTAAGTTCATAGAGAAATTCCCAGAAATGCATACGATTAGTCGACAGAGAATAGGTGATCAGAGAAGAGCAATAGTAAATAAAAAACTTCTTACACAAATAACTATAGACACCATCCACAGGGAAGTTAGTGAAGAAATAAATGAAATGCAGACAAACTTAGAAGAACAAAACGCAGTTACACCGGAAAATTTAAATTATACAGTATCTCCCACACAGTCCAAGGATATGTTAGTAGCCACAAACACACAGAGACCTAAAACTGTTCAACGAATGCGCTGGACCAAGGAACACAACGAGGCAATCATGAGAGCGTACTACAAAATAACATTTCTTGAAGAAAATATATCAGCTTACAGAGGACTACTTCATCAAGCTTTCATCACCACATTCCCTAACTTACAACATATATCGGAACAAAGAGTAGCTGACCAGAGACGCTTAATTATACATAATAAATATTTATCAGAAGAAAGATTGCAAGACATTAAGAGAGAAGTTACAATAGAACTATTGCCACAAACTAGAAATGACACACAAACGCACTATGACACTTCCTCACTAGACATTTCTTCAACCAACCAATTAACTTTGACATCTAATCATAACACAATTGACTCTGAAACATGCACCTACACTAATAATTTTGATATAGAACAATCTTTTAAAAAAGCTTATGACTATTTCAAAAATATTAATCCGACACAGAGACCTTATATTCCTAAACAAAAACCTTCTAAAAGACTAGGCACAATAGTAACTTATATAAATGAGAATATCCTTCCTAAATACTTACATAGTAATACAGAGTTTAATGATTTTCAATCTGTATTATATTCTGCAGCATGGACAGCGGCAAAGAACAACGGATCCAAAATAGAAATACCACCAAGAATAGACGCTGACTTTAGGTATAAGAAAAAGAAACCAAAGTGGCAAATAAGGTTGGAACGTAGAATAGATGATCTCAGAGTCCATATAGGTCGATTAACACAATATATAAAAGGAAATAGAAACGATAGGTTAGTAAAGCAAATAAATTTCATTCAAAAACATTACAAGATACACTCAACTTATGAAAATCCAAACACACACTTGTCAGAGTTTTTAGATACTCTAAAACAGAAACTTACCACTTACAGCAATAGATTGAAAAGGTATAAGACTTGCACATTACGTAAAAAACAAAATAGCCAGTTCAAATCAAATGAAAAGCAGTTTTACCGCCAAATAGGAGCCGACACTATACATAGTAATCAAACCGACCAGTCTAATCTTCAAAATAGTAGTTCACCATCAGCTGAGGAACTACGTGCCTTTTGGGCAAATATTTGGGAAAGATCAGTCCAACACAACAAAGAGGCTGATTGGATCCAAAAAGAACAAAACAGCTATTTTAATACTGATCCTATGGATTTTCAATGCATACCCGTTGAAGTATTCCATAATGTCATAAAAAGGCTGCACAACTGGAAGTCCCCAGGTTCAGATAACATCCACAATTTCTGGTATAAAAAATTCACACATATTCACTCGTTAATATATAACTTTATCAATAAATTCATTAAGACACCAGAAACATTACCTGACTATATTACTGAAGGAACTACATATATGCTACCAAAAGATTTAAATTGTTTATCTAACCCATCAAAATATAGGCCAATAACATGCCTCCAAACATTCTACAAAATACTTACATCCTGTTTGACAGAAGTAATATACAAACACATAGACAAGAATAATATATTATCCGAGGAACAGAAAGGTTGCCGAAAATATAGTTATGGTTGCAAGGAACAACTTACAATAGATGCAGTAGTACTTAAGCAGACTCAGCAAAAAAGGTCAGATCTATATTCCATGTACATAGACTTTAAAAAAGCATTTGATTCTGTGCCTCATACTTGGTTACTTCAAATCCTAGATATTTATCGTGTACATCCCCAAATAATTTCATTTTTAAAAAACACAATGACTAAGTGGACGACAAGATTGAGACTGAACACCGAAACAAATGCAATTGAAACACAACCCATCAATATACGACGAGGTATATTTCAAGGCGACGCTCTAAGCCCGCTCTGGTTTTGCCTTGCATTGAATCCACTATCTAATTTACTGAATTTATCAAATGCAGGATATAATCTAAAATACAACTCCACTACTAACTTACAGACTGACAATTTAGTACATAAAATAAACCATCTCTTATATATGGATGACATAAAACTTTATGCGTCAACGGAAGATCAATTACTGCAACTAGTTCAACTTACAGAGATTTTTTCACAGGACATTTGTATGGAGTTCGGGATTGACAAATGTAAAATCAATTCAATAAAGGCAGGACAACCCTATGAACACCAATATTCTATGCAATCTGGGGAAACAGTAACGGCATTAACTGAGAATGAAGTGTACAAGTACCTAGGATGTAGTCAGGCTCAACATATACAACACAAAGACATTAAAACCTCCCTGATTAGACACTTTAAGTACAGATTAAATATAATATTAAAAAGTCACCTGTATGCTAATAATACTTTTAAAGCAATAAACACATACGTAATCCCCATTTTAACTTACTCTTTTGGAATTATTAACTGGAATAAAACAGACTTAAAAACCCTACAAAGAATTATCAACACCACTATGACCCGACACAGAAAACATCATCCTAGATCATCGATTATAAGAATGACTTTACCTCGCATTGATGGAGGTAGAGGACTAATCGATATTTCAAACCTACACAACAAACAGGTCACAAGTTTACGTGCTTACTTCCATAGCAAAGCTCCATCTTCCATTCTACATAAAGCAATAGTCCAAAATGATAAAAAACTTACTCCACTGAATTTGTCAGATGAAACTCGACAAAAAAATGAAATACAGGTCGACAGACAGACTAAACTTAATGAATGGACCCTAAAAGCTCTACATGGACGACATCTTCATGACTTGAACCAAGACACCGTCGATAAAGTAGCATCGAACGCATGGCTCAAGCGTGGAGAATTGTACCCCGAGACAGAAGGTTTCATGCTTGCAATTCAGGATCAGGTAATCGAGACAAAAAATTATAAAAAGCACATAATGAAATTACCACAATCATCCAACGATTCCTGCCGAAAGTGCAAAACTTCATCGGAAACAATCCAACATATAACGGGTGCATGTAAAGCAATAGTGCAAACTGACTACAAACACCGACACGATCAAGTAGCAACAATTATCCACCAATATCTCGCATTCAAATACAAACTTATACAGGGAAAAATTGCATATTACAAATACACCCCTCGAACTGTAATAGACACAACAAATTATAAACTCTATTGGGACAGAACCATACTGACAGACAAGACAATTCATTACAATCGTCCAGATATAACCCTACACGATAAGAAAAACCAAATAGTATACTTGATAGATATAGCAATCCCTAACACACATAACCTTACAACAACACACACTGAAAAACTAAACAAATACACCGATCTAGCCATAGAATTAAGAACACAGTGGAAAGTAAAGACAGTCAAGACGATACCTATCATTATATCGTCTACCGGAATCATACCTTACACACTACACACAAGCCTTAAACTCTTAGACATTCATCCTCTCACTTACATCACCTTACAGAAAGCAGTCATACTTAATACGTGCAGAATAGTCAGGAAATTTTTTGCCACAGATAATACCACATCGGCTCTCGTGCTTGGTTAAGGCCCGCATGAGAGTTTGAAATTTACCCTTACGAGGAGACAATTAATGTTTATAAAACAATAATAATAATAATAATAATAATAATAATAATAACAACAGTCCCACACAAGCACTTTATTAATGTTCTCAAAGGGGCTTCTGCGTGTTGGACCTGTGTCCCCACGCAAGCCTTCCAAAATACCGGGTCCGCTTACATTTTGGACCCGAGAAATTTAAGAGATACATAATAATAATAATAATAATAACTTTTTATTTTTATCTCCACACAAAAAATTACAATATATCCTTATTGCACTAAAGTACATTATATTGTGATAATTTGTTTTGTGGGAGATCTGGTGTCCAAACTAAGCCGAAGCCTGTATTTTGGCACACCAGGAATCCCCTTTACAGATTTGACACATAAAATAATACAATACTCTACTACAATGAGGTACTACTGTATGACTTAAACAAAAACATTTTTTTTTCTTTTTTTTTTTTACATTCCTGAGACCTCTAATCTTTAAGTTATTGTGCATGAGTGGGTATGTTCATTAAATGCCTGCATGTGTGTGTGTTTCCTATCATAGTGTGTGATTTGTAAGTGCCTGTTCGTGCGTGTGTGTGTGTGTGCGTGTGTGTGTGTGTGTGTTAGTGCTATCTGCATGTAAGTGTCTGTATGTGAATATGTTTTTGTGTTGTGTATGTGTGTGTGTGTATTTCAACCTGTGCATGATAGCATATTTATGTTGTGTGTATATATGTGGTATTGTATATTTCTACCATTAACTATATGTTCATTTTTTGTATTAATCTTTCAGTTTCTTTGTAATCCAGTGTAAGGAGCCATTTAGATAATTTATTTTTGCATTTATACCTGTGATCATTTAATATTTTAAGTTTTTTGTTTACTTTATTATATAAGAAACAGCTGCGATATCCAAAGAATTTCTTTGCAAAAGATGTATTAACCCTAGGAATATCACAGACTGCGAAGTGTCTTCTAGTATTTGCTGTTTTATTTATCATCTCCGGTGTAATAGTCGAATGTATGCGCAATACTGTATATAAAACGTACAGCTGGCGTACTGTTAGTAATCTGGCTTCCATGTGTAATTCATGGGTTGGAAAAAGTCGTGGCTTAAATTGACTTACTTTAATTATCATCCTTTGCGCCCTTTCAATTTCTATCATTTTACTTTTGTCTGTCCCTCCCCATGTAGTAATGCCGTAGGTAATAATTGACTGCACCAATGCTTCATACAATAATTTAATTGTTTTGAAATCTGCTACATGCCGGATTTGTTTAAAGAAATAACTTAATTTTCTTATTCTTTGTGAGACGGAATGGATGTGTTTTTTGAATGACAGATTATTATCTATAATAATTCCTAAATATTTAATGTGGTCAGTTGCTTTAATAGTAGGACAGTCACAGGCGTGGGATGAGAGAAGACATTTGTGAGCAATTATTTGAGTAGACGGATTCATCTCGACTTTGTTTTGAATTGAGAAGGCAATGTACATTGTTTTTTCTTCATTTAATGTTAGAGAATTAGATAGTAACCAGTCACATACTTTATTGAAACCTATTTGGGCCAGACGATAGACTTCAGTCCAGGAATCTGCGTAAAAGGTAAGGGTTGTATCATCTGCATAGGACATGATCTTACAGTTGTCTAGATTTAGGTTACAGAGTTCATTAATGTAGCACAAAAA
The DNA here is from genome assembly GCA_963932265.1 of Thymelicus lineola. Taxonomy (NCBI): domain Eukaryota; kingdom Metazoa; phylum Arthropoda; class Insecta; order Lepidoptera; family Hesperiidae; genus Thymelicus; species Thymelicus lineola. Next base: position 6,477,019 of record OZ010686.1, read on the forward strand.
GAGTGTAGGGCCTAGAATACTGCCTTGCGGCACGCCATATTCGACAGGTAAGTCATCACTGATATGCTCTCCTATTTTCACATGTTGAGTTCTGTTAGTTAGGTAATCGGACATTAGAGAAAGTGGAACAGCTCTAATACCAAGATCAAATAGCTTTTGTATAAGGTGGGAAATAGAAACTGTGTCGAAAGCTTTTTTTAGATCGAGGAAGATAGTTAGACATTTAAATTTATTGTCAATTTTATTTACCAAAAAGTTAGTGTAGTCCTGAACCGCGTCATCAGCAGAGCGACCAGATCTAAAACCATATTGATTATTTGAAAACAGATTATATTTTTCTAGGTACTTTATTAATCTTACATTTATTATACGTTCAAATATTTTTGAAAATGAGGTAAGAATGTAAATTCATAGTTATAAACAAAAGTTAATTTTAACACATTCTTTTGGAAAATCATCCCCTAAATGGTTAATTAAGGGGATGCAAGTTAGTATGGTAACTTCGTCAGTTTTGAAGTAAGAAGGGTGAAAATTTGTACTTATACATATAAGCTTATAGTTAAACACAAAAAAATAAGTGTATCACGGTTTTTTCGAAATTCATCCCCTAAGGTGTACTTCGTCATTACACGCTTTATATTAGCTTCACCTGTATGTTTGTAACTTCTCTTTGGACTTGATTTTGACCCACTTCAAACGGTCAGATTTCTTTCAAACTTCGTAGACATATCAAGACCAAAGACAATTCAATATTTAAAGAAAAAAAAGAAAGAAAGAAAACCCTAAATACACGCTTTAATTAGCTTTAAACGGTCAGATTTCTTTCAAACTTCGTAGACTTATCGAGGACCGATGACAATTCAATATGTAAAGAAAAAAAGAAAGAAAGAAAGAAAGAAAACCCTAATTACATGTTTTAATTAGCCTTAAACGGTCAGATTTCTTTCAAACTTCATAGACTTATCGAGGACCGATGACAATTCAATATTTAAAGAAAAAAAGAAAGAAAAAAGAAAGAAAAACCTAATTACACGCTTTGATTAGCTTTAAACAGTCAGATTTCTTTCAAACTTCGTAAACTTATCGAGGACCGATGACAATTCAATATTTAAATAAAAAAGAAAGAAAGAAAGAAAAACCTAACTACACGCTTAAATTAGCTTTAAATGGTCAGATTTCTTTCAAACTTCGTAGACTTATCGAGGACCGATGACAATTCAATATTTAAAGAAAAAAAAAGAAAGTAAGAAAGGAAGAAAGAAAAAACTACATGTAGTACGCGAGTGAGAAGTTATACTTCTTTGGCATCATTAAATAAATATTTAACACTAGCTGTCTTGGCGAACTTCTTATCGCCTAATAATCAGTGATTCATGTACTTTGTTGTTACTTTTAACGTTATTTATTATTTATTTATTTATTTAGTACACACAAATAATAAAAAAGAATAATTACAACAGTAAATTTAGTACTAGGGCACTGCTTATTCCATGGAGGAATCTCTTCCAGCAGACCCATAAAGAGGAGAATAGTTTATAGTTATATAGTTTATAGTTTAATAGTTTATAGTTTTGGTAGGTTTAACAAATCAGAGACCATTAAATTCCCTCCCTCTCTCCATCCCGCTCCCTCTCCCCCTCCCTCTCGCCCTCCCCTCCCCTTCCCCTTCTCGCTCCCGCTCGCTCTCCCCCTTTCTCTCCCCTCCCCCTGCATCTCCCCCACCCCTCCCCTCCTACTTTTACCTTTTATAGTTTTGGTAGGTTTAACAAATCAGAGAACATTTTATACCCTCTCCCTCTCCATTGCGCTCCCCTCATTATCCCCCTTATTTTCAATTTTTTAGTTTGGTTTTCTATAAAAGCGGGTTTTTTAGTTTTTTTTTTAACTATTATTTATTTTTGATCTCAGAAATGTGAAAATTAATATATACGCTTATAGTTAGAAACAAAAATGAATTGTTATAGTTGTAACACGGGGAGGAGAGGGAAGCAGGAGCGGGAGAGGGAGAGGGAGCAGGAGCGGGCGAGGGAGCAGGAGCGGGAGAGGGAGAGGGAGCGGGAGAGGAGAGGGAGGAGATATGCACACAAAAACTATAGCGGCTAAGAACGGCTGTACTGATTTTAATGATCTCTGATTTGTTACATTCTAAGGCGATACGAAGTACGCCGGGTCAGCTAGTTCTAAATAAAGGGTGGAATAGGGGGTCGAAAATGGCCTGACCTGCTTCGAGAAAAGGATGGTGTGGTACGGCCGTGCCGCTTTTTTACTCGTTTTGGCTACAGATAGTTTTATATGTAGTTCTTTTTCTTCTGGTTTTATAGGTACTTCAAATAGTACATACGATAGGTACAGTGCGTAAAGCGGTCTATTATTGCACGGGTGAATTTTGATGAAAGGTAAGCGTCCTAGCACAATAAGGGTGCTAAACGCCGTGCAATAATAAAGTGTTTACGTCACGAGTTTCGTATATTTTTTATAGCACAATCTGATCTAAACTCGAACCTAAAAACTGATTAACGATACTTATTTCTTGGAAATGATATATTTTATTATTACTTTCAACTGCGAACTCCTGCTCTTGTTAATTTTCGATAATTTTCTTGAATAATATCTTATATACCGGCCGTGTGTGCACAATAAATGATAGTGTGCTAACACAGCAGTAAACCGTTATAGGTTGTCATAAATACTTTGTACTTACTTAATGTGTTCGCTTTACCGATAACAAATTGAGTATTTAATTAAGCAGTTTACTTGGCCTAATCTTGCATACTTTGTAATAGTACCTATGTATGCATACTGAGATAACACTTGTTCATTTGAATCCTATCCACATTCTGTTTGTAAAAGATTAACATGAATCAAGAATGACCGTAAGTGTACACGCAATTATTGGAAACGGGAATTCATTTGTTTGAATAAGAAATAAGGTAAGCTTACCGAGTTACAAAGTAACTGTAATAAATACTATTCCCAATTTGACCACTAATCCCTCTTCACATTTGAACTGAGGGAACGTGGTGGAAGACGTTTTACTTTTTGGATTACGTATAGAAATATAGTTTAAGGCTTCTTAGTGGAGTTTTAAGATTTGATTTTTCTACATTTGCCATCCTATTATTATTAAATGTGAAATATATATATCTATACTAATATTATAAAGAGGAAAGATTTGATTGTTTGCATTGAATAGGCTCTGAAACTACTGAACCGATTTGAAAAATTCTTTCACTGTTGGGAAGCTACACTATCCCCGGGTGACATAGGCTATATTATATTTTTTTTTAGTATTTTTCCCGAAGCGAAGTGAGGGTGATTTCCTAGTATTAATATAAATGTGAAAGTTTGTGAAGATGTTTGGATGTTTGTTCATCAATCACCCACAACTATTTAACCGATTTGGCTGTTTGGAATGGAGATAGCCTATACCCTGGATTAATGCACAGGCAATTTTTTATCTCGAAAACTTCACGGTTCCCGCGGGATTTGTAAAAAATCGATATCCACGCGCGAGAAGCCGTGATTAAATTTATTAAGTGGTTTAATAAATATATATTAATTAATTAAAAATTTCGTTTCGAAACCACTCTACCGTGAGCGAAGCCGCGTGAGAACAGTGAACAGTGAGATAGCTTTGGGTTTAGATGAATTTGACCATAAGAAGTTGTAAATGTTGTAATCATTCATATCTAACTAAAATAAACTTGCCAAATGCGACTTAAACTAGCTTAGAGAGGATTCACGGTGATTATGTATTTACCTACCGTTATTTTTTCTATTTTATTCATTTTTGCACTTTTTTAAGACCATAGACTTTTTATAGGTTTTCCTGTACTATACAATAAATAAAGAAATATTTTCTGTATTTTTTTTCAAAGTTTTTTATCAAAATTAATTTGTTTCCTTTATACCTTCGTATTTGGGTCACAAGAAAGCACATGAATATCAAATTTCAATTCAGTAGGTCCAGTAGTTTCGGAGAAAATTGGCTGTGAAGTGCGGTCGCACAGACACAAGAGTGATCCTATAAGGGATCCATTTTTCGTTTTTTTCGTTCGGAACACTAAAAACCATTAATTTTGTATCCTTTAAAAGATTGATATCCGTCAGTAAATAAACAAAAAAATTGACAAACTAAAATGAAATGAAAACGGCGAAAATATTTTAGCTACTGACAATGTTTTTATATGCAAACTAAAACCATTTATTACGACACGTACTGCAGTGAATAACATAAATTGGCTTGATCGTATCTATTCTACTTTAAATTATATAATTTTCATAGTATCAATTTCCTATTTTTCCACTTTTATTATTCACCTCGATGGGCACAGATAACACTCATTTCCGGAACCGTTGTGAGAATGTTTGTTTGTGTTAGCGGAAAAATATAGTGCCATCGACTTTATTCACCTGAGTTAATTCACCCAGGTGTCTTAAGTCTACTTTTAGTGTACTTTATTCACCTATGCACAGGTAATTTAAATCTACTGATCGAAGTGATCGAGGTGAATTGATATAAGAAGACAATTCACCTATCATTTTAGTCCATGCAATTAGTGATGTTGGAATGTTATTCCGATTCAATTTGGTAACGGTCACGCTGGGGCTTGCTTGAATTCGAGTATAACTTTGGCCACGACATTTTTTTTCTGACCTTATTAAATACCTTACACACCTTACCTTACACAAAACTGAACCTATAATGAAACTTAATGTAATAAATTAAGTTATGTAGGCCATGGAACTCATGGACGTCATTTATGGAGATGGATTTTCGACTAGATCTTAAACATTGAAAATTGTTATCAGTGTATTAGGCGAGATGACGTCAGACCCAGGCTGGTCGATGAGGCCGTGACCAAGGCCGGTCCGGGGTGAAGGCACACCCGAGGTCCTTACGAGGTCGGTTTGGGCGCGATGGGCTTTCCTCGTTTGCTTCCTGATTTTCTAATACCGTATTATAATCGTGTGTGAACAATTTGTGTGCTCTGCATAATGTGTGGTAATATTTGACAATCACAAGGAAATGAGATCCATTAGTCAGTTTTATGCACATCCCCAATGATATTGTATGTTAGTAAAATATCTTTGCACATCCCATACGGCTGGTTTGGGTCGCACAATGAACCATGTACTGTATATAATCAAACTGTTAAATTTTGTAGTAGATATAGTAACCTCAGTGGGAAAACAGTTGGAAAGAGGGACAAAAACTGCACATGCTCAATTTTTTTTTCAAATTTTTATCATCAAAATCTTGACGATTTTGTGCAAGACATCCTAAAATCATATGACTACTTACTGATGTTTTAAGTTTTTATGCTCTCCTGTTAAACTGCAATTTTCATCTTATACCTTTGTTCCACTGAGGGTGCGATATAATCTATCTAAGATTTTAAAAAGCGACCTTTTTATGGAATACCCACACAAAAGGCGGACGAGTCATCTAATGGTAAAGGCAGAGCCAACAAACCAGAGCATGACCGATGCGTTGCTTCAATCAATCAATAGCTTGCTTCTTTATGGGCACTAATCACATAGTTTTTTTTTATTTTAGTCTAAATTGCACATAAGAAAGTTATTAACACCTTAACCTTTTACGTTTTTTATTTATATACTTAAGTGTTGAGTCATAATAAGAAGTAAGCTATTATATTTTCAATTTACGCATTCGTTCTTGAACCATAGATAAATTACTGTCATTACATAGGTAATAAACCTCACTCTATCTTAAGATACATAAAAAATAATACATTACAATCACAGTACCAATTTTTCTGCATTCATATTTTTAAATAAGTACCTATCCACTGCCATCATAAGTTATTATTTAAAAAAACCTATTTTTACATCAACTTCTCTCAAAGTCACTCTTAAATCTTTATTCAATAAAGTTTGTTGATTCGCTATGTTAAATCATAATACATTATATCTATTAGGCAATAGAGTGTGGCATCCTGCTTCACCCATTCCTTGACGACCGCGGTAGGCGTAAATGGTACCTACATCCTTTTGAACAACACCGCCCACACAATGACTGATAAATTTTGATGCATCTAGGGTTACCACAACGAAATTTGTAAACACAATGAGTTAAAAAATCAAGACAATTTAATAACAAACATACTTTTTTGGTCGACGCCTTTATAAACTTTCAAAAGTGGAATGCTCCTTGATATAAGATCGCCAATAATGGAAAAGCGCTTGTTTCCTCCGACTTAAAGATTATTAATTATTTACTCAATAATCTATCTAATAGATGAAAGCAAAAGTAAACAGTAAGCAGCTCAAAATCACAAAACAGTTTTTTGAAGATAAAGGACTGCGTCCTCACCCATCTATTGCCCCTTTTTATCAAAAACCAAGACAAAAGTCGAGGAGAAGGTCAAAAGACATTAAAAGTAAGGATCGGGACGGTTGATAACCCTAGATGCACAACAGTCTACGGTCATCGCTTAAATATTTGGGAGTACATTTATAATCTCTTCCTTGCATCACTTGGATAAAAAAGCGTTTATATGTATATCTAAGTATATTTGTGTAATGTTTTTCTTAAAATAGAACTTTCGTGTTTTAAAGTTAACCTGTTTAAGTTTTTTGTGTCCGTATGTTCTGTGGTATTAAAACAATAACGAGTTTATCTTTACCTTTTATCTCTGGAAATTGTCCTTTTGTGAATCTGTGCTTTTGTGATTAATTCCAATGTTATTTGATTTTCGCGTAATAATAGACTTTTTTATTGTTATTGTGTGCATCTTATACCCATATCTCCACTTTTTTATAAACTAACCGACATACGAGCTGAGGATCCAATGATCCACCAATGCGTTGCCGACCAAGAAATAGGTGAGCAAAAGACAGAAAAAAATCTTAGCTCTCAAGTCCGCAGTCGCGAGCGTCGCAACATGACGAATCGTTTGGCGGCAGACTCGAAACAAGAGCACTTAACATCCGGCCGATTTTTGTAACGCATTAACTAAGCTAAACTAACAAAAAGTGTATCAGACAGAAAAATATGAAATATAGTATTAATTTAAAGTAGATATTTTAACCTCTATCTTCTAATATCTATACTATAATAAAACTCAAAATGTCTGTTTGTCTGCCCGGGCATCATATAAATACCCTTGAACGGACTTAGATTTACAGAGTGGCGCAAGTCAGGGGAGGTCATGTCCTGCAGTGGACCTCCAAGGGCTGATGGATGGATGGATGAACGGATTTAGATGAAAATTGGTGAAGTTGTTACTGATACTCTGGGTCATATTTTAGACAACTTTTCATCCCGGAAAATTAAAAGGTTTCCCGGGAAAACAGGATAAAAGTTTGAATAAGTTAAACATAATTTCTGTATGCAAAGCTGCGGGCATTAGCTAGTTATAATATAAATGTGAAAGTTTACTACAAAAACTACGGAACCGATTTTTATGAAATTCAGCCCACAGGTACATCATGACCTGAAAAAAGACAGAGATAGATTATCCCGCAAAATGCGGACTAGTACAAAACTACGTGTCTCAACGACACTACAAAATCTTCCGCCCTGATATTGATACATCAAAACAAGGAACGTTATGCATTCGTTATATCGCCCCCTCAGTGGAAAAAAGGCTAACTTGAAAGTTGCAATTTTACAGGAGAGCAAAAAAACCGTTAAAATATCAGTAAGTAGTCAAAGGAATTTACATTACGATTTCTTGCACAAAACCGTCAATATTAATGATAAAAATTTGATAAAAAATGAGCAAATGCAGCTTTTGTCCCACTTTCCAATCATATTAATAACTAAAATTCAACGTAAGACGACTTATGCTTTATTTCCACTGAGGGTGAGATATAATTATGTACTATTACTTCTTTTGTGATATAACAAAAGATTTAGGCGCTCCATTGCGTGACTTAACTCACCATATTAAGCAAACGAGTAGCCTAGTGTAGGAAATACGAGTAAATTAGATGCGGCCAATTTTATTCACAATCATTGACCCAAATCTGATAATTTAAATATGTACATTGTTCGCTCACCGTTAGCTTACGTCTCTGTTCATTTTTATAATTACAACAAAACAAAACAAAACCTATTTTTGAGAATTTTTTCACTTGTCCGTTTAGTCGGCAGGCACTTGACGCTAACCAAAATTACTACGCTATTAAAAATGTTTTCGCAAACGGACCATTAAATCCAAAAATGGTTTTAGAAAACCTATCATATTTTTTAAAGACCTTTTCAACGATACCTCACACTACATAATAATATAGGGTACGCGATAAATAAAAAAATATTCTCACGTTACCTGACCAGGTGCCCTGAAAAAAAATTGTTTTTATATATTTTATTCTATGATTTTGGAGTTCTAATAAATATTTATATTCATGCTAAGTTATAGCTCTCTAGCACTAAGCTCAGGCACTAAGGGTCTCGGCGCTATGCTTCAGACTGGCGGACAGACGCACGGACGGACATGCCGAAACTATAATGGTTCCGATTTTACTTCGGGACCCTGAAAACCGATGTCATCGACGCTCGCGTCAGTGAAAGTAAGTTCGTTCTTGACCTACGACCGCGGGCGATCCACAATACCGTAATGAAAGTTAAATTATCTTTTGTTATCGTTAAACAGATCTCTCCGTAAAAATCGCAATATTCTGTGCCTACTCAAAAGTGACTCTTGGGAGTCTGGGTTCTTTTTATAAATACAATATCATTGGTTTTAGTATTTATTTTACAATGAACCGTAAAATCAAGTTTGATTACAAAACTGGCTATGCCGCTGTCATACGATGACAAGACAAAGTTTAGCTGATTTTATTTTTAAAGTTCGAAAGGTTCTGTAAATAAGTAGAGGCCTTAGTCCTTGTTGCACATTTTGCGATTTGTACATTTTGCGTGTTGTGTTCATTCTGCGTTTTGTACATTTTGCGTTTTGTACATTTTGCGATTTGTACATTTTGCGTGTTGTGTTCATTTTGCGTTTTGTACATTATGCGCCGAAGGGTATATTTCTTGTGCATGGTCTAGCGATCTCTCTTACGCCTTAACGTTTTTATTTCGTTTATTCTCTTTCTATTTGAAAATCCCTGACATTCAAATTTTTGTGATTGAAGTAATGACAGTAATAGGTATATTTTTACTTTACAACAACATGTAACGAAGGCGTTCAGGCAGTGTACCTAACGCTGTGGGATGGAAAACAGAAAAGATGGCTGTAGGGTTCGAAGTATCGGCCTCTGGTATCGATACCGAGTACTCGTGTGGTATCGACGGGTATGGTATCGATACCAAAAAAGTATCGGTCCTGAAGTATCGATACTACTCAGTATCGAGTATCGAGTACTCGTGAGGATCACAGTCAGATCACAGCTAAAAAAAAAAAGGTCGTCGACAGTGAATTTCTGTTTAGTCCGAGCGCTAAAACGCAGTTGAACTTTTTCCATATGAAAATACTGAAAACTACTCAGTATTTTAAAAGTACTCGATACCGACGTTTCATATGAGTACTTGCGAGTAATTACCAGGTACGAGTATCGAGTACTCAGTATCGAGTATCACGATCAAAAGTATCGATACCTACTCAGTATCGAAAGTATCGTTCGAACCCTAGATGGCTGAGAAAATGAGAAAAGATGATTGTTATTTGTTTAATTTAAAATCAAGTAATTATAGAAAAAATATTCATCAGACAAAAGTCGAAGCTGGATCATTACGCGTACGGCAGACAGTTCTTAATATGTGCTACGACGCTTTACCTTCATGCCTTCAATGTAGTGGTAGTATCACAGAGGTTGTATGTAATAATACAAGGACCATGTTTCATGCACCTTAATTAATATGATTAAAGCAATTCTTAACATCTTAGCGATAAAACGTGACACGTTTGTAAGAAATAACAACAACTATAAGTATGTCAATGCTTATCTAGATACAAAATCTATTGGTGTTAATCGTTTAGTAGCATCAAGGATAATTCTCTGCTCCTTGGAATTTCCATACAAGCATAAAACACTGACAGAGATAATTGTATTCCTTTAAACATGGCATGTTATATTGTTAATTAATCACATTTAAAATAAATGTTTACACGCATCCTTACTAGGATTGTAGTGATGTGATGTGAGGGTCATGAGCATCCATCTTATAGGTACCTAATAACGACCAAAATAGACTCATCATCATCACCATCATCCTGCCCATTTCCCAATTTTATTTCGGATCGGCGCAATATGTTTTACTCTTCCTAACTTCCCTATCAGCCGTCATCTTTACGCTAACTCTTTTATCTTTATCCTCCATATTGCCAGAAAGATTTAGCAGAAATTTTACAGCCGGCCGCCTGCCTGACGCCATTTCCTTGGGAATGCAGTTGTTGCTGAATTTCCTGTCACCATATGGGTGACCAATGCGCAGTTTATATGCTGGGCCTATGAAATCCCTCAGTCAGGTGGAAAGACTTGCGCGGGAGGATAAGCAGCTGAAATTATATGTTTTTCTTTCTCTCCCAGAGCAGCATAGGAGACTAATAAAAAATAGACTAATTTTATAGAATTCATAGGGGTGTCACTTGCATTTGAGCAAAATTGGAAAGAGGTAAACATACTAAACATGTGATAAGGGTAACGCACATAATAATATATCCGCACCCTACGCGCCGAAAATTTCGCATTTGTATGAAATCATATGAGAGGTCGATGCGGATGACATATGCAGCCATATTATGTTGGTTTACCATTATTGCAATTAATTTATTTATTTTTTATAAAATTATTTTATTTGTATTGATGATTTTAAACAATATTTTACAAAGAAATTACGATCATATTTATTGCACTTTAACTTTTTTAAATAAACAATAGAGCAAAACATTTCTCGATATTACTTAGGTAGGTACTATACTTTGGGTGTGATTGAACAGAAAGCTTTCGCAAGGTCAACAACTACTTTAAATTTACAATCATTTACCAATAATTTTGTCGGGTTTTGGTAATGACTTACGGTCCGTAAGTCCAAGTTGCACTACTTTAATGAATCACGTCACGTTCTAATTACCGTATTACCGTATTAAGACAAGAATTTTTACAAAGAATATTAAATTTGTAATTAAGATCACACGGCCGAGCGTTACTGAGTGAGGCTTTGCTCGCGTTTTTCAGTAGCCTAGTTGCATGCTGTCTGCAAAGCGAAGGTTCCCAGGTTCGATTCCCGGGGCTAACAATTATATTGGCAAGTACAATAAAATGTTTGTTGATTGGTCGTAGTTGTTTCTAATGGCACTTTAAAACATTCCAAACATGACAAAAATAATACTAGTGTGGACTGCGGATATAAATAAATGTGTAATAACTGTTAATTGTGTAGTTTACTATTATTTTCTTGACATACTTAAATTCCTAGTGCGGGGATGTGCGTTTCTGAACTTCTGAAGACCCTGTAGCCTAGTTGGTAGCGACCATGTCTACCAAGCGAGGGGTCCCGGGTTCGATACCGGCTGGAGCAGATATTTATGTGACAGATAAATATTTGTACTCGGGTTATGGATGTTATTGTTATGTGATATGTGTCGTCCATGCCACCCGCGGGGTATGAGTGTGTAAGGGTTTATTTATTCTATTATTAATTGTATGGAAAACACGTCTTGTCTGTATGTGATGTAAATGTATTAGACTATAAAGTCCAGCTGACCTGTACGAGAAAAGGGTTTGATTCCCGGGCAAATAGCAAACTCTTATTTGTGTAAGAAAAATAATTATAAATCAATTACATATTATATAAAATATAATAAATCAGAATATTAAGATAAACAAACTACCTACGTGTCCGACTACTTAAAAAACAATGTAATCATCTTAATTTGACAAAACAATCCGGCCTACTTTCCTCGGCTCACATTCGTCATTACTGCACATTATTCAATTGTGACAGTTTATAACGTAATGCAATCACTGTGAGAGTCTAGAGACATTTTTAACGCTAATGCTGATACTGGTGGTCAGAATTGGTCTTGATTGAGTTGTCTGGTGGCAGTGTCAGGTGACAGGAAATGTGTTAAGTTATTAGGCGCGCATGAGAACCAAGACTGAAGCTTTCCTACATGTGCTGGCCAGCTAGCGATAGGGTTTTAGTGGGTATAAATCGTACCTAACCCGGCACTCTCTCTGTCAAGCCTATTGATTTCAGTTAAAAAAACACTTAATTGTGCATCGTGGTGGAGTATGCTCTAGGCCTCCGCAAGAAGAGAGACCCGTGCTCAGTAATTGGTCTCAGCGTCGCTTCCCACAAAAAAAAATGGTGGTTCGTTTTTTGGTACTCATATTTTCAACTCTAAATAATACAAATAGCTTAGCTATATAAGACTTTATCTAGGCCAAATCCGTATGCTGAATATAACTACAGTGAAACCTGGTTAATTGGGATCTCAAGGGACCAAGACATATGTACCAATTATTGAGGGTTTCCAATAATCCAGTTTTACAATTAACCAGGTTTAAAATTATAGTTGTCTCAATTACAGAGGCCCCCGCTTACAGAGGTCGAAATGTGCCGTTATTACATTTTTAGAGGTGGAAATGTTAATAAAAATGCGTATTTTTGGTATTATGAATTTAATGTAGATATGAATGTGACCTGAGACCGAATTTTCTCGTTGTTTTTAATAATTCTACACAGGGTTGACTTTGGTATGTTATTCTTCATGGTATGTCTTTCCACAATCATAATCAGATAGAAGTTTTAATTTTTCAGATACTGATAACGTTTCATATTTACGTTTGGACATTTTGTACACTTTTATTCCCTTGTTTTTAGGTCAAAACCCGAGAATCTCGGGCCGAGATAGTACTGACAAGCAAAGCATGCGCGAAAGACGACGCGAAATGTATGTAAACAAACATGTCAAAACGTGTTAAAACCTGATTAATTTGTCTCACTTATGCCCGGTTTCTGAGATCCTTTTTTCGAGAGTTTATCTATTCAAAAACGCTAACGGGTCGATAACTTCCGAAAAAGCGTTTCTGAGCACGGCGATAATAGATAAATCCCGTTTTATCTAAGATTAACTTAACTAAGCATATATGGCCGTTTACCGGTTCCATAACTTTATTTGACGTTTCATTTTAACATTTCGTGGACAGAATATGACAAATTACAAGTTACAACTATTTTGAGGTCATTTGTGTGTGCCGTAGGTATATGGATAGCCTCAAGGACCTCAGATTATTGAAAATACAAATACAATTATTTGCAAGAAATCAACAATTTTTTCCAGATTGACAATGAATGACAGAGGTGTTATTCTCAAATACTATGTTACCATAGTAACCAATGGTAACCAATGGTAATCAAAATAAACGTTAAATTGACGTTTTTAAATTTTATTGTTGATATTTGACTATGATGAACAGACGCAAATAAATACCAAATTTCAATATTTTTTACATATTTACTACCACAAAATAAATACAATTAGTCAAAACGACAAAATAAAATGATAATATCTATTTGAAACTTATCTTTTTATTATCTTTTGAAGAGAGCCATCTAGTGGCAGTTTTAGATACTCGTTATTGGATTCATAGTTATTGAATGGCTCCTCGCGTGCTCAGAAACCCAGTGACTGTTATCGAATATATAACTTAAGTTTAACTTTATTGATTCAATAGCTGTTGATCGTTTAACTGGAGACTTCAGAAACCGGCCATTATACAGGTATTTGAGCTACAGAGTCTCAATTATAGAGGTAAACATCGAAAAAGTCTTAGAATTCAAACCTCATTTAACCAGGTTCAAAAAGTCCCATTAACAGAGGTAATTTAATGAAAAAGATCCGGGACCTCATTGCAACTCTCAATAATAGAGGTTTCTCACTTATCCAGGTCCCACTTAACCAGGTTTCACTGTAATTATATTTTGTTTAATTTTGACGGACGAAGAAGCTCAAAGGATCTGACGTGAGGTTTATCAGTCTGTCTGTATCCGCTACAAAATAGATTTTGGCGGATGACCTTTACATAATAAAGAAATAACCCGTAACCGACAGCTAGTTATAAAATGTAATGGATACACAAGTAAAGGGTCTTAAATCACAAGTGTTGCAACCTCATGGCGAGCAGGTTCTGCAATAATATGACGTAACGTAAACAGACTTAAACGATCTTTTAGGGATTTACTGCTTGTATTTATTTATCTAATACCAGGCCTGGCGCACTCCGCATTTTAGCTATAACGTTACAAGTACATGCCGCGTCCGACATGTCTGGCTAATTCAGAAAATTCATAATGGCTGTCATACGTTCGTTCATACGTTCGGTGACACATATTAAATATGACACTTAATGTCACTAAACTTTCAGATTAATTTTATTATTTCAAAAAAGACAACCCTGACATTGCCAGAAAGCTTAAGCGAGTGTTAGAAAGGAAGGCAACTCATTACGCGTTTTCGATTAGCGCTGTGCGACCTGAATTACACTTTATTGCGTTGGAACTAGAGTCGAGATTTATTTAAATGATTTTGCGGAGTTCGCCTTCTGTACTTATTATAAGTACTATTATTTCTTCTGTGCTGAATACTCTATATCAATAGGAGGTAAATCAGTAAACGGCTACTTGATGGTAGCCCCACCCATTTACATTCGACGCAGATGGCATGTCCAGTGATAGCGATGCGATTGCGAGGAGATTGCTAGCTATCCAGGCAAGTCTGCGCTAAGTTGTATTGGACTCAGAGTTAGATGAAATCCTTTAAGTATTTATTTTTACTAAACTTTATCGATCACAAGTTATGAATGACGATATTATTTACCTAAAATGGCCTAAAGTCTAGAGTTTTTTATGTGACTACACAAACGAGCTGATGATCCACCTGATGGTAAGTGGCCAACGAATCTAAACGCTAAGTTATTACGTTATCATTTTTGAAAATAATAGCAAAAAGTTATTCTATTACAATTACGGTTACCATTAAACATAACATCAATGCGAAAACATGTCCAAACTAAAACTGCACGTATCTTCAGGCCTTTTACTCACTTAAAGATTATCTTTATATATATATGTTTTTGTAAATGCACGTGAAATACTTAATAATTTTAATTGACAGAATTTTATTATATCTTAGAAAATAAATAATTACCGTTAACAGCCTAGAAAACATTGGGTTAGCGGCCAAGTGAGTGACGGTTGTCGCAAGAGATTTAATGTGGGTTTTGCAACCACGCACGTAATAACTATTATAATATTACGGCTGTTGGTCACTAATTATGGCTTTTAATAGTAACCGTTAGTGACTCTGAGTTGGGGCGTTAGTGGTACACCGTTTAAAATGTATTGTTCTTACGCCCCAACTTAATCACTAACGTTTACTTAAATCGCTTCTCAGTACAGAATTAGTATGGTGATTCTTTACTAAGGAGCGATTAGTGTTGAGCCTAAGTGACTAATGATATCCATTTTTTAGGGTTCCGTATTTAAAATGGAAAGTCCGTCCGTCCATCCGTCCGTTCGCAGCATAGCTCCTCTGCACTAATGGTATCTACCATTAGTACTAGAAAATTGTAATTTTCCATGGATGAGTACACTGTAGGTATGTATTCACTACGTTAACAAAAGGGTATATATTTAGTCAATATTATTTTTATACAGTAGGCCGTATGCGGAAGATAATAACATCAGTAATGAGCACTTAATGCCTTCGACTTTAAAACAGGATAAATGATAAAAATAATATTAAGCCGTGGAGTCACTAATATAAATTCGATATACATATAATAATATTGAAGAGTACATTTTAATTTTTTTGTCTCTATAGACTTCTTTATTTAAAACAACAACATTGGACGTATATACATACATGTCTAAAAGATAAAGTTAATATAATATAAGTTTATCAGAAGCTACCTCCTTTTGCTAATAAAACACTTAGTATTTTCAGTATCATAGCGTGTTATGTTATGCTGTAATGATTCCTTAACAACTTTTTCAGGATATTTTGGAACGACATAACATGATTGTAACATCGGGATGTTAAAAGAGGCATAATCATCTCATGATCAAAAGGGGTATGTCGTGTGACTTATATTTTGTATGTTTAAAAATACTGTAATGGTATACCTACTGTATGAATCATATAATTAAGCATGAAGTTAGTAAACCATATCGCAATTTTAGTAGTAATGACGATTTCACGTTCTAGTTTAATGAATGTACTCATATGTCTTGCAATTTACCGCAGGCTACCTGTTATTAATGTATTACTATCACAAAATAGAGACACAGCAGAAGTACTCCATACACAGTGCTCGAGCATCGCACAGATCGACATAATTCACGAAGACGAAACTGCTCGATACTGCGGTGTATTTTATGTTCGCGAACGGTGCCTATGTGTGCGTTGCTCTACGCGCTTGTATGGAGTTGTGCCTATGTATGCGTTGCTCTACGCGCTTGTATGGAGTTATCCATCTGTGTGTATCTATTTTGTGGTAATATGTTTCAAGTTGCCAAAGTAATGTTAGTTCCTCTGGTTGGATTTGATTTCCAAATGTGGTTGCTAATGCTGTGGTATGAGGCTCAAATTCGTCTTCGAAATTCAGAAGTTTTAGTTTTGGTTTTGGCTTTAGTTTTTAGTTATCGATTGGTTAATGAATACAATGTTAATAGGTCAACCATTCAAATGGAAACTAATAATGACTGTATTGGTGTGTCCCAGAATACAGACCCCAAACCTACGCCGGCAAAACAAGGTGTCAGTAAGGTGGTAAGAGGCCCACCCCACGTGGTAGGGCGACGCTAGGTACCTAACTATTTAACATCAAATACGTCGGCTAGTTACATAAACGATTTAAACATCGTTTGATTACTACATAAATATTTTAGTACTTAAACTTAAATAACAATATATGTATACTTATATTATCAGTAATGTTCCAAAATCAACGAGAAAATTAAATACAGACAAATATTAAATACCATTTGTATATTATGTATACTTAGTACTTATAATGCATGTACACAATATGTCAAACATAAAAAAATATTATACAATCCAAATTGAACCATACTAAATGTAATTTGTTTCCTTGGTCTTTACAACCTAAATCCTAATCATGTTAATTATCAAAATCCCATTTGCGTTTCTCGGTGATTAAACGCTTATTTTTACAGTATCTAATTTGATAGCAAATTAAATCTGCACGCAATTTAGAATGGTAAATTAATTCTCAGAATTACGCCTGCAATGACTGCAATATTGGCGTATTATCTACCTACATATAGATATATATAGGCTATACGGCTGGTCGTATGTGACTCGTCGTATTTGTTTGTTGTCCATTCACCCATCCATCCATCCATCACGATCCATCATCATCCTTTACGAGTCCAATGCTGGACATAGCTAGTTTCTTTTTATGAGTCGTATCTCTTTTGTTAAATTAAATTGTTATCGTTTAAATGGCATAGATCGCAGAGGATTTTTATTTTTAAAAATGTATTATTTTTCAATTTTATTACTACGTACAAGTTGCTTATTATATTCAGAATATAATATAGGTATATTTTATCTTGATTTATGAATACTTAGAGTATAATAATTGGTAGCGACCCTGCGTGCGAAGCGAGGGGTCCCGGGTTCGATTCACGCCGGGGCATATATTTATGTGATAGATAAATGTTTGTACTTGGATCGTGGGTGTTGTTATGATGTGTTAGATGTGTCGTCCATGCCGCCCGCGACATAGGTTTTTTTTTATTTTTTTCTAAGTGGGTGTAATGTTAGCCTAATAAATAAACGTACAAAAAAATAAAGAAAAAAGACAAGCATAATGTTTCCTTTAAATGAGCATCTAAATAGGGGTACATCTAGGGGTAAACAGGGGTATATCTAGGGGTACAAACAGGGTTTAAGGCGAATGCACGCTTTAATTTATTGGTACAGTTAGACGGAGAATAAACATAATAACGCATTTTGCTTTCGGAGTAAGTATTATGATTATAAATAAAAAAATAAACCGTAATTGAGGTAAGTCTGAGGTTAGTCGACTCGGTGAATGGTGATGTAAATAAAAGATTTAAATCCTAATTGCATGTTTTACATTACTCTGTAATTAAGAAGTTATTATAATTAGGTATCAATGACACATCAACGACAGTAAAATTTGTGTATTTTTTTGACTAGAAAGTCAATTGCGTAATTTGAATACGGAATAATTATATCTATAGTAATTAATGTTAAGCGTTTAGACAGTTAGCATAAATTTAGTGAATTCTTTTATTATTTATGTTCTAAAGAATAAGGTAGTTACAAATAGATTAAACTATAATAATAATAGTGTAATCTCCCTCAAGCCGACATGTACATTTATTTAAATTCTTTTCGCAATAAAAAAATAGACATTCCATCTGACGTTTTTGTTCCCCTATGGCAAGTTAATGTAGAAGTTTGATGTATTGACTGTAAAATCATAACATAAATTAAGTTATTTTTACTAATATTTCGTTAATTTAATATTTTGTAATATTTCGTTTTGTCCGAATTGCATTCAGACGTCAATGATTACAGTTTTGCGCTCTTTTATTTTAAAACATATTTTTTCTTGATTAAAATGATTAAATGATTTAAACTGCACTAAAATTCATATTAATCTCCTCATTGATAGATAAACATTATATTTTAAACAAAAAGAAATACCAGTTTTAAAGCAGACAACATTTAAATGACAAAAATTCTAGAGTAAACGCGTGTCCGTTCGATGGAGATATCTAAATTACATCTGCCGTTGAATAGGACATCATGATGATATCTGCCTCTGGTGGATGTAAGTGACCGTGTAATTGTTACAGATAATACATGTAATGGATATATTTTTTATTTGAACTTCGAATTTAATTACCTAACTGTAAAACTCTTTTAGGAAGAGTATATACTATAGCAGTGTATAGGTACTATGCAGGTACATATAGGAACGGTAGCTACGGTGGGACAATGCGACATGACATCAATATTTTAGCCAATTTTTATCAATATTTGACTCTTCAGTAATGTCCACTGTGTCACTACACACTACACTAGTGTAGGTATTAAAGTGTTAATGCCTACTTATACTTAACTACATAGTATTAGTTATTTTTAAACGTCTTCAAAAAAGGAGGAGGTTTTCAATTCAACTGTGTACCGATTTTGATGATTCTTTTTTTAATTGAAAGCTGGTGCTTGGTGGAAAGGTGGTGTCATATGGTCCAATTTAAAGATCGAGATCTGATGAGAAGATTTTCAGTTAATAATGCGTATTTAAATGACTTCGACTACGTTGAAGATGTTCTCATATTATATTACTTGTTCGAAGACTATTTCTTTGAAATCGGTTGTTTTTTGTTTAAAGTTATTTTATTATTTCTTCGCCGTAGCAGTGACATCATATTCCATTCCAGCTGGTAAGATCTACTCGTGAAGAAACTCAATAGTGTTTATATCTCCGCAGCCAAGGTTCTACGACCTCTTACAACAACATTGGAAACACGGTAAAATGTTTTTCACGTAGTACCTACCTACCTGTCAATTGAATAAAGGAAACCTTACTTGTATTCAATGTGCTACTAAAAATAAATATAGGAAAAAATCTGTCAATCCGGTATGTAGCAAAAAATCTAGTTAAAAAGTTTAGTTCTATGCTGTTGTAACTATAAAATGACTAAACATTACTACCGGCATACAGTCTATAAAATGGTAATGATCGTAGTCGCATAGTGCACTTTCCTACTTTAATTGAGACTGTCTTAATGCTTTTGATTCACTTTAATAGTGATCTGATTCCTAATAAGAGCGAACGCTCCTAAGGGCCAAAATTCGCGCTAAAGATCGTATGAGCTGCGCTCACTGACACATGCGCGTGTGGTGGGTTTACACGCACGACAAGCTGCGACAACCATGCACATGGCGGACAAAATCTCGCGAATTTGTTTCTACAAATAAATCATAATTATGATCGCCGTCGCAATGTGTATTAAACTGTACAAAGCATGTAGGACCTGTACTGCACCTGCGTGGGTATTAGCCATAACAAAATACTCTGTGGTATTAGCGTAAAGGAATAACGCATCGAATGACGTTAAAAAGTAACGCAGTGGAGTGAGAATAGGAAACAGCATATACAATCTAGCTACCTATGTAATATATATTTTCAATTTAGGCATTCTGATATTCTCTACGGCCACAGAAAGAAGTCTACGTGTTACTAAGTATATTTAAGAAATCTCTTAACTGATACCTGATACCTACTTTCTCGAAAAAATCTGATACATTACGTTACGTCACTATAGTAACACAAATAGATGGAAAAAGTGTGTGAATGTATATCGTTTATTATGTTATTATTATCCATTGTTAACGATTTTTTTTTCATTATAACATGTGTATTTTACCAGCAGGTAGTCGAACATGACACAGCTTTGCAAGACGTTAGTGAGCAGATTATAAGGACTTGAAACACAATACATTGGTAAGTATACAATATTTCAAAATAAAAGAAAACTGAATTAAAAGGTGAAGTCAAACTGTTTTCTTTTTGTTTATAATAAACAGTACATACTTTTGCGTTCGTACGTAGAGCCCTAACTGGACCGATATTTCTGGTTTTTAAAAATTACTACCACCCACCTACCAAGATATTTACCTTGAAAGATTTCTTACAATTCACACTGTTAAAGGATAAAAAACTACATCAAGCTGGTCTTTAATGTTCTCAATAATACTACATTCAGTAATGACTGATGATAAGGCACGAAATGTTAATTAAATACCGTATTAAATACTTCCTTCTTTCCTCAGAGAGAAATTGCAGGAAGGATTTTCCGGTACTCCTTAATTGCAGGCGGGTCCGAAAGACCTTTGCCCTTTGCCGTGTTTTTATGAATTGTGACGGAGTTTGTTGAAAGGTGTTATCCTTCGGAGTCCAAAAACCTCCGCCGTTACGTTCACAGAAGTGTTAACGTAGCAATATCTGCTCTGTAACCACTTCCTAGTATACTTCCGCCTAAATAACCACCAGTATTAAATTAACTATTGAGTAATATTTAAAAATGCACGTTCTCGTTTTACTTGTAGGGTTCCGAAGTAAAATCGGAAATCGGAAGTAAAATCGAGAAGACCCTAACGCCCCAACCCAGAGTCACTAACGGTTACTTTGACCGCTTCTTAGTAAAGAATCACCATACAAATTCTGTGCTAAGGAGCAATTTAAGTAACCATTAGTATCTTTGAGTTGGGGAGTTAGTGCTGAAGTGCTGTAATTTAGCATGCATATACATATTTATTAAAACTCCAAAATCATAGAATAAAATATCGAAATCTTTTTAAGCTATTGCATAGCTTCTATCGCGGGCCTTGAGCGGGGAGACCGAATCAGAGAAATTCACTAACGAAAAAATTACCTAACGCACGTATCGTAATAGAACTTAAATGGTGTTTTTACAAGTATTAATATTAATACTTCATTAATAATTATTAATAATATTAATTATTATTATTAATATTAATAATTATAATTGCAAAAGTTGATAAAAACAGCTATGCAATAGCTTTACCGCGGCAGTCTCCGAGTGCCACATGTCTTTTTTTTCAGGGTACCTCCCTTACGGTAAAGTAAGGATGAAATTTATCTAAGACTATTTTTGGATTTAGGGGTTCGATTTCGAAATATTTAAAGGCTAATTGATTTGACTCTAACCAAAATCAACCCCCGTCCCTTGCTGGCTAAACGGTTGGAGATGGACACTTAAAAAAATTCTCAAAAATAGGTTACATGATGAATTTACGAGTACAAAGAAAACTATCACGGCTATGTTAGCTTAAGTAGTTAATGAGTAATAGTCGATAAATTACTACTTCGGAACCCTACATTGCACGTGGCCTAGCACGCACTTGTCCAGTTTTTTTCATTCACACAAGCACTGAGCTTCTCGTAAGATCTGAGCAATACAACGATACTGACACCCAATAACAAGAAAGAAGCATCAAAGAAATCACTTCAAATACCAAAGAGTAGAGAGAGGCGAGAAATAACTAACATTAGCTAGGTTGTTTATCGTAAATACTCGTAATGTCACGCAATCAATTCAAAACTATAATTAACTTAATCTATTTATCACTTCCACGGTTTTAAAGACAAGTTCTAATTAGCATTACCTGCTAGCGATTACATAAAAGCGTGTCATGCATAGTTACAGCCCTTGATAAAATTGTATCGCGTTGGTCATTGACTTAAGCTATTAATATTTTAGCAAAAATCCAATAGAGAACAAATAGTAAAGTTTATGATATTGCAACTCTCGAATCAACGACCTTGCCTTGACATGGGCACTGACTGGGCAGCTGTCGAAATAAATCCATCTGATAGTATGCGCCTTAGTTTTTAATGATCTAACGTCACAATTATACAAAAATACGTGACCCGCTTGCTGATGGACTAGTATTGTTCCATCATGAGGGTACAGTTCGTATTGCTTATACAGGTCGTATGTCACACACGAAACGCAGGCTAAATTATAAGTAGCTGGAGCTAAGTAGGTTTCCTTACAGACATTGGCCTCAAACATAATTTTATAAACATAAAATATAGAATATGCTTATCTAAACAACTTTTCTGGAATTGGAATTTCTAAAGTAGTTTAGATGAACCAAGTCGACTAGATTTAAACTGTGATGAACAGTTGAAACACTTGTCTTATGTATTTTTTAAACTGTTTATTCTTTCTAATTGTGATGAACACCGGCCATCAAATGTTTCAACCACTTTCATACCAAACAGGTAAAGATTTCGAGGGTTCATCTTTTTTACCAAGACTTCCCCCGAGTGTAAATTTTAAAAGATACGACCAACCATCCGCTAAACATTTTTTAACGTCCAGTTCTTTTGGTATTAGTAACTGGAATAAAGATTGAACCGTAAAAGTTGTATTATCTTTGTATCTCTACAGAAAATGATAAACCCGTAGTAATTTTAACGGTAGCTTAGCTAACTACAACATCAACATATATAATTTGATTCCTGTAAACTTTCTTACATTTATTTAATCACTATTATCCGCATTACATTTATAACCATTTTTATTTTATTCAGTTGTAACCGCTTTTCCTGCTTTCGTGTGAATCCGCCGATCCCGTTTGCTGATATTAGCAATGGAGTATGATCTAGGACTCCCCAGTGACGAGTAGAATAAGAACCGCGTCCTCTATATATTCATTACTGTTAATTTTAAGTAAGTAGGTATAGACACGTAATTCGATACACAATAAAGGCAGAGGAATTAACAACATATAATATGTATCATATATAAAAAAGTAAAACCGAATAAACTGGGACTTCTTACTCGAGTAATTTTTTGCAATCATAAAAGGATGCACACCTCACACCGAGTCCCATTTATCCTACAGATCTATTGTCATGTGGCACAAAGACTCAATTTAAGGTACCATGATAATGTTTCTCGGGCTTTGACTACCTGCCCGATGACTTTGTTTGCCATCCCAACTTACAAAGTGACATTTTTTCTGAATTTTTCCAATACGACAGGCGGTACAAGAACGGAACTCGGACACATCGTAGATATATGGATATTTTACTGCTTCAAATACTATATTTATTGATATTTCCACAAAAGACATAATAGTACATATTTCTTAAACATTTATTACATTTCTGTTTTCCTTCGCCTGTTCGTTGAAAATCGCGAGTATAATCACGAGTCTTAGAATATTCCTGAATTCTAATCATTAAATCATCAATATACTTCCCTTAAATAGTGATTTCAAAAATTTTACAGATCACTTCAGTATATTAATATTATTCAAGAAGAATTTCCTAGGGAACTGTATTGATAGCACTTAAGTATTTTTTAATGTCTTAAGAATTTTGAGAATTTTGAGACATATGATTAAAAGTTTCAGTTTTAATAATGTTGTTCCTTGTTAATTTCAGTTGATTAATATCATCATCAATGATTTACATTTATGATAAAACAAAATGAAAGGTTTCTGAAGTAGGTAACTATAATACCTCTTTAAGTACACGTGCCAATATTGCGTTGCTTTTAGTTATATTGAATTGGTTTCTTTAAGAACCTCGCCTTGATATTTAAATGATATATTGAACGAAGCCCTCATTGGAACGAGTCATATGTTGTTTTTCTTTTTCAATACAGCCTACTTTCTCTGTTACGATCTAATAATCACCGGGATATCAAGCTTCGCTACGAAAAGCTAACGTTTCTAGCAGTTAAAACGTCAAGATGAAAGTAAAATTATGAATGGGATTCGCAAACCTAAGTTTAGCATTCCTACTAATATCATTATTAATAACTCATAACCCTTCTATATTCTATTTTCTATCCTACTAACATTATAAAATTTGAAGGATAGGGATAGATGGATGTTTATTACTCTTTCACGCACAAGCTACTGAAAAGATTTGGATGTAATTTGGCAAGGACAGTTTTTAGGCTTCACTTACTTTAATAAAGTTATCTATCTATAGATCTTTAGCTCTCTAAATATATTCGAACTTTTCAACCGATCAACTATAAGTTTACACATTTTGAACCAGATTTCACAGTTCTTACTCAATTTGTTAACCTAAAATGAGAATATGAAACTACATTATTGAAATTTATTCGTGCGTGATAACGGTTATCTGCGAACATAATCAGATTCTAACGAATAATTGCACAGTAGGATATCCCCTGTTGATATAGCAAAATAACAACGTCCAGAAACGGAAGTGAAATATCAAGTTATACTATGAAACTACCCAATAGACATTTTGTGATTAGACACATCTCTCATGATCTCAAACAGAACAGTAAGTAATAATTGAGGTGTTGAGGTCAGTCCTAGATGTAGTCTTATCCTGAGTGTTGAACTCATACACAGTCCAATGCAGAGTGTCAGTCTTTTCATATTTGAGGGGATCTAGAGCATTTGGTGTATGGTTAGAGGCATTTCTAGGCCGCCCAAAAGTATCGATGACCAGGTTCCTGAACGATGTGCCCTCTGAAGAACGGAAGCACTTGTAAAGCCCGGAGTTGCTGAATTAGGTCAATCATACGATAGCGCTGTACTGAAAGTACTACTCCTGTGAATCGAATGTGATTGGTGACATTTGTAATTCTCCTGCCTCAACACCATTCAAACTAAAATGCAAGGTTGTTTGAAGGCAATCAAGACAAAATAAGTATAAATCGTTATCGGTAACAAATTATAATATTTTGATTGATTTGTGTGATAGGCATAGGTTTATTGTACTTTTGGTTCATAAACGAAATCAAATATTTACAGGTTCAATTTTTATATATTTTTTAATTATAATAATTAATTTAACTCAATTATTGTAATTGAAAATTCAAATACAACTTACAAATAACTGCAGTATTTAGACGAGAATAACGTTTTTAAAGTTTCTTCCATCGTGGGGGGCAGTCCAAAACACCTGAGAAAATTTTAATAACGCGTCTTCTTATTACCTACCAGAAAATGTAGAGTTTGAGCAATGTACCTATTTCATTTAGGTATACAGGTATAAGATTATAAGTATCATATATCTTGCTTTTTAGGGTTCCGAAGTAAAACTGGAACCCTTATAGTTTCGTCATGTCTGTCCGTCTGTCCGTCTGTCGTCCGTCTGTCCGAAGCAAAGTGCCGAGACCCGTAGTGCTAGAAAGCTGTAATTTGGCATGGATGGATTAATACTCCAGAATCATAGAATAAAATATTGAAAAATTTTTTTTTTCAGGGTACCTCCCCTACAGGTAACGTGAGGTTGAATTTTTTATTCGTCGTGGACCCTATAGTGTAAGGTATCGTTGAAAATTTCTTTCAAAAATATTATGGGTCTTTTAAGGTCATTTTTGGAATAAGCGGTTCGTTTGTGAAATATTTGGCTTTAAAGTGCTAATTTTGATTAGGGTCAAGTGTACCGCCCTGCTGGCTAATGGTATTAGAGTTGGACAAGTGAAACATGTATTTCATTTTAATGAATTTTAGTTATATCATGGACATAAACAAGACAAAATAGGAAAAATAATAACAATAAGGTTTTCACGTAACAAAAAGGTTACGTGAAACATGTAGCGCATACCTATTTTATCCGCAATATGAAAAGTGCGTATAAAATTAACCGTTAAATTTTACTTCATTGTAATATAATATAACATAGTAAGTATGAATGATTATTTTACAATTATTATTAAATCATTTCAACGACCGGTACCGACTTTTACCATCGAAATGAAATACCTAAACATAAAAAAATTGGAAATTAATAAACACATAGATACAATTTTAAATCAAAAGTTCGTGATTAATTCACGCTTAATGAATATTAATAAAAAATTTTTTTCAAGGGACTTTTTTTAACTGTTGTTTTATTTTGTTTTTCATCTGAATTAAAATCTGTGATGTAAATAATATATGTACTTTCATTATAAATATGATTTCATTCAATCTCGTTAAATTAATGAAACCAAACGTTAAAATAATATTTAGTGCAGTCGTGAAAGTGTGTTAACTCGGACGTTGGATGTTGTAATGGCACCCGCAACGAAACCGCACGTCGCAATACTTCAATAAACTGAGGAGAAAAACGCAATCACTCAAAAATCAAAATAGATAAGTTACCTTGAATCGAGGGGTTGTTATTCCTTGAGTTCCTTAATAAATCCGGACAATGTCAATCACTGGTTAAACAAATATTAACAGCACAGATACACACTGTCACTATAGTTTTCACCTCAGCACTGAATAGGGCGACATAATTTTGAAATCGTATCGAGTTTGGCGGGATTGCGCGTGCGCACGCGGCGTGTTACAGTCGCTGCGAATCGCGGAGTGGTACCTTCTGGGCGAACACACAGACCCAACCCCACTCCTCGCCTCCGCTGTTGAAACCGTCTCCGATAAGGACTTATTAAGGACCTGTTCGCTTCCCGCTGCGACCCTAATCCTTTACGAGTCTATGAACTTCGTCAGTCTATCCGGTGTCCGAGATAACATTAGAAAGTTTAAAACATTCGTCGTATTCCGAACTCACGTCACGTCGTTCGATTATGTCTTCGAACTTTACAGGTGTTACAAAACATGTTTTTTAAATATTGTGATACACAATGGGAATAAACAAAACTTGTTTTTCTCTCGTAAGCGATCTTTCTACTTTCGTTGTTAAATACCGGATTTGGGTAAAAGCGAAATTACATATCTGATATTTCAAGTATGTCAGTGAAGAGAGGGTGACACTCAGCGAAGAGTGCATGCATATTTGAGGACTTTACGGTAGAAAGCTGATATGCCGCTTTGTTCCACATATCCTGTAACACTGCGGGTGGCATTATTCTTTTATACTTACAATAAATAACGTATAATTTTATTATGTGAGAATTCTTTGCATATGATTGAGATTTTTTAGTCACAAAATCTTTATAATACTTTTAAACGTTCAATTATAATTACAAATTTTGAAATACAAAAATTTTTATTGCCATTAAAATAAAGTATTAAATAAACCTAAGCCTACCAAAGTAATCCTTTTATAAAAAAACAGTATGCATTAAATTTTATCTGCAAATCATAGTGAAATCAAGTACAGTCGTTAACTTCACCTGTTCACACGAGTCTCGTACAAACTCATATAAAGGACACTAAAAGGTGATATACAAAATACGTGCTGACTGGCTATTTGTATCGAGGTGAACGGTGGTATAAAAATAAAATAAGCTGTTATGAATGCGCATGCACTGGAGCAAAAACTCAATAAAACCTTGGAAAGCAAATTGCTAAAATCAGACAATAGGACCAAGTAAAGTATTTAGTTTCTGCATACTCATTGGCTTATGATGTGTAAAGTAGATCTGATATAGGTAGATCATTATATTTTGACACAGATATCGAATCGCCTGTACATTTCATCGTAGACCACAAGTTTTACACCGCTTTGGATAACCTATTTCTTGCTGACTAATATTATTTCTGGAACCTGTAATTGGTACACATTTCTATCAGACGCCTTCAGAAATGTTATCCCAAGTGAAACAAATCGTAATTAATCAATCACTAATATATAAATATTAATGCTAATTAATTGTATGTGTGTAAAAGATTAAAACATGGTTTACTAACTAACCTCTTTACATCGTTTTTCAGCTCCCAAGCTGGCCACACCACACGAGGAAGCTGTAAAGGCTGTTATGGCCAACTGCTAGTAATAGTACTAGTACTAGTTAATAGTTTAAAAACTAAATACACGATTTTATAGGAAAAAATGGAACTGTTCTGTTCCCTATCAGAACATCTGTCATCGCAATATGTAAAATTGCAACTCCTTATGGTGGCTATCATGGTGGCCATACATGATCAAATACTTGTCAAGTTTGCAGTTTAACTTGATGCGGCATCCACTTTGCATGAGATATATAGCCAGATAGCCATACTGTAACCATACACAGTCAAGTTTACTGGATGCCGCGTCAAGTCCGCTGCAAACTTGACAAGTATACTTGATCGTGTATGGCCAGCGTTAGGGTGTTTTTCCACCAGAGATGTGCTATGTAGCTATGCTGCGAAGATGTGAAATCCAATAAATATGATTGGTTCACTAAATTGATTGATGTCCACCAATGAATATGATTGATGGATATCAAACGCATCCATAGCAACGTAACATAGCACATCTCTGGTGGAAAAGCAGCATTAGGATAAAGGGAAGTAACTAGGTGCAAGATTTGACCCACACAAACGGCACGGTAACATTTAGCTTACCGTTTAAAAAGGACAACATTTTTATTTCTTAATTCGCAAACTGACCCATTTTTACCCAATTAGGCAAGCATCTAGAAATAAAGTAAAATGATTGTCAGATATACTAACGGATAAGGGATATTTGAAATTGCATTTTACCCGCTGATAAAACTAACAGTCTTCAATAGATAAACATGCAGTTATTTGATTAAAACGTCAAGATGTTGTCTGATGACCCTGGGCCGTGCTCGATACTCATTGATCCATAAAAATCTAAGTTACGACAAGGCAAGCTGGCGTTACGCAATGACGTCGCTACCAACATCCTAAATCTTAATAGATTAAAATGTCTAATTAAGTAATTATATCAATCGATTTATGAATGTTCTCTATGGCCTCCAAAACCACTGGGCGGAGGCGAATTTTTCAAGTATTCTTAGGTTTGCCCAATGGGTGATCCCGTGAAGTTTGGTAGCAATAGGAACAAGAGTTTTTATGTTTTATTAGTGCTACCCGTTCAAAACAGAGGCTAGTCGTAAGTCATAGGCAGTCAAAGGTAGTTTATCTTTTTCTCCGCTGTTTGTAACCCGATTTTCTTCTTTTATTGCTTAGTAGAGGTAGAATGAGCGAGGATCAGTATAACATTTAGAAAGTAATTGGGAAGTTATTTGACATAGTTCCTACCGACGACATAGTGACCGTTGACATAGAGAAGCCTTTGCGGGCTTACCTAAGAGCTTACTTGAAGGCCTTCGCCTAAATCCGAAATTAATATGAGCGAGCAGAGCAGAAGTTTTTATTGAAACATTACCATAACATTAATTCCTTTAATTGCTAACTAAGCAATAAGACCACCTTTGATATTATAGTTCTATGTACCTTGAGGATTTATGTCCATTACAATTTGGATTATTATACCTTGACTACATTGATGAGTATCAAGTCTCCTGTCTCCTCTTGCTTGGCTCGTATACTTCATCATATTAGTCAAATGTGATTGGTAAATAGGAAGCATTCATTTTCACAAACTTTCACATTTTAATATGAGTGGGATAAAACCACAGAACATCTAACGAATTATTAGATGTTCTGTGGATAAAACATCCGTGCATCTGGCTGTTTAGATTTTAAATGCACGTAGAGTATCATCATCTGCTTTAAATACATTAGTACTGCTAAATATTTGTCTTAACCTTTGAGTATAAGTAATAGATAAGCTTATACTTTTTGCATACTCCAAGATTTCAACTAGCTATTGTCGTTGACTGCAGATGTATTTTTATTTGTCTTCGTTTGTGTCTGGCGTTAGGTTTACATGTTAGGAAGTATCCAAGAGGTTCAACAATAACCAACACTATGAAAGTTGATATTGTAGGTATACTAAGCTCTTATATTTCTCTAGATATCTGCTTAGATATAAATATAAGTACATAAGTTAGAGATAAGTTAAAGACATTTATTTTCTCAAAAGAATTTACAAATTCACTTAAAGAGAAAATATAAAATTTTGTTAATTAAATATTATAAATTAAAATTATTTAAAATTATTTTTCAGAGTTTAATTGAAGAATTTTGAACTTCGGTATACGAAAAATTTAGATACTTCTTCGATCACTTATAGTATTACAAGTGATCGAAGAGCTACTTATATCAATCCTTTAGGAATGACTAGAGTCTGCACAAACATGAGGCAGGTACATTTGAACGTACCTCTAATGATACAGATACTAGCTGCTACATAATTAATAGTAAAAGATAATTAACTAGCTAAACAAAAATGTCATAACTACTGCTTTCTTGCTGCTAGTAAATAACTATTGTAAAGAAAGAGAAAACGAACACGTATTTGAACCACAGTTAGCGTGACGGTATGTCGCGTAACGGACGATCTAGAAATAAAAATTCCTTTCAATCATCATACCGACAGTGCTGCCATAATCGACAACAATCATAAAATTGACCTTGTCACTTTATTACTAACAAGGATACTTCTTTAAGACATTTGGAGATAGCATACACTGGTTATGAGATCTAGTAGGTACACCAATTAAGCCTGCTAGAATTGAAAAATTATCCCTATGTGGTAAAAAGGTCTATAAAATATCGTGGTGTAAGAGTCAGGATGGACGTATTTGCATTTTATCAATTTTACAGGAGAGCAAAAATATTGTGTCTATCCGTCACGTAGGAGTTACTTAGGAAGTAAAGTATTAATATTAGTATTAAGAAAACTTAAGCAGCCAAAAGTACAAGACGTGTTGTATAATTAATCAAGTACCTACTATTGTATGCTCAGTGAAAGTGACATAATAAAGAAAACGTGGCCATCCTGTGTGAGGCTTAACAGAATTATAAGCTTTATAAGTACACGACAATTTTCCTGTTATGTTAAAACTACAATCGTAAATTGACATGATGTAATCGGAAATTAAATTACTCTCATCAGACACCGGATAGTAACGTCATCTTATCGGCAATAGTAATGAAATCTGACCTTTGCTACTTATTTCAACTGCCTGGAGACAAGCATCTTTAACCTTGCAAAATGAGGTGGGTAAGTTTGATAAAGTAATTGTTGGATTACATCATATATTTTGATAAGGAAACTCCCACGTTGTAAATTTTTGTAAAGTAGCATAAATGATCCGTGTAACTCCTTTAATATGAATATCTGTAACCAGCCAGTAATTTTTTTGTTACATCAGTATTTCTCTGATTGGTAAACTAAGTATTAGTTAGCCTTACAATTACCGTGTACTGAATCTTTTCCATCAAGATCCTTTGGAGGTTCCCTGCTGGACTTAAGCCTAGCCTATATAGCGCATCTCTGACCTGTCCTGAGCATTGTATATCCAGTGGATGCCCGGTAACTTCTTCAACTCATCAATGCACCATCTCGAGGGAGTCCTATACTCCTTTTACCGAGACGTGGTCATTCGAGGTCGCCGACGATGTTTTTCCCGCCCCGTACATGCCACGTTCCCATCGCGTTCGTATGCGTATGCGCTATCGTTTACATTTTCTACGAAACGATGTTTCCAAAACTACACGTCCCGTCCCGTCCGGGTAACAACGTAACACGTTACGTATTCATCGACCTTTAATCTTTTACAGAAATATATTATAAGTGTTATAATAAAACGGAAAACCATTCATTGTATACCAAACACAAACACATTCAAGACAAAACATCTCTATTTGAGACAACAATAGACGATATTATCGCTTAAAGCAATCTCTATTTAACTTGTATAATTATTGTAAGGTTTCTGTTATGTGATACCTCTTTTTGAATTTTACCAAATCAGTTCCAAATTATGCGTCTCAAAAACAATTTACCACAAATATTTAACTATATTCTAGTGTGCGTCATTATACAATAGCTTTTACAACAGTTTCTAGAAATTGTAAAAAAACGTCGGAATGAGTCTCAGTAAAAACCAAAAGATATAAACTTACATAAGATTCTGAAAACAGTAATCATAATGTAAATAATACTCTGACCAAAGTTGGTCTCTAAGACTGAGATAAGGAAGCTCACACTTTACTCAATGGGACTTACCACAGTTCATGATAAGCTCAAAGTACTCAAACACACTATTATCTTAGGCAGAGATAACAAAAGATTCTCACTAGCTTATCTTTAGGATAACAAAAAATTAAATGGAAATGTATCTAACGCACGCTTTATCATTTACATACTTACCTCACACAAATCATCTATATGTATTTATAATAATATACATCTATACTAATATTATAAAGAGGAAAGATTTGATTGTTTGCATTGAATAGGCTCCGAAACTACCAAACCGATTTGAAAAATTCTTTCACTGTTGGGATGCTACATTATCCCCGGGTGACGTAGGCTATATTATATTTTTTTTACTATTTTTTCAGAAGCGAAGCGAGGGCGATTTCCTAGTTTATAATAAATAACGATTATAAAAACAGTGTTAAAAACGTGCTACTTAATATTATAAATGTGAAAGTTTCTGTAGATGTTTGTTATTTCACACAAAAACTACTGAATGGATTTTTATGAAATTTAGCTCACAGGTAGACCATGGTCTGGAATATGATATGAGGTCACTTATTATTCCAAAAAACGT
Organism: Thymelicus lineola; assembly: GCA_963932265.1. NCBI lineage: Eukaryota > Metazoa > Arthropoda > Insecta > Lepidoptera > Hesperiidae > Thymelicus > Thymelicus lineola. The sequence continues at coordinate 6,509,903 of OZ010686.1, forward strand.
AGGCAAGGTAACGGGCTAAGCTGTATAATTCTCAGTAACCTATTACAACAAAAGTAGTAGGTATTGTGTTTTGATTGGTTAAAAATTTATGACTGGTACTGGTTAATTTGTTGGTGGGTTTGGGTAACATTAATTTGTTTCGAATACTTAATGCTTTATGTTGTATATTAATATTATTGCTTTGTATAATATTTTCTTTAAGCTTGCCTGGATAGCCGCCACTTTTTTACTTGAGACACCCGTCAAATGAATTTGATTTCGCACCGGGTCGTCGTTCAATTGCTTTTAATTTGATACACTGAAATTTTAAGCAACATTCATTTAATAATCTATACTAATATTATAAAGAGGAAAGATTTGATTGTTTGTTTGCATTGAATAGTCTCCGAAACTACCGAACCGATTTGAAAAATTCTTTCACTGTTGGGAAGCTACACTATCCCCAGGTGACATAGGATATAAGATATATTTTTTTTTACTATTTTTCCCGAAGCGAAGCGAGGGCGATTTCCTAGTATTTTTATAAGCATATTTCACGCAACATTACTGTAATATCGTACATTATTGTTAAATTATACAGCGCCCGTAACCGTTTTGCCCAACGAGACACTGAAAATTATTGTCATTGCGCGAGCCGTTTATGCGGTTTCGAGTAATATCAGTAATATTACTTTAATTGTGGAAAATAATAGTGAATCTTAAACCCATCAAGTTTGATGAATAAGGGGGAAATAATTTTATATAATTTAATTTTTGAGGCCACGTAGTCTCCGGAACTTAGGCTTTCAAGTTTTTATGACATACCTACCTATTTATACGAGTATACCTGATTAAAAATATTGCAGTTAACCCGAGTAATTTTGAATTTCAGTGTAAATTTGAGACCGATTTTCTTCGACAGCCAACACAAACAACAAGGAAAAAATACGTGACCATACTTAGATAATATAAGAAAAGCAATCCCGCGGCGCGGGTTGTCCGAACGAACTAATGAAATTATATTATATTACCTTTTAAATTAAGTCTACACTATGCAATAAGCTTTAACTATATTAATTTATATAAACTTTATTGACCACAATAAAAATATCACGGTACAAATAGCGAGCTTTCTCAAAGCATTCTCTACCAGCTAACCATTTGATAAAGAGAAGGCGGTTTGTAAGGTAAATTATATACATAAATAGAAATACCTAGATAAGTTTGTGCATAAAATTCATACATATGGACATAGAAATATCAATACATATATAAATTTATAATATATAATATAAGTACTTACATAAATTCACAAATTTATATGATGATGTCTAAGATGAAAACTCGTATGATGTCAATGACGATCCAGAAAAAAGAGAACTGCTGAGCTGCTTTTTAAATGTAGCTTTGCTAGCAGGTCTTCTGATACTATGAGGAAGCTTACAACTTACTTACTAATAGAATTATATAACATCTGCTAACAAATAATACATAGGATAACTCTGTATAATATCTCAAACCCAGCGTAATAAGTGAGACGTTTTTATTATAATTGAGCCACAACCCATCTTGTAAAACTTTGTGGTTGTGAAACTGGCTTGAGAGAAACCGAGTTACATTTTGTATAATCTGTGTAATTGAATATTGTACTAAGAGTACTAAATACCTAGGACTATCAAAGTTGTAGTAGTGAGAGCTCCGCGGTTTCAATTTTAATCTCAAGTTGGTTCGAAATTCGAATCCAGTATGTACCCCAAAAAGTTGATATACTGACCAATTATAACATACTAACGTAAGGTACGTTATTATTAAGGTACGTTATTAATTTACGATGAAAAATACTTCTTCCGTGCATTCTTTTTGCCATATTTAAGTCGCAGAAAGATGGAGAGTTCCTGTGTTGATCGTAAAATAATTAAAATGCGACCGTTTCCAACGATTTTCCAGCAGTTTTTGCCTTTTATCGCCAATTTACTGAAAAACTACTAGACCAAATGAGTTGAAATATACTCATAGTTTTTTGTGACCCAAAGACGTAAGTATAAAGTAAACAACAGAATTTTGAAAAAAAAAATTGGTTGTCTGTAAAGTCGGTTTACGGACAATGGTTTTACGTGATAACGTCTATTTCGTAGAAGAATAATTTATGATATAAATAATGTAATGTAAGACTAAGAACGTAATGGAAGCCCAACGCACGGAGCCGCGGTGCTACTCGCCAGTTGTGTCAGCTTGAACATGGCTTGACGCGCCACCGCGACCCGCGTATCTAGCTAGATTATAATATTAAATTTCATACTAACTATACGATTTTAAACATATTTGAGTTGAAAATTTGGTTTAAATCGTTTTAAATATCAGGAGCTGCGCGACATCTGTGATTTTCTTGACTACAACTAAAGTCCGAGTCGATGTACTGTGTAAAGTTCTTTCAAGTAGTTCATACCTATAAACAGAGATGACCCTATTGTAGATTTTCTTCCAAGCGGACCGATTACGCTTGAGTGGGAGAGAGACGGCCGGTCTAGCGTGCCTCTCTCTCTAATGCTGCGCGCGCTTCCGTGACGTTACTCGATTTTCGTGAATGCCTCTCAGGCTCATCGTCTTTATAAACGTTATCACGTTAAAAATTAACAAGTTCAAAATAAAATAAAAACTGCTTTGCAAACCGTATCGTGTGGCATGTCCAATGAAAGCGCTTTAATGATAATTATTATTTGCCTTAACAGCTTCACGTGGACAGAGCCTAACTCAGATCAAATCAGGTATCGGTAGCGGAGCACCTCCGCAATCCTTTTTCTGATTAATGTAATTACATATTTCATTTGATTACAACAATTACAACGTTGTTACTTATAAAGGCTACAAAGTTATTATCAACAGTTACGTGTTGGTACTGGCTGTCATTGCGTGCGACAAACCAGCTTAGATATTCAGTTGTATACATACGAACGAACAATACGCAACCAATAATTACCATGAAAACGTGGATTTCTAGTTTATTTTTTAGACGCAGATCATAATTGTATTTTTATAAACAATATCCATGCATACATCCATCAGCCTTTGGAAGAGCACTGCTGGACATAGGCCTCCCCCTAACTTGTGCCAATCTGACCGGTCCTGAGCCTTCTGAATCCAGCGGATGCCCGTTATCTTCTTCAGGTCGTCAGTCCACTTGGTCAGGGTACTTAAAAGCGGCGTAACTTATAATACAAGAATTAGGAATTGCCACTTTAGCGCGTCACAAACATTTTAGACGTAAACAAAGCAGCGGCCTAAAACTAAACCACGGACGTGAAAATAACCCCGGACGTCACCTTGTCTTATCGAGAGTGACGCCGCCAGCTTACTATGTGTGCGTAATTTTTAGTACGGTCCGACGCGGTAATGGCGGCCGATTAATGACAGCATGGTGTCAACGTGTGCGTGTGATACTTGTGCGAATAGAGGAGTTGGTATTACTATGGGTGCCTCACTGAATTTGCTGTTGACATTCCGTCTGTTCTTTTTTTAAGTCTGTGAAATAAACCTGTTTAATGTATTCTCATTTTTCCGTAACATTCGAATGGGATTGATACACAAAACGTACTCGTACTAGAACGTGTTGCAACCTCGTTGCGACCGATGCACTTACGAGTAACCAGCTTGTGAAAGTCATTGAGGAAAACACACACACACACACACACACACATATTAATAAAAGTACTAGCAATACCCAGCTGTTCGCCGATTAACTTGTTTTGCTATCGCCATCACAGATCTGCTTTAAGAAGTTCATAACAACAAAACACTTATGCTTTGATGTCCATTAGAAATAACCTTCTAGGGTAAAATTATTAAGTAAAACATACATTTTTTTTACTTTATCTTTCTTTAATAGAATATCAAAGCTGGTCAAGCAGATATTGTTCAGTAAAAGAATTTTACATTTTTAAGCCTTAACTTTGTTAATAAGTTTACTTAAATTCAGAGCCGGCGTAAGGGGGGGGCAAGGCCTAGGCCGCCAGATTTGGAGGGGCGCCACATTTTGAGTGAGGAGCAAAAAAAAAGGAAAAATAAAATTCTTAATTAACGTTCCCATTGATTCAGCAAAGAATTTTTCGAGCAAAAAAAGCTCGATTTTGATTATCTTATGTGGGCGCCACAATATTCTTGCCTAGGCCGTCAGTGGCTCTAACGCCGGCACTGCTTCTCCGACGACATTCTTCACATTTTTTTATACTTTTTAATTTTTATTCTTTTAATATACTTTAACTTTTAATTTTGAATTATAGCACAGAATACATAACATGCTTATAGGTACTTCGTTGCTTTGACTATGGTAGGTACACTTATACACCTACCATGGAAGTAAAACAAGGAACACGAAAAACGTGTTTGTTCTATGAGGTAAAACGTTTTGCCAAAAACGTTAAACTTTTTTATTTTCATACCCCGTCTCCACAAGGTTGATGTAGATATTTTACTAAAAAAATATTTTATTTAAAGTCAACAATCGTAAGTGCATTCAGAGTACTCGATCAATGCTAGATTATTATTTAATTAAAAGTTTATTTTATTTACCAAATGAGGAACTCGATGTATTATGCGCTTACTCGTAACATTTACCTATTTAAAATTTATCGATACTAATCATACTTTTGCAAATAATCCTTACGTAAAGCTGTTTTGATTACACTTTATTTAGTTTGGATTTAAACTTATATCATCTCGGATTTTATACGTATTCCATATGATTTGTATTTCATTGTAATATGTACAATATTTTATTGTTAGATATTTGATAGTAATCTCATTATATTTTATTGATCATATTTAAAAAGTATTTTGTCAATAAATTAATGCTATGATAATAAAACTTGCTAACTGCCATCTTTTCGGAAAAGTGGTTTATCTTAGAAAATTAGAAACGGATAAAATTTATGTCTCTACTTTAATATAAGTGGCGATATTTTTTTTTAATTATATCTTCTTCATGTCGATAGCCAATAAGCTAAAAGTCGAGCCATCTGATAGTTAATAGATTATTGCCAATAGACATCAGTTTCACCCATTGAGGACTACCTACGAAAAAAACGTGCATACCTACGCAAGTAGTAGTTAGTAGTTAGTACCTTAGTAATAAGTCACAGTTTACACTGTAGTAAAGAGAAACACAAAATGGCGAACACGGCACGCGCCTAACTTCATGACAATATTTGCCACAGAAAGCAAAACTGTTGCGTATAGAGTTGGATTGTTTTTATTTCATACGTTAGACAAGGACGCCATTATGTTTATTATTTCATCTTTTAAACTATTCCATAACTAAGTATCTATATGACATTAGGCCACATCTATATAATTCATATATCTATGGTTACACCACATGTTCTTTCACCTGTGGAAAGAAGAGAAGAGTGAGTGAAAGATCGAAATTTACTACGTCACTAATCGTTTTACATCATTTACAGTCATTGACAATATTTATAGCACATACAAGCCTTACAAAGTTACAAAGTATTCATTTCCTAGTCCACGTGTTTTCAGAGTATGCAGTTGGCACTCATCCACTGGTCTCGTGGTGATTGAATAGCGAATTAGATGTGTAATGATCGAAATAGACGAAGGAAATAGATGAGCATAAAGCTAACTCAATTTGTTCTGGCAAAACAAGTACAGGAAAATGAAAACTACGGTATAATTTATCGATATATAATATGTTCTACGTATGTTTATACCTACATAATATATCGTATCTACCGACATATACTTTTTAATCATGGATAATTTTATACATTTTTAACATACAAGTGCAATGCATGCTACACGCGCACATAATTAGTAATTACTTAAATAATATCCATAGTTACATAATGTCTAATTAAATACAGTAATAATGCTATGTGCAACCTTTTTCGGCTCAGTGTACTAGTACAGTAAAGTGTTAGTAAATATAATGCCCAATTAAGTCATTAAAATTCATTAGCGAAGGGATTTAAGTGAAGTAACAAATTTTAGGTAGATTTATTTATAACAAAGATAGGTTAAAAATTATTTCCGTAGTATTTTATATTGGTTTAAAAGGTACACTTAAGAATTACTTTCATAGGTACTTAATATTAAGTGCTTTTTGGAACGAAAATGTTATGTCTTCACACAAACAACCCGACAAGATGACCCGTGTGGCGCAATGGTTACTATGCCGGATCTCGGCGCCAAGTGACTTGGGTTTGATTCCCAGCGAGGCAGAAATTTAAATAATGAGTTTGAATTTCTGTTCTTGGTCTGGGCGTTTGTCTGTTGCGTTTGTGTAAATAAAATAATAAACTAATAAAATAAACACAGCATTTAATAAATAAATAAACATACACTGTTTTACACACTCATTTAAAATTTATCATAATCTATGAAGTGAATGTCGAAATTCTTAGCGTAAAATATGTAGTCGTTACTTCACGCTTCGGTGCTCGCTTCGTCATAGTGTAACCAAACTCACGCTTCTACCGACTGAAAAGTATTTGTACTGAAATGTTTTAACACATATTCTATTAATATTATAAATGTGAAAGTTAGTGAAGATGTTTGGATGTTTGTTCCTCAATCACGCCACAACTACTTAACCGATTTGGCTGGAATTTGGATTGGAGATAGCCTATACCCTGGATTCAAATATAGGCTACTTTTTATCTCAAAAAAGTTCGGGGTTCCCGCGGGATTTGAAATAATCAATATCTCCGCGCGCGAAGCCACGGGCATCATCTAATATCTAATATGGTTCTTTAAATCTAAATTAATTAATTAAAAATTTCGTTTCGAAACCTAGACTGGTTTCCTTAACCTTTGGCGAAGCCGCACGCAAAAGCTAGTAGTTTTTATAGGTATGTATAAGGCGATATGGCCTCGGCAGTCGTCTGTATGTCTGTTATAGATGATACACAACGTTCTGACAAGTTTCGTTGTATGTAAATAAATAAATGCCCACATTCTTAAACTTGAACTTACAGTTAGTTGCCTGAAACACACACATGAAACATTACAAACGTACAAGGCTCGAAACAGCTGCAATATTGTCACGACAATGTTTCATTTTTAGTAATTTATAAAGTGCTCATAGTAGGATGTGTCTTATGACAGCTCATAGTGGGATGGCATAATTGATCACTTAAGGCCTAGCCACTGGCGGGACGGCATAATAAGGCATCAAGAATGCCGTGCGATACCGACACAGTATAAAGTCTAAATTGAAAGAGCCCTAAGCGTTCGGTAGTTGACTGGGTGACTAGGAAGAGTTCTTGATTACCCGTACTTACTTGAGGACCCGTGTGGTGCAATAGTTACCATGCTGGATCGCCGCGCCAAGGGTCCTGGGTTCGATTCCCATCGAGGCGGAAATTTGAATGATGAATTTGAATTTCTGTTCTCGGTCTGGGTGTGAGTGTCCTTGTCTTGTGTGTTGTCCATGGCACCCACGACACAGGGAATCCTGGTGTGGGGCTATGAGTGTGAAGCGTTATTTATTTATTTATTTACTGGATATAGGTATAACATCCAATACTTGGGTTATCTATGATCTCCTGCATGCTCAATCGACTCGTATACTCATACTAATATTATAAAAAGGAAAGATTTTTGTTTTTGTATGTTTTTAACGAATAAACTCAAGAACTAATGAACCAATTTCAAAAATCATTTCACCACTTGTTACATTATTTCTGAATTATTTTTTTGTGATTAATAATATTTTTTAGTTCATCACAAGTAACAATGTTTGACCCCCAGCATAGTGGGTGCGATCAGCCTACCTGACCTATAAAGTAATTGTTCGTAATACAGTTACCACAAATAATAAAAACTGATGTTCTGTTTTGGACATCATTTATTTAGTTGTTTTGAAAGTGAATAATAATGATTATGCGTGCGAGCTTCTTGCAAGATGCAGTAGTTTGGTCAAATCACTGAAAAACCCAGCGGAAAGCGGAATTGTGGGTTTGAAAATTTGCTGCTCCAAAGCGATAACTTCGTAAAAATAAAGATAAAGAAGATTTAATACAGTTTCTTCAATAACTTCTAGGTACTTATTTTCTCTTCTTCTAGGTTCTTCTTGCTATGATTGCTACTTATGAAGTTTCGTTCTTAAGAAGGAATAGATTATTTCACAATTTAATCGATAAACTGTACTAAAATGCATGTACATACGTATATGTAGGTATGCAGCGATACTTCGAACAGAGTTTTATTCAAGCGCCCCCGATTCGCACCCAACCGTAACTATTGCATCACTGCGCAGACGTCGTATTCTTCAAAACCGTTGTGTTTATTGCTTCTCAGAAATTTGGGTGAATTATAAACAAACATCGTAAGTTGTGTGCTGAGATCTACTTTGAAAACCAGTTAAAGTCATAGCTTGACAAATAAACACAGCAACCAGTTTTTGACGTTTGAAAATAAAGACCTTTAAGTGAGAGAGATAAGCCTTACAAGTTGCCCTAGCATGATACAGCATAAGATGCAAAAGATTCCGAGAAAACCAGAAAAGTGAGAAGAAATCGTAGGAGAAAAATAGAGAGTCAATTAAAAGAGAGGAAGTCAATGATCATAGTAGTACAATGCATGCTGGACCGTCGCGTTGTTCGAAAGGTCCTGGGTACCGAACCCAGCGAAGCGGAAGTTTTAATGATAAGTTTGAGTTTCTTTTCTTAGTCTGGGTGTTTGCTTACCTCTGTGTGTTGTCCATGGCACCCATGACACAGAGAATCCTAGTTTGGGGCTATAAGTGTGAATTAATGAAAACATATTAAAGAGTGAATTAGACGCAACTGCCACCACGGATATAAAAAAACTATAACTCCTGTCTTTCTTTACACGTAGTATACATAAGAACCTGCTTTCATCAAACGATTAAGTGTCGGTCGGCACAATAGGGATGTTGACACTAATTATAAATTAATATAACTTTATGTCTAAAATATTAGTGGTAACATTTAAAGGCCTAAAATATGATTCTTTTATTGAAATCAATCACAATAAATTAAATATCATTAATTTAAAATGTTAAAAATTGTACTCACTGACACGTGACCTCAAACGTCATTTTGAGAATATGACGTCATTGGAACAATTTTATATGGAAATTCAACAAACTTAGCAGACAGATAGTATTGAATATCGTTTAGTGACGTCACGTGACGTTTTTGGTGGGAAATTTGATAATGATTTTTATTTATCAATTTTTGTTTTTAAATTGAAGATTATTATTTTTATAATATTTTTTTCGTGAATATTAAGGTCATATCTATAAAATAAAATTGAATCCTAAAATTAGTCAACATCCCTATTGTAACTTCTGTAAAAAGAATAGCAATCTGATAGGCCTCTACAATGTTAGAGTTCGTTCACTACGCGTCGTAGTTTCCGATTTGATTAGAGAGAGCGGACATTCTCAATTTCCTGGGCCCCCTCACAGGCGGTTGCCGCTGTTGTGATACGCAGGTATCACACCTCTGTCCTCATGTGACCTTATTAGAACATTTTAGGCCATTAGAGTCGAATTTATTTATAGTTTGCTTAAGCATGCATTGGCACTTTAATTACGAGTACATAAAGTTTTTTAGTCAACGTTAGAACTGAAGAGCTGAATTTATTTTAAAATAATCTGCGAATTTCATTTTCCTTTATTTTAATAAATACATATTTAGTAAAGCAAAATATTTACCTATTAACTCACCGAACTTTGAAAATTCCCAAAATTATGCTCAGATATTCTCCTACAACGTTTAGGAGTACACAAACGTTCACACATACCCCTTTTCTATTATGTATTTCCTGTGACGGTGAGTGATACGGTAAGTACATAAATTAAAATCCTTAATTTAATTGTACTCTTAACATGATACCAATATGTGATTCGGTCAGGAACAGAGTTTTTCTGTAGGCAAATGCACTATCATCAATTATAATAGTAAGCGATAATGCACCTATTTTAACTATTGCGAACTATTATAGAAACAAAACTTTATAAGCTTTCTATAACTTTGGAGGGTTAATAAATAATCATAATAATATTATTACTAATTCAGCTAGTATTTCCGTTAAAAAATCCGCTATACTTACTTAAATAAAGTGGGATTGTAGTTGTTTAATAAGTAAAAATCAAACAAAGAAATTATGGACTATACATATAAGATAGACATTGGACATTAACATTGCCCAGCTGTGGAACCAAAAACTGTAATTGTATTATATAACATCCAATTACAACAAATTAAACAGTAGCTATGTACTATTGGCGCCAGCGGTTTTATCATTGAGTTATGACGACGTTACGTGAATCGCTCTTGTTAAAATTCGGTCATGTATCTTAACTCCTAATACCTGACAATGTATGTAACCCAGTTCTATATTATATTAGCTGACCTGGTATTTGTTATCAGTATTATTCTATCGACTACGGGAATATAAACAATTGTAATTGGGAAATAATGCAGCGTTTTTTTGATAATCTCAAAAACAGCTTTGCTAATTTAGATGTAGTTTCCATGGATGTATTGTACACTGATGATTTATGTAAATAGGTAAAACATTTAGTGTTTTGTTAGTTTGTTTGTGTTAGGTTTTCAAAATCAAAATTAGTGCGGCTATTAATCAATAATGATTTTTTTATGCTTAGAGCAGGCAAACGAGCAGACGGGTCACCTGATGGTAAGTGATCACCACCGCCCATGGACGTTAGCAACACCAGGGGCGTCACCAACGCGTTGCCGGCCAAGAAGATGACGATAGACTCGCTTCTTGAAGGACCCCATGTCATAGCTTAGAGGGAACACAGATGCAGGTAGCTTGTTCCACAGTTTACACGTGCGAGGTAGAAAATGACGTGAGAACCGAACTGTGGACGAACGCCATGTAGGGTAAAAGCCGGATAGTTCCCCCACTTTTCAAATAAGGTCTATTATATGAAAATATGCAATTACTAAGAATAATGCAACATGTATATCAAAACATAGGTCTTTTATCTTTTATATTAGCCTATTTTTGTAAACATAATTAATATTGGTTTTGAGTAAATCATGTTTTATTTGACCTCTCAAAAAGCGGATACTTGCCTACTGTGGCGGATACTAGCCTAACGTTAAAAATGCTTCGGGGGATACTTGCCTCGTGCAAGGATAGAGGCCTCAATATGATTTTTTTAGACAGAAACTATCAATTTAAGTACTTGGTCTTTTTTATTTACTGAGATTCTTTATTAAGTAAAAATTACAGTATAATAGAACGTAAAAAATTGTGTTGTTTTCTCATTTTAAACTATAAAAATAAAACAAAAATAGCCTGGAAACTTAAAAGTTACGTAAGTTATTAGTGAAATTACTATTATTTATCACAAAGAGAACAATATGGCAATCTTTGGCAGTAGCATTATTTTACACCAGATTTTCACTTTTCAACATTTCGGATGTTGCAATAATGTTGGAATAAAATGTTCAGTCAGCCATTTATAAAAAAGATCTGAAGAAATATATGCCGATTTCTTTTGCATGTAAACTTTGGAACAAGGCGGAAGACCCTCAGAACTGGTTCGTTGATTCTTTTTGTTTTTTTAATTCTTCGAACGCTAGTGCTAAACTATCTTCTAACCAGGTAATATGGCGCAGCATCACGCCTGATTTATACTTATTCTTGCGAGGCATTTTGGTTAGATACCTAGAATAAACGCATGAAAAACATACCTAAGTAGATATTTATTAAAATAGGTTACAGCAATAATAATAAATGCTAGGATTAGGATAGGAAGATAGGTGGGCATACACAGTAGACATAACAAATGACGTCGGCCCCGAACGAGATTCGCACTCTGGAGTCTGGACCCCTCATTCGGCAGGTACACTATGTACCTGCAGTAGCGCTAAGCGAGAGAGCCAATAAGTTGGAGACAACATCAAAAGAAAATATTTACTAGCTTGTTAAAGAATTTATAGTTATATTATTACTTTTGGGGATAATTTTCCCAAAGGCGACTATCCGCAAAAGTAAATGGGGCGACTATCCTTTTTGATACGGATACTTGCCCTTTACATTTTCTTAGTAAATAGTAAGAAATTAACAGTAAAACTTATTAAATACTATAATTTAAACTATAATGCATCCATAGAAACAAGAAGTCGACTAAAACCCAATCAGTATTAAAAAATATTTACTAGAAATTACATACCAAAATAATTTCGTCGCCCGTCAAAGGAGAACCCCAGTTTCCATAGAAACTCAGGCCTAAGTAGACAAGACTGGAAATTGGCTTTTAATTAGATTATTGCAAAAAGTTCAATTTCTCCAATTTTCACGGCTGCCAGCAACGGCCAACTAAGGAAATCCTAGAATGAATCACCTTAATTATAGGTTATGATTATGTCATACTCGTGTCACAGTGCTATTTAATATGTATGTTACACAATATCTACTACTTCAATGGTTTTCACCCAAAACGAATGTCATGAAAAGGTTGTATAATAAAAGCTATTGCATATTTCAAGAGATTTTATTAGTTATCATTATAATATATTAATATTTCGTGTAGTTGTGCAGGAGGCGTTATATTTCGTTAGTATCTTGCCCAATCAAGATACCATAAGTAAGACCATAATATACTCATTGTAAGTATGGCCACAGCAACTTCCTGATCTTCTAAAGACGTATAGGGTACGTTATCCAGTGTTCAGGACTTATTCTGAACCTTTGTCAGTCACAAAACAGGCGATTAAGGAGTCCATATTCATATAGTATTGGTTTGCAAGAAATTGTAGCGAAACTGCGAAACACATTCACCAAAACACAAGTACGAAAGCGAATACAATAGAAAATTAAAATCACTTTGTGCGTGTCGATGAGTTTCAATAGTAAATAGGACTCCAAATACGCTGAAAATATTTGATAATAAAAATATACAAAACACGCGTAGAAAGATGAAAGATCGATGACAAATATGACAATACAGTGATGTTATTTATAAATACTATGGTTACCAAAATGACATTATTAGGGATTACATCATCTTTGTTGTCAATCGATTAATCGATGTCAAAATATTCGAAATGTAATTTAATAAAATTAGCGTAACGATTAAATGGTAATTATAATATATTACATAGTTTTGATTTATATGGAATACGAAAATATGTTAAAATTAAATTAATATTATAATTATAATCAATAAATAATACATAAAATATATTATTATGTTCCATCAATCGATAATTATCAATCGATTCAATCGATTATAAAATCGTATGTAATGAGGTAAATACTGTGAAAACTTTTTTGCATTATTTTGTTCATTTGGCAAGAGCAGCTGAAGCTAAGATTTAAATATGTTTATCTTATAAATAAGACGAATTTTTTGTTATATAGTTTACTCTTGTCTAGTCCGATGTTCTAGCACAGATTACATATGGTTCGAGGCCGAAAATTGGGGATCTCCTTTCGTCTTGGAAGATATTTGATCACACGGACAAAACGAATTCATATACTTTAAGGGCTTATATGGCACTGAAGCCTGCGGGAGGGGCACTTCTTATTGTAGTAAAGTGTTAATGTCACCAACATCCCTAACATAGTGTATTCGAAACCGGGGCAAGTATCCCACTGAGGCAAGTATCCGGCTTTTACCCTATCCGGGTAGTGTTGGTGAAACTTGGTACGTGATGTGCGGTGACGAAAAATGATTCATAATGATACTCACAGAGTCATACCAGTAGCGTTCCAAGACGATTGAAATGGCCACCCTGCTTTCGTTCCAAAAAGCAGTCGTCATAAATCCTAATGTTTCAAGGAATCTATCGCCGTAACGAGGTAAATAATTAAGATAAGCAGCGTGTACCAGTTCTTGAATTAGTACTCGTAAGGTTACGTATTGGTATTAGTCACTCTTGGCTGACTTTATAACGATCGCACCTACATCTGAGAACACATACATTACAAATCCTTTTTATTGTACACCAGCTTCAGAAACATTAATAATAAAGATACATCCTAAGTATAACAGGCGATCTTATTATTAATTAGCGATCTCTTCCAGACAACTTTCATAAATATCAAAATATTTATAATTGCAAATAAAGGAGAAGGGTACGCAATAAATATTAAACATGCAATCAATATTGCTATATCTACACGACCAGGTGGATTGAAGACCTGAAGGAAACAGCGGGCATCCAGATTCAGAAGGCTCAAGACCAGTCAGAATGGCGCAAGTTAGGGGAGGCCTATGTCCAGCAGTGTACCACCAAGGACTGATGGATGGATGGATAATGGCCACCTTTTGTCGAAGTCAGACTAGAGGTCTCTAACGAGTTAATAATAATGTAATATTACCACAATCCATACACATATTTGTGATTTGGCTAAATAATATTCGGTTGAAGGTTCAAAAAACTGGAGACAATACAAGGCATGTTTATTACTTAAAAAATTTATACGAGCTTAATTAACACCAAAACAAATTCTTTAGTAAGAACATAGAGGTAAACAATTATATTTTAGATTTATATGGATAGGCAACCGAACAAGCAAACTGGCCTTCTGATAGTAACGATGACGGAAGGTTGACAACGCCTTATAAAATTTTACACTTGGTTAAAATTTAACTAAATTAAAAGCAATAAAAGCCCATAGAAACAGGATGGTAGCTAGCCACAAAGGCCTGCCACTATGCAAATGGCTGCAAAGTATGAGGCTATTCACATTTTAGTGCCCTTGGTAATGTTGCCAAATAATTTCTCAACTTACCTAAGTTCATCTAACTGCCCATTACCACTCACTGCGGTAACGATACGTACTTAAATTACTACTATAAATTGCATCAACGTACTTCATGTGATATTATGTGTTACATTTGTGAATGTTGGGTATCCATTAGTAGAGAAAAAATAAACAACTAAACCGTTTATTTGTCAGTTCTACTTATAGTTACATAATGACAATAATATAATCCGGCTAAATTAAGTGTATATTAAAATACAGTCGATCTTGTGAATCAACTTACGACTTTTTGCAATAAAATGCAGTCATGTTATTGGGTTATTTGATTTCTCTGACAAAACGCATACTGTACATGAAAATTAGTCCATTTCAGATTGCAGTAAAAATCTTTTCTAATTTATTTTCAAGAAAGGGTTTACGGTCCCCTTTATGCAATTCACTAATAAGTAAAAAGTAGAGCTAGATGATCATCAGTTACATATATTTTGAAAATTATAATAATTTACTTAAGTATTCAGAATTTCTTGTCTCTTTGTTAATTAATTTAATTTAATCACTCGGAAACCATAAATTTAAACAAAACTTGGCATATTTACAACTGAATAAATTGTCTTTTTCATTTATTCTCAGCATGCAATCTATTCGTTATTAAATGAATTATTTATCACATAACACACATTTCAATGTCAAGTACTGCGTGAACCTGACGAAAATAAATGGAATTCAAATAAAATAGCTTGATTTGACTGACCGTGATCTAAAGATTAATTATACAATACTTTAACACCTTTCAATGAAATAAATGTAACTTAAATGACCTTCCATTAAATTTAAATTTGAGTGTCGTTTTGAAAATGATGTACCTAGATGCCGCTGAAGATTAGCGTAAGTGTATTCTGAGGTTGTGATATTACCCTTAATTTGTTATTTCGGTAATATTTTTAAAATAAACGCAGCGTTTTTTGTGTATTAACAGTGACAGTTTTACTTATCATATTCTCTTTATTTTATGCTCAGATTAAAGAAATAAAAGGATTTTATGGTTTTGTTACAGGGGAGGCAAGTTCAAATATAGACTTATTTTATAAAAAATAAAGCCACTTCAAAACTATTAACATGACATAATAAATCAGAGACCTATTTTTTGAGGCAGCAAAGTCGTGATACAAAATAGTATGCTTGCTCCAAGTGTGTGAAAAAGGACGTTTGAGTGGTGATGGAAAATTACATACTATTGATTAAACTGCTGACATTATATTACAAACAAATAAATACAATTATAATTGTTGTCTATTTAAAGGACATTTCTAAAGAGTAAGTAGGAAATATTTCTTTAGAATACTGTTAGATTTATTTTAATACACATTAATATCTGAACCGAAACTAAGAAGTTGAAAAGCCGATGTTATGTTTTATTTATATTAATACCAAAAATAGTTTACTGCAGTGAGTACCCATAAAACCTGTATGAGGTTTGTCTTGGATACAGTACAGTACACTGTACATATAGGAAGTTATTTATCAGCCATAAATCAACGATATCGTTTACGTATGGTTCTATATCCTAAATGCAACGAATTGGTCTCACGATTAAATAATTTAATTTATCAATTCTAATCATTGTTAATTTACTCTGTGTAATAGCAGCTTAACACGGTAGGTAGGCATTATCGGAATTATATCTGGTGAATGTAAGTGGCAATTGAAACATATGCTTACTGAAGGTTAAAAAGGAAAAAAATCGAGATTGCTCAATCTATTTCTACTCAAGACTATGGTCCAAATCAATACAAGACAATGCTTTTAAGTTTTAAGTGATTAATGTAAAATAATTATGATTGTTTTCTCTTTATTACATGACTACTTATCTAATCCTTCCTATAACCATCCATGACTTTAACTCAATCTCCTTTGTACTTGGAAGGTACGGTGTGATTGTCTGTCATGTTCAATTGAGGGTAGCCATAAGACCCCCTTTATAGTTTATAGGCAATTTCTTTTTTTAACATTTATTCATGCATTCCGCATTTATCGGACTTTCCTCTTACCAAACGAAGCTATAGTTAATTGAGTTACCTAACCAAATAAAACTCAATCCAACATTGCATATTCTTGAAAGTCAGACCAAATAAAACTGCTTTCGATTAAGATGGTGTCACAACATTTTCCGGGTAAAACCCTAGCACCAGATAGTCTAGTGCCACACGAAATCGTTAACACTCATTACCAGGATCTAAACCAATGTTGCAATGTCCTGCGTGCATAAGTGCATAAGTGTATCAATGATACCTATATGAATAAAATATTTTGACTTTGACTTTGACTTTGACTTTGCGCATGCGCTTATGCACGTGATTCCATTGAACAGAACATCGTGTATGGACAGTGGACACGCGTCGCATTTTCCTTGCATGTGAACATGAGTACACAGTAATTCACAGTAATTCAAGCTGACAGTAATTCAAATCACATAACAGATTTTATAATGTATAATAGATTTTTTAAAAGTAAAATCTTACGCCCCAACTCAGAGTCACTAACAGTTCCTTAAATCGCTCCTTAGCAAAGAATCATCACACAAATTCTGTACTAAGGAGCGATATAAGTAACCGTTAGTGACTCTGAGTTGGGGCTTAACAGTTTAATTTTATAAAGTTTAAACAGTAAGGTTTAAAGTAAAAGTTTAAAGTTACAGTTAAACAGTGGGAAGCAATCTACGCTTGGACATAATTTAGGTACTAAATGCAATGAGGCTTCGAAATGGGGTTTCAATGACCTCCAAAGTTAATTATCTCCTGCTCAATTTACTTTTCTTAAGATGCCACAGATCTTTGCCAATACTTATACTTATACTTATCTATCAGTATCAAGTCTTTCCTAATTTACTTGTGGTGTAAATAAAGTAGGTACTGAGTATCCAATGATCCAGTCTCTAATATAACTATCAATAGTATTGTTTCATTGCGAAACGCTACTTAAAGAGTTGTTAGCGCTGTCATAAAATGATACCTCTTTGGTCGACCCAGCTGTTGCAATATCCCCCTTGTGAGCCTTGTGCAATGCTAAATGACTCTTCCACTCGGTATATAATTCTTCATACTTTCCTAACATTAATGATGACCTCTATGCCTCTGTAATACTCACTCAATTTTATTGCAGCTTAGAACAGACTGACAATCAAGTATAGAGCGTCGGATAAATTTTAATACGAATATATTTCAAATCTTAGTAAACTTCGAATTAAAAAATTCAAATACCTTATCTGGAATAAGGCAAGGTAGGAAAAAATATAACAGTTAATACAAATATACCTAAATACATACAAATAATTCTACTAAATATAAATAATAATACTAAACAAATAAATGTCATATAGCATAAGTCATCTAATACCTACTATACTATTACTGAATTAATTTTTGAAAGTTAATAGGGATCATTACACATTTTTCGGTGTAGATGGCGCCACCAACGCATAGCCATACAGTAAACAAACCGACATCATGGTGCATGTTTGCAGTAATGTAATAACTATCTGTAAAAAGTTACATATCAAATTAATTTTATAATTCTTCTTACATTACTGGACTGTATTGCATTTCGAATTATCATTCATATTCATTTCTCTTCTTCCAGCTCTTTTATCTTGTCATCGGTCCGTAGTGTCCTGGTGTTGTATATTACCAGGTGCAGAAGTCGTACAAACAAGCGAACAAATTTTCAAAATGTTTGAATGTATATTTTTACAAAAAAATCTTGTATTTTGTAAAAAAAATTGTTTTGTAGTTATTTTTAATTTTAATCTGTATTTTTAACCGACTTAAAAAAGGAGGAGATACTCAATAAAATCCAACTTTATATTTTTTGTGTGTATTACCTAATAACTTTTCACTGGATGTACCGATTTTGATGATTCTTGTTATATTCGAAAGCTGGTGCTTGTTATGTTAAATTTTGGAGTCGGTTATTTTTTAGAAGACTTATTGGTATCTTGGGAGCTTGGGGAGGTTGAGTTGGGCTAAAGACGGGTGGCCTCCTTGCATTTACAATCATAGCTAGACCCATCACGCAGTATACCTAATAATTTCATTTAACCAAATGTAATTTTACATAATCTGTTAAGCAATTATGAACAAAAAAATAATTGCGTTTATTTCCTTTTAATTTTCTTTCAACAGTAGCTTAAATATTACAAAGGTCAAGAAAGTTAACTAACGTTGTAATTGACGTGCGTTAGGTGCCACAACAAAGTTTTGTCTCTTTCATTTATTTAAGATGTGAGTGAGATGTTTGAGTAAGATGTTTGTGGGTCTTTGACGCCCCTTGTTGCGTGCGCACGCGATTCGACATCAATCGCTTCTTTAATCTACGACACGACTACGACACAGTTTTGTACTGCCGTGATATGGAAGAAGGCGGTTATACGACATTTTCACGAAATTGAGTTATTAACACCAGCATACTATGTAAACGATTACGCATCTACCTATCTTGGAATTATATTTCTAAGTTTATTCGTTCTCGAGATATCGTAAGCAATTTAGCGGCTATATGCACATTTTTTAGGGTGACCATAAGAAAAAAAGTAGTTACAAGCTAATTATAAGTTAAATATACTTTAAAGTATCTTAACGTCTGTTTTACTTACATTGTCTTCTAAAATGTTGAAGCGCAATCCTACGTTATACAGCGGCAAAATACTTCAAACTAGATACTTATGCGGTTATGGGCTTAATACTGCGTATTTATGTATTAACCACTAATAATTTTAAAGAATATTTGATAAATAAAAAGGCGGCTAACAGATATTCATAAGCTAAAAGTTCGTTAAAGATATTTAACTTCTATTATACATAGTATGATAACTTTTTGAAATATTTCAATGCTAAAAAAAGAGTCAGTGATTGCTTTTTAACGTATGATTAATGTGGAATTATAAACTATATAAATAACGTTTATCACGGCAAAGCGCTGTTACTAAGTATGTAAGCGGCTAAGTGTCCTGCAATCGAGAAGCGCATGGAAGGAAGTAAGGCGGCTCGAACTTAGAAAATATTAATGAACATTCTATTTGGACACAAAATTATTCAATGACCACACCAGTATTTCATTTTAACGAGCATGAGATAAGCGATGAGAAATTCATGGACGAAGCAATTTCCAAATTCCGTCAGCAAAATGATCACAACGAACAAGTTGCAGTTGCAGACAAAGTTGATCTCTTATTTTGCACTGAAGAATTGGAATCTAGTTCTGAAGATATTGATTCTGATGATTCTATTAAAGACCGTTATTACGTGCCAGAAGACGGAAGCTCTGATTCTGAAGAATATGAAATAGCTTCTATGGTTTGTTCTGTAGCATACACGGCTCATATTCCTACCGCAAAATCTACAAAGCTTAAGAATTGCAGTTTTGAAAATGATTTTAGAGATGAAACTTTGAAAAAGAGAGAAAAAGAAAGTTGCAATGATGAATAGAATATCATTTATCAAAACTTTTCAGAACAGGTATTGCCGCTAAAGTCATTGTGTCGGAATATTTTTAATAATACTTGTAAAAAACAGGTTAACTTTTCAAATACTGAAATTGGATGGCAAAACAAAAATAATGAAGAAGAAGATGAAATCTGTGATGCTGTGTGGTTATTGGGCAAAATGGAACAAATATCATCCGCACAGAAGACAACATAGAATTAGCAACACAAAGCAAAATTCAACACAAAGCTACAGAAGAAATACATATCAGTAAGAGAGGTAGGATTGATAGAAAATGAAGATATGCTTGAATCATGGACGATGATGGATGAATGAAGAAAATTGAACAGAAGAAGCAAACAAAGAAAACGAGTTTCATGAAGTAATAGAAGAACAATGGGATGAAAAAAGTGCAGTAGAAAGCGAAGAAGTGGGAATAACTACATATACAAAATCTGGAAACATACGTGACATAACATGATACCACTTTGGCTGATAGGTAGTTAGCTAAAAAACGAAGTATCGGGAACAATTTCGTATAACAGAAGCTTGTGATAGCAATAAGTGTATAAAAAAATGTTGGGAAAATTTTAGCGAAAACGAGAGAAATAATATAAACAATTATTATTGGAATTTGTCGTGGAGAGAAAGTCGGGTCTTTATTCAAAACAGTTCTAAGGTTTCAATACCAAAACGAAAGACCACAACCGAACCGAAAAGATTCCCAAAACGTAATTTTTTTTTATTTTTGCGGAAAAGCAAGTTGATGGGTACGAAATATTTTTCCTTATCTAGCCTAATATTGATTAGGCTATAAGCCCGCTAATGACAAGGTTTTGTATAACGCTTTAAATAGGGATAATATTAGTTTCTGTGAATGTTCCAACTTTACTGCCATAACTGATTACCTAGTCTAATTATTAATCTCAACATATCAAATATATCCGTAAGTATAATATTATAATAATTATTTAAAGAACTGAGTAAATAAGTTACGTTTTTATTGTAATGTATGGATGTATGTTATAATACTTTTCTAAAATTTAGTTCGTTGGTTGCTAACTAATGAAAACTAGCCAAGTCAAATGTAAAGCTTGAATTACATGTTCTTGTGACTAAAATTTTAGGCTTTTCTACACAGAACTTGGCACCCATTTAGATCACAATTCTTTTTTTTAACATAGCTCTCAATTCACATTTAAGTTTTTGATGAGATATCATTATTTTTGTCTAGAAATTATTAGTGTTTATAGATAATGAATATACCTATTGTTATTTGTAAAAATACCTACAGTGGAACCGCTAATTCATTAGTCTCACTAATTATCAATAACTTTCAGTTTTTAGATTTTTTCCTTTACATGCGCCTAATACTTAGTCTATCTTGACGCTAAATATAAAGTATCTAGGTCATCTGGAAGTATTTTATGTTTTTGACCCTGTGTCAGTGAGTCAATCACCAAAATGCGGATTTTTAAACGTTAATATATCAATAACTGTTTGAGCTACATTTATGAAATTTTTTATTCTAAATAAGCTAAGAGATTTTAATAAATGTGCCAAATTACATGTATGTAGGTTAAATCGGTCTCGAGTTAAGGGGGCAAAAGTACCTCGAAATAGTTCGTGTAATATTACACATAATAAAAAAATACTAGTTTCTGATTCATTCTTTTGTATTCACCCAACTACCTATTTGGATGTCAAATTTTAACTTTCTAGGTCATCTGGAACTGGGTAAGAGTTTTAATTTATAAGTCAGTCAGTGATAAAAATTACGATTTTTGGACGTTAATATCTAAATAACCGTTTGAGTTGTGTTCATAAAATTTGGAGCAACATATGTATTTTTTAAGTCTCAATAAATAAGCCAAGTTTGACAGGTTTATGTGGAATAGTTTTCGAGTTATGAGGGGGTTAAAAGTGGCTCCAAATTATTCGTGTAATATTACACACGGTGCTGCTCGCCAGTTCTGTTAGCTTGTACATGGTTTGACACGCTGCCGCGTGTCTAGATTTTGGATACTTAATACTTTTTATTTCTCACCGATTCTATATATTTAATGCTCTCAAAAGTTAGTCTTAACCGTCTTTACAGTAAATAATTAGGATTTTACATATTATGATTACTACATAAAAAGGCGGTCTCATTAAAACATATGAAACTAACCGCCTTCTTACTTAGTTTCGTTGCTTAATTTCCATGTTAAATAGTTTAAAATCTATCTGATACTACTAAAAAAAGCGACTAATAGGCTTTAACGGCTTTATTTACATTTTATAGCTCTTAATTTGATATAATTTCGGAAGTTTGAAAGCAGCTAAGCAACATAACCGCTATTTGTCGTATCATTAACAAAATAAATATTTGAAAATAAAATTCATGAAGAAATTCATACGCAAGAAGGAGGTTAAGGTACTTGTAGCGGCCTTTATATCTATTACTATTATAACCAAGAGAAAAAAAATACTAAGATAAACGAGAAAAATACATTTTAAACTGTCATGAAACATGTTGTTTAACGTAAGCTAATGAAAAAAAAATACTAGATTTTGTCCTCTACTAAACTCAAAAGACCAATTCGCGCTATCTGTCACACAGGTCAAGAAATCACGTTTCCCACGTTTTTGCGTTTTTCTCGAAATCGACTTTCTGCACGTAGCCGCCTTTTGCCATATCAGGGCAGTGTAGTTCAAGTGGTGCTGCCAAGCAGTTACAAAGCTCCTCGCTACTCGCACGCACACATAGAAGTTTTTTATTACTCTTTCACGCAAAAACTACAAAAAGGATTTTCATGAAAAGCACACAGGTGGATCATGATTTGGAATAATAATATAATATCCGGATGACCGAGCTTAGCTCGGTTTAGTATTGCTTAACAACGCCATCTGCTGTAGCTTTAGTGTAGCTACTCGCCAATAGATGTCAGGAAGAGTCTATTGTAGCCGTTTTTCATTGCCTGAAAACACGGATAAAACGACATTTTTTAAAAATGAATCCTAGCTAGATCGATTTATTGCCCCCGAAACCCCCTGCATACTAAATTTCATGAAAATCGTTGGAGCCGTTTCAGAGATTCAGAAAATATATATACAAGAATTGCTCGTTTAAAGGTATTAGATTAGATAGATAGATAGGATGCTTATGGTAGATAACTCACCGCCTTGTATTTGACTGAGGAAGAAAAAACCGTGCTGGATTACGTTATTCCTGTATATATAAGCTATCACGGCCATCCACGTCAAAAACCATGCCGTTTTTGTTTTTCTGTCCGGAAGTTACTGGCAGAAAACAGCATGGTTTTTGACGTGGATGCGCGTGGTAGCTGTAAATACAGGAATTACGTAATCCAGCACGGTTTTTTCTTCCTCAGTCAAATTCAAGGCGGTGAGTTATCTACCTTATTTATTTATCTGTGGATGCTTATTATCCCGGGAAACGCGGGTAGAGCGCATAAGTAAGCACATAAGGGAACATACCAAAACCACGTAACCCCTTTTTTCCAACTTTTTAACCCCCTCCCCCCCTTCGTGACCATCCGTAGTATATGAGAAGCCCCCCCCCCCTCCCCCCTAGTTTTCACGTGGTAATTGATAAATACGGTATTCAATACTTTTTTGCAAAAACAGAGTTAAAAAATAATAATTTTGCTTATATTTGACGATTTTGTGGCGCAATGGTTGCTAAAATATTGACTACGTGACAAAAACCTAAACCCCCCCCTCCCCTCTGTGACCAATCGTGGTGTTTTGAAGACCCCCCCTCCCCCCCCTAAATGAGGCACGTGGTTTTGGTATGTTCCCTAAGATAATATTGTCGCCTCGTCCAATGTAAAGGTCCTCGACCGCCTACTGACACACTTTGTTGCACTTTGGTTTCCGTCAACGGGTTGGTACACTGACCGATTGGGCCCTCATGTTGGTATTACGTAAAGATGCCGCAATTTCACGTCCAAATATTTCTCGCTACGCAGTGTCGCTACGGGTAATCACGGTCAAATTGGGTGTTTGTTGATGTTTCCTGTCGTATTCATGGATAAACTCTTATGAACAAACTAAGTGCGTATTTCCATTGTTTTGTAGAAGGTACTTATATATTTTCGTTAGACAATTAACTTTTGAATGTTTGAAGAGTTTTTGTCCGTACGGATGTTTGCTTAAGAAATAGTACACTCATAGTTTTTAGTATGTCAACCTTTTTTTATTTTACCATTTTACGAGAATAGTTCTGTTTAAATTTACATTATGAATAGGTAAGGGAACACAAGTTTTTTTGTTATTTAGAGGCAAGCACCTATTCATAATAATATTTTATAATAATAGCCAACATACGATTAGACAAGCCATCGAATCGTACTTAATTGATTGATGACCGCCATCTAAGGCAACAGAAGGAACCGAACCGAATAACCTGCTAATAACAGATATAAAATATTAGGATAAAAAGCATCCTACATGTAGGCAAGACCGAACTTTACCAAATGCCTATTCCGGGATAATAGTTAGGTACCGGTAGGTTAGGTAATATCACAGGTGGTGCGCAATAGAGGTCAACGGTCAAAGGCGTCATCCAATGTTACATCATTAACACAGAAGAGTATTATTTTTGTTTCTAAGTATCGACGTTTTTCTTATGTTAACAACCGAAAATCGAGCCACCTGTTAGTAAGTGGTTGTCACCCAAGGACATTTGGAACCCCAAAGGCATCGCCGATGCGTTGCTAGCTATGAAAGTAAGAAGGAAGAAATATTTTACAATCAAGCTCTTAGCCCAGCCATACGAGTCGTCAAGACCAGATAATTAAGATGTAAATGACTTATCTAATATTGTATTTGATACGACCATGCTTGGAAGATGTATTAAGGTCCCCTGTGTTAAAAATCCCCGTTTTAAGCTATCATTTCAAAATTGCATTTCTTGTTTACTAGTTTTTGCCCGCGGCTTCGCCTGCGGTAGGTGTTTCAAAACGAAAATTTTAATTAATTAATTTAGATTTATAGAAGTCGATATCGATATCGATTTTTTACAAATCCCACTGGAACTTTGAACTTTTCCAGGACTAAAAGTAGTCTATGCGTTAATCCAGGGTATAAGCAGGGTATAGGTATCTCCATTACCAGCCTAATCAGTTAAATATTTAGTTGTGGTGTGACTGAGTAACAAACATCCAAACATCTTTACAAACTCACATTTATAATAATAATAGGATTTACTACTGGACGATCGATAAAAGAAAAAAAAACCAGCGATATAATAAGGCCACTGTGTTACACCACTTTAAGCGCCACTACAAAAAAATGATCCAAAATGATCATCAAGCAAAGAAATGTTACAATGCATAAATTCCCAAATTAAGTGCCTATGTGAATACTATAATACACAGCCAAATAACTTACAGCTGACATTCACCTGGTCCATTTGACATAATACTACCTCTTGGAATCTGCATAACACCTTATGTAACCAAACACTTCATAGAGACAGAGACCCATCGGTTTGCGTAAGGTCACTCTGGTATTTGTTGAGGGATTCTAGGAACTTGTTTTTTGGGCTCGTATCCATGATTTTTAGGAATATTGAGGTTGAAGCCATATAGGAAAATCTACTGGGATGGATAGAAGTAAAATAGTTTTTAATTACTCTGTGGATAAATAAAGGAAAGAAAGAAAAGAATTAACTTAAAAAATATTTCTTTAGACATTTGTGTAGGTATATGGACGCTACAGGAGTTCTTTAATTTTAACTTAGGGTAGAATTCCTTAAAAACTAAAGCAGTTCATCCCCTTAAAAGGCCAATTCACGGTTTCTTATTTATTATTAGTAATTGGTATTTATCTATGAAATTGGAGATTTGTATGAAAATATTACCATCAATATTGAATTTCAGGTAGACGGCCTAATTATATCCAAATATACACCTGTGATCAAATCATGAGGTACGGATGCTAAAACATTAAAAAAATGGAATTTACATCTCATTAAAATTTTCCCATAGGTCGATAGGTAGATTTTTTTGAATTTTAAATTCCTGACATTCACTTCTTACAATTATCAAATGCTGCATAACAACGTGACGTCATGAAAGTGAGTGTCGTTGCTATTTTGTTTTTGTGAATCATTATCCAATAATCTTAACATCTGAGCTCTGATCCACTTAAAATAATGACAATCAAAAATAATTTTGGCTTCTTTAGTCATGTAATGTGCGTGTTTCTGAAACTTTTATCAAAATAGAACATCTTTAGGAAAATATTGTATAAAGGTATAATTTTACAAAGACATTAATTAACTTCAATAAGGTGAGTAGATCATAATCAAGGATTATATTGAGCTTATGCTTGACTTCAATCTCACCTGAAAAAAAGAAGGAAAGAAATATATTTACGCTAACCGGAATACGGGTCCCTTCGTTTCGTAGGCAGTACTACCAAGCTACCAACTTAACTACGGAGTCATCCACACACACACACGCACAATCCTACACACTAAACATTTTGGAAATTGGCGTAAAATATATTCCTACAAAACAATTTCAACGTACCTACATATTACTCGTATTTATGAGTCGCTATACAACTTGAAAGAACTAGAACGAACAAGCGGATTCTCTATATAATTTCAACACAATCCATGCAATAAAGTTGATACACATCACGCAACTAATGTAGAAATGCTAATGGGTCAGTGAAGCTTGCGTATGTTAAATATATCGCATAAGCACCGATAGACATTGGATAGGTGGAAAATACATCCGTGATACAGTGGACGCAGGTTTCGTTGAGCAATCCCGATTATATAATAGTCATACGAAGACCAAGACTCCGAGACTATCTCCCATACGGATAATATAACATCATATAAATATTACATTCATAATATAACAATTCATAATATAACAGTTCATAATATAACAATTTATCGTTGTATTTATTACGATTCTGGAGTGTAAGGGGCTTCATGAATTTTTGAGCGCATTTTTAAGGGGGAAACTTCGAAAGATACCGTTGTAACTTAAAACTTCCTCGAAAGCCATACTTCACTTGTAATAGACAACGGGATTTCCTTTGCACACACTGCCCCGCCGTAAGCCATCAGCTCCCCCATTATTTATTGGATCTGATTGAGACAGATTCCCACGAATCTTTTGTTGTCATTTACTATAAACAGATTTTTTTATTATTATTATTTACGAGCAGTATCAATCCTCTCCCCATACCTCTTGTTTTCTTCTTCGTTGTTATAGTTTCTAAGAAGAAGGCCACAGGTTTGCCCGCAGCGTTTCTGCTGGAATAACCGGTACTATTGCTGATCCCGATGTAGGACATCATTACATGTACATTTAAAGGTTTTTAAGGCTCTTTTATTGGACAGAAAAGTGGGGTTTATTGACTAGAATCTAGATGGTCCCGACACAAGAGTTAATGCTTGTTAGACGCCGGACACATTCAATATCGCCTCGGGAGGAAGTGAAAGTATGGATTATGTCTAGTTTGTGTACAGAGAAATAGTGTTAAAATGTTCGTGGAAACCCATGTTAATTATATTACTCTCTACTTTGTGGTATTCCATGTGGTAAAGAGATATAGCTATATTAGTAAGTCATTACACAGTTTATTATGGACCAATAACGTGCTTCGTAATTGCAGTCGGCGATAATAATAAAGCCATAATGAGCAATAATATAGAGACTTCCAACAGGGTACTACGAGTACTACTAGGTACTAATATGCCCGTCAGTTCTACATAATGTTCTTATAAGTTATAACCCAATCGGCTATTAGCCGCTATAGCAAAATGACACTTTATCCATAATCGTTTTGAGTCCCGAGTAAGCACCCGGCAAACTAATTTTCATTTTCATGCTTGTGATTGAGATGATGTTCTTTACATAACTACTAGCTTTGACGAAATTCGACATGTTAAACATATTTATGAGCGGCTGAATCCAAATCAAAGAAAATGTATAAAACTAGTTATTTGTTATTATTTTATAGAACTACTAAACTTTTTTAGAAAATTCGCTTTTATTATATAACTATTAAAAATCTGGTGAAATGAAAGAAAATTATCTACAGGTAGCGTTAAAGTGCGTGGTTACAAGTCTACAATTATATACGATGACTAATCGGCTGAATTCCTATCAGGAAGTTGGGGAGGTGTAGTGGAAAGTTGTTTTAAGTCCAAATTCACATTATTAGTCGTTGTGAAATGAATTACACCGTAAAGGAAATAACGAATCCGGGTAGAATGAGTTTATTGCTGTAAAAATTGATTTAGTAACTTTTATTCGTGTCTTTTTGTGATTGAGTGACATGAAACGTCTTTATTATCATAACTAGAGACCAACCGAACTTTCGGTTTCAGTTTCGGCCAGTTTCGGCCAAAAATTCTAGTTTCTGCCTTTGTTTCGGTTTCGTCCAAAACTTTGGCATGCATTTGAGGAGGCCTATGTGCAGCAGTTTACTAAATATTATAGATGATTGCTTCGGCTTCTATTACTTCTATACTATAGACCTTAGATCAATGATATTATAAGATCTGGTTACAATTTTATTATAATGTATTGATGTGGCGTGTTCAATTACCTATATTTGTATGGACGCAGCGAATCCCTCAAAGAGCCATATTCATTAAACTAGATAGAACTTTACAGTTACCAGATAATGGTTATAATAGTCGCAGAAGGGAAGAAGGGTCGCAGTATATGATGCCTAATCAGTACTATAATAATATTAAAGTTAGTGACTATATTTGCAGATTTATGCGACCGCTAATATGATATTGGTTGGTTTACACTAGCGGCACTTATAGAATGGTTTGTAGTTGTGAATTGTGAAGCATAATCTCAATGAGGTTGTTGCTTACCATCCTATGGCCCAGACAGTATCCCTGGCTGTCAAGTGTGAGGTCTGGGGTCCGATTCCCGGCTGTGGCATATATTAATGTGATGAATACATTTTTTGTCAAATGTGTGTATAATATCTTACTTTGTCCATGCTATGCCTATCCATGTCACCCCCAACAAAAGAAATGGTAAAGCCGGGGATTTGTCATTAAAGTAGGTACGTTTGGATTGCCCATTTTGGAAATCCATCAATTCGCAATCAGTTAACATGTTTGACAGTGGTCATGTTTGACATGTTTGTCAAGCAAACTACGTGTTTGGCTGTATGTTTGAAGATTTTGATTGACGGCGTAAGTTTGCCAAACAAACTCGCCATTTTCGCGCGAAAAAATGTCTGATTTGAGTGACAAGGAGTATTTTATTACAATTTATATCCCTTCTATCTTCAAAATCGGCTCCACTTGCTAGAAATCTTAGCGTTATCGATAGCCTTTGAGACGCTGGAATAGATTTTAGCATGATTGTTTTTTTTTCTATTAGAGGGCCAACTAACATTAGCAAGTCGTTGAATGTTTTATTGTTCATTCTAAGAAAGTTACGGTAGTCATCTGGGTCTGTGCGCAATATTTCATTCAGCAAATTATTATTTATTTATTTTCTTATTATTATTTTTTATTATTATTATTATTTTTTATTATTATTATTATTTTTTATTATTATTATTATTTTATTTTTTTATTTATTTCCGCTCGATTACAATGTGAGTGTCTTCAAGGCAAGAGTTATTTAGTTTTAACCATTCTCGTGTCCAACGGCTTCTTTACTTCTTTTTTATACATATTGCCAAAGTTAATGCAAGAAATGCTTTGTCAACGTTAGGTACTCATCTGAACGTCGGAGCGTCACTTCACGGCGAAAACTGCTTTGACAGTGAAGTCTTGTTTGACAAACTTGTTGGTATGTGTGCGCTGATGTTTGATGAAAACGTACAAACAAAACGTAAAGTTTGACAAATATATTTGAACGTTTTCAGGGCGCTTAACGCACAAGTGATGCCCGCTGATGCCAGTCTGCTCGTTTATCAGATATTTAGGTATGTAAAAATAGTAAATAAATATCATAATCTGTAACAACTGCGCTTCGGTCATTGAAGTATAATGTCATAGAACTATTAGAACAGACAGACATCTCGAACAAAATGTGTCCCGCCCGGGAGGTTCGATTTTCAAAATTGAACCCCCGTTCTCCTTTCACAATCGAACGAATCCATTGAAGATTGAAGCCACGTAGCGCCAATGCATTGGGACATACATGGTGTTCGCGGTGTCGGTTCTATACGCTAGTAACAATACTTCAATGATAATCTATAACAATAGCGCTTCGGTACAGAAACATAATACCTTTTCTTTCCTAGCCATTCAAGTGTTTTCAGTTTTCAGTCAATAAAAGCCGTTGTTTTCAATCAAACAAAGGGGCACACTTCTTTGTTTATAAAAATCGCTCTAAATGTTTCATTGTTGCGAAAATGTATGGTTTCAGTTAAATTATGTTCTATTGTTACATGCATGCCATGTGCACTCTGTAACAACTTTACGTCATCAGTATTTACTGATGTAGTGACCATATTTTATATAGCAAAACGGTTGAACTGATTCACGAGGTATTACAGCTCCCTTAGATTACAATATTTTACTTTAAGACAATTGGTTAATTTATTTAATATTACTTGTCTTAGTCTGGTGATTTTTAGATAATTTGGGCAAGGCTTACATCCTACAAAAATTACCCTCGACTAGACATTGTATTAATTGTCTAAGAACTCTTAACTTCCTCAATAGGGATGTTGACTAATATTAGGATTCAATTTTAGTTTATAGATAGAACCTCAATATTCACGAAAAAAATATTATAAAATTAATAATCTTCAATTTTAAAACAAAAATTGATAAATAAAAATTACTATCAAATTTCCCACAAAAAACGTCACGTGACGTCACTAAACTATATTCAATACTATCTGTCTACTAAGTTTGTTGAATTTCCATATAAAATTGTTCCAATGACGTCATATTCTCAAAATGGCGTTTGAGGTCACGTGACAGTGAGTACAATTTTTAACATTTTAAATTAATGATATTTAATTTATTGTGATTGATTTCAATAAAAGAATCATATTTTAGGCCTTTAAATGTTACCACTAATATTTTAGACATTTTAGTAACCTCCGAAATAATATGCCAAAGATACTGTAATACACTTTTATTTCCACACACTTATTTCACTTAATATACTTGATACGTATTACACTTCACGACTGCAGGCTACCAGATCTCGACACGTAATGATCATCTTGCCGAGTGTTCCGAGCGCTCCAAGCCTCCCCCCCCTCCATACAAAATTTTCCTTTCTCGAACTACTAGCGCCAATGTTGCCAGTTTGCAATTTTGTTACAATGTTGATAATTTTTAAGATAAAATTTAGTATTAAAAATCAAGAACCTTACACTCGGCCGTCCTGACAACGTGTATGACCCCATACACGTATCAGGTGAAACCTTACACTCGGCAAAATGAATGTGTAAAGAGAAAGATGTAACAATATTTAGGTACTTATTGCATTTAGAATTATGAATTATTATTATTATTATGAATTTAGATAATTAATTAACTGTATAATAAAATTAAACTAAATAAAAAATAATCTACTACAATAACTCGATCTCCATTTGATTTAATTGATACAAGTATATAAATCTAGTCTTATTTTTTCATATTTGGCTAAGTTATTTTTAATTCCGATTATTAACTATTTAAGACAATAATTTTGTGATGAGTTTTATAAACTACCTAATTGTTTAACAAATGTGATTCTGTTATTATATTCTACCTTTCATACAATAAATTTAATTAAGCTTTATCACATCAACTTAAAAAATCTAATGTAACCAATCTTATCTAAACTAAATATATCTAAGCTAATTTATCCGAAGCTAAATATTTATCCATCCAATTTTATCCAAATTTTATCCATCCAATTCACCCAAAGTTTTATCCATCCAATTTAACCAAAGTTTTATCCATCCAACTTAATCTAAGTTTTTATCCATCCAATCTAATCCTAGTTTTTATCCATCCATTTTAACCAAATTTTATCCATCCAATTTAATCCAAGTTTTATCCATCCAATGTAAGCCTATCCCTTTTTGGGACTTTATGGCTTAGCAAATCAATCATCTTGTTTCAGGTCAAGGCTCAACTCATTAACTTCCATTGTGCTTGACCTGAAACAAAATACAACAAGTATGTAGATAAACCAATACCAAGATTATAATTATTAAAAATCAATTGTTAATTAAAATATTATAAAATAAGAAGTTATTTATGTTAGCGCCTCAATACATAGTAAACATTACTTTATTTCTCTGACATTTCATTTTCCCCGTCGCTTGCATCATTCCCGCCATCATTGTCAGTATCGCTATCAATTTCTAAGGAAGCAACATGTATCCATGGTCGCATTCGATCTGCGGCAATAGTAGTCGTTCGTTTGTTTTTCATTCCTTCGAAACCTGTTATTGGGGCTACTTTATATCGATCATTGCCTAGTGTTCTTACTACCCTATAGGGACCCTCATATGCCGGCATAAGTTTGGTACTCTTACCATCGTTTTGAAAGGACACTTTGGATATTTTAATTAAATCACCGTTTTTGTAGGAACGCGCTGGCTGCCTACCCTGATCATAATACAATTTTTGTACAGTCTGTGCCTTATCAATTTTTGATTTTACTTCATTACGAATTGCTTGTAGCGAGGAAATTTCACGAGTTTCTTCTGTTATTTGATTGAGAGATGGGTTGAATTCACTATTCATTTCTGTCCCGAACATTACTTCTGCAGGGGACCTACCAATAGTCTTTTGCAGTGTGTTATTCAGTCCCCATTGTATCCTGCCTAGTTTATCGTCCCATTCCCTCTCATTTGCATCCAGGTTCTGTGCTGTCAGCGAGTCCAGTATGGTTCTGTTGTACCGCTCAACTTGACCGTTTGACCGTGGACACGCAACTGCATTCAGTATGTGTTTTATACCTCGGTCAAGACAGAACCTTTTAAACGCATGTGAAGTGAAACAAGAGCCTCTATCACTTATTAGCCTGTCAGGGGCTCTGAATGTGTCAAAAATATCTTGCAAGGCTCTGATCACATTCTGTGTGTTCGTATTTCTGACGGGTTTGATGAATAAAAACTTGGTGAAAGAATCTACAACGCTTAATATGTGAGTATTTCCTCTTTTAGACTTCACGAAGGGTCCAAGATGGTCGATGTGCAATGTATGAAAAGGTCTTTCGACCTTCTCTATAGGATGTAATAACCCTTCGCGTTTATTTGCAGCTTTTTTTTTTGCGTATGCACACTCGATACAAGCACCTACATATTTTTTTACGAATCTCTTCATCTTTGCAAACCAGTAATTCCGTTTCAATCGGCTCAGAGTTTTTTCGAAACCGACGTGACCTATATCATCATGGTTT
This sequence comes from Thymelicus lineola, assembly GCA_963932265.1. Taxonomy (NCBI): domain Eukaryota; kingdom Metazoa; phylum Arthropoda; class Insecta; order Lepidoptera; family Hesperiidae; genus Thymelicus; species Thymelicus lineola. Next base: position 6,543,468 of record OZ010686.1, read on the forward strand.
CGTTTGCACAGCTGCCATCTTGCACCCTTCGGAACCACCCATCTCACACATTCTTTGTCACCTCCCACACACCTAAATAATTTGTTATCTCTTAAAACATAATTCTCCTTGATATACTCTACACCTTTAGGATCAAGATTACTACCTATAATATCACGAATTCTACATATTTCAGGATCTCCAAGTTGCAATGTAAGTAACCAATCATCATCTGTTATACTCATTACGGAAGGGTACTGCTCAGGATTAACAGTCTCGTTATCAACTATGGGGTTTCTAGAAAGAGCATCAACATGTCCCATCTTCGAGCCTGCCCTATACTCTACAGTGCAGTCAAACTCTTGTAACGCTAACCACCATCGGGCGATCCTAGGAATGAGGTCACGCTTCACAAAAGTAGAGCGCAGTGCGCTACAATCTGTGACTATTTTAAATGGCTTACCTAAAAGGTATACCCTAAACTTCTTGAGGGCGCAAATTACGGCTAGCGTCTCTAATTCATAGGAGTGAAAGTTTCTTTCCTCCGGTGTCGTCTGGCGACTATAGTACGCCACGGGATGAAAGGATGAATCGTCACCTCCTCGAGCGCGCTGCAATAGTATGCCGCCGAGACCTATTTTGCTAGCGTCCGTATGGAGTTCGGTTTCCGCTGCAGGATCGTATATGGAAAGTATAGGTCTATCTAAAAGCCTGGATTTTAATGCCTTAAATGCTTCTTCCTGTTCATCCGTCCACTCCCATACCGCATCTTTCTTAAGCAATCTAGTGAGGGGATGAGCCAGTTGTGCAAACCCTTGCATGAATTTTCTGAAGTAACTAACGAGCCCTAAAAATTGTCGTATGCCATGTACATTTTCCGGACGTGGAAAATCCGTCACACTTTGGATCTTTGCCTTACCAGGCCGCATACCTTCTGAACTAATTTCAAATCCTAAATAGTCAATAGTATTTTGCAAAAAACTACATTTTGATAAATTTAACTTAAGGTTTGCCTTTTCAAGTAAAATCAGGACTTCTTCGAGCCGATTTAGACATTCAACTGGATTCTTACCAAAAATTAATAAATCATCGATGTACACCGTAGCCTTATTAAACCGAACAGGACCTAAAACGTGATTCATCATCCGCTGAAATACTGCGGGTGCGTTTGCCAAGCCGAAGGGCATACGATTATACTCATATTGCCCGTCCGGCGTGACAAACGCGGTTAAATGCTTGCTTTCCTCCGAAATAGGCACTTGGTAATATCCAGACATTAAATCGAGCGTGATGAACCACGCCTGTCCAGAAAGCCTAGCTATTTCATCCTCTATTACGGGTATGGGATATCGTTCCTTTACGGTAATCGAGTTAAGAAGTCGATAATCGACGCATAGACGAACTCCGCCCTCTTTCTTGCGCACAAGAATAATTGGACTAGCGTAATTAGATGACGATTCCCTGATGATACCTGCTCTCAACATGTCGTCTACCATGGTCTGAACTTTTTCGCGTTCATAGTGAGACAAGCGGTAAGGCCGATAAACCACAGGACGTTGACTATTCAACTCGATTCTCATTTCAGCAACGTTTGTACAACCTAAACCAGTCAAGTCATATGCAAAGCAACTTGCATGACGACGAAGAAGTTCCAAGAGTCTAACCTTATCATTATTGGATACATTTTCCCCTATGCGAATTTGCGCCTCATCTAGCTGTCTCGCAGGATTTAAATCAGCTAGTTGCTCCAAAACCGGTACATTATCAATCCCAGTCAAACGATGTACAACTTGTATCTTTTCAGCTCGAGAAAATATGAATCCGTGATGTAGCCAGCACGGAATCGAATATGGTGTCACGGTTGCAAAAAATGTCCCGTTGGTAACCTGATAAATGCCACCGCATACTAGAAATTGTTCGTTTGGCTTCCCTACAACTTTAGTATCTAATACCACATAACCTGTAAACGATGATTCTACATTAGCTCGTACACTTGCAGGACCAAAAACTTTACTATGACCAATAAGCTTTACTTTTTCTAAACATTCTTTGTTTTCTTGCAAATAAGGTAACTCGGCACCTATGTGTAAAAATTTAAGTTGATTAACGTCCTTGTAAACTATAATATGTGACTGTTCGGAGAACGTCTGGCCAACCAGTATCGGTTTTTCCAATAAATAGTCATCTACCACCCTACATAATACCTTAGCTGCCACGCCATCTATCGTTAAGTTAAGCTCAGCTGAACCAATGGACTGGACTAAATTGTTGCCAAAACCCTTCATTGTAGATGGGGTCTGATCATGACATAACCCCAAGCTTAAAAAGTTTGATTCTCTAATAAGTGTGACCTCACTACCAAGGTCAACAAATGCCTCTAGAGGAACACCATTAACGCTAATGGTCTTTATGAATTTTTCATTTGGACGAGAGTTAGAGATACGCATAGTTTTAGTAACTTCCTCAGTCTTTGCTGACCCCGAGTCTTGTTTAAGCCTACACGCTTCAGTCCTATGACCTACTTTATTGCAATGACTACATTTGACTACAGGTTTAGGACATTTGGAATACGGATGTCCTTTCTCCTTACAGTTGTAGCAATATAATCCAGGATTCGCCCTTAAATTTGTCCTATTGTTTGGCCTATCATCAAAATTAGTATTAATATTTCTATCCCTATACGACTGTACATGTCCTGAAAATTCTTTATTATTGCTTAGCAAAAACTTAAGAAGCTGATCAGGTTGCTCACAACGTAGTGCCAATGCACTAGACCTAATAGTTCTATCGCAGATACCGTGAATGATGCAATCGACAGCTCGTCGCCCCGCTATCTCACATTGATTTAAAAGCGCTAACTTTTCATAATAATAGACTTCGATTGATTCATTAGGTCTGCTTCTACGTTTCAACATATCCTCTAATAACTGTCCGTAATTTTGTTCGGAAGGAAAAGCATCTAACAACTTTGCTTGCCATTCTGACCAAGTAAACAATATTGTATTGAGACTCTCATACCAGGTTTTTGCTAGGCCAGCTAACTTTTGCATTGCAAAATGCACAGTCGTCTTCTCATCCCAGCCGTAAACCGTTGCACATTCGTTAACCTTTTTAAGCCAAACATCTATACGTTGGTTCTTTTCTGAAGGATTGAATTCAGGTATAATATTTTTATGTTCTAAACTTCTATTCATAGCTGTCGTGCTAGGGTTAGAGGGCTGCGATGGTAAGACGTCCTTGATGGACTGGATGATCTTAATCAAATCTCGAGAAGAAAAAGTAGGACTACATGACCTTTTGACGTGATGACCATCGCGTCTGTATTCTTCATCCTTCCGGCTGTGAACACCCGACTGCTTACTGCGGCTGCGGCGCTCGTGGCTCGTCCCTGCTTCCAGCAAGACATTGCGATCGCCCCGCCGTCGCTGTTCATTGTCGCGTTCCTTCTGGAGGTCCACTTCCATTCGACGAATCCGCTCCCGCTCGCGAATAAAAGCCTGTTCTCGCTCAAACAGGCCACGGCTATGGCTGCGGCTTCGGCTTCGCTGGCGCGCAGTACCCTGGCTGCGCCTGGATAGCGAGCGGTCCCGTTGAGGAGTCTCCAAGCTCCGTCGACTTTCATTACTTTTACTCATATCTGGAACTCACCGAAATTGGAAATATTAATATCGACATACTTCTATAATGTAGGTAGACAAAAAGAAAAGAAAATGTAATCAAATTACTTTTAAGGTATAAATCTAACCTGATTAAAATAGCAGGCACAACGCCACGGTAACGTAAAGTTAATCCAAATGTACCGTATGTAGCCTTTTATAGCGAAACCAAACGAGGGTGATCTGCATGACGGGTATTTTATGTGTATTTTAAACAATTTACACGACTTAATAACGATTACGTGTATAAAGTCAATATTTTTTTCTTTGTGGGTAGGCCCATTAGGGTTAATTATATAATATGCAATTTAATCAGTACAAGAGAGTTGCAGCATATTATTTCTTGACATGAATTAATTAGTATTTCGTTATGATAATATCATTTGTAGGCGTGTACTTACTGAAATGTTCTTCAATCCCACTTAAGAGATTTTAGTAACCTCCGAAATAATATGCCAAAGATACTGTAATACACTTTTATTTCCACACACTTATTTCACTTAATATACTTGATACGTATTACACTTCACGACTGCAGGCTACCAGATCTCGACACGTAATGATCATCTTGCCGAGTGTTCCGAGCGCTCCAAGCCTCCCCCCCCTCCATACAAAATTTTCCTTTCTCGAACTACTAGCGCCAATGTTGCCAGTTTGCAATTTTGTTACAATGTTGATAATTTTTAAGATAAAATTTAGTATTAAAAATCAAGAACCTTACAGACATAAATTTAAATTAATTTATAATTAGTGTCAACATCCCTATTAATTGATACTGGAGGTCGAATACCTTCCAGGCTTCCTGAATTACTTATAATTGGAGAGCTGTTATGTCGGTCGCTATAATTTTTCTCTCATCATCAATCACTTTCTTTACTTTATACGATGTTCTATATGTCTTCATAATATAGAAATTCATGGTTAACTCAGCCCATAACCCACCACAGTGATTTCAATGATTATAATTAATTGATTACAATAATCATGTAGGTATATTGTTTGGAAGTTACTAATGTTTTGATGGGTCTTAGATGACAACTGGTGGCTGAACGTAAGGTTCCGGTATTTCCTGTAGATGTTATATTATAACAAGGAAAACAGCTGCCAAAATAAATGTATTTCCATAGTGCTTAAAATATCCCGTTCTGGCAGGAATCAGGGAATAAAAAGCTAACTCGATTTAATTAATTTTTCGCTGTCTATTTGTTGCATTCAATCAATCATGTCGTATAAGAATCATCTTCACTTTATTACATAATATTGTGGATATGTTAATGTTGACTACAATACCAGCTGATGGTAACTGGCGAATTGATCAATAAATAAGGTTATTTATTGATCACAGATCAATAAAATAGGGGATTTATTGATCTGGGTGGCGAACAATGATGATTTGGATTGACCACTAAATGCACCACTATGCGTTGCTCAGAGCCTCAAAAAAGAGACCAATGTTCGAAGCAGCCTATTGATTAAAGCTTATAAAGATTAAGCATGATCTCGTCGATAGATGGTGCATTCGGTAAAGAAATTATTACATAAGGAGCTGAGACTAGACGACTCAGAGAGTCAGAGCGTTCTGTTTGCGAAACGTACAGACCGCTGCCTCCGTGTAGTCTGCGTTACGTCACTGACACGAGTCGAATACTACACCGCTCACGAAACATACGCGCGCTTGTTCTAAAATAAACGACGCAGTGATCTATGAGCGGTTGTCATGTATACTTAATCCGTTTTTTTAGACTAGACTTATTCGGTAAGCTATCTTGGTACTACTTTTTATTGAAATAATATAATAATTTAACAAGTTTGAAAAATATTTATAAAGAATAGTAAATATGTAGAAATTACTTCAGGCATTTTAATATTTATCTGTCTTTAAATTTTTTTCATTTTGGGTCAGCCTTATTTTTAAATTACAAATAACGAGAAAAACATGGTGAAATTGTTTACCAAATAGGACTCGTCTAAAAAAACCGGACTATATTCTACACTACCGCCGTTCCGACGCCATACCTAGGCGTGATTGATGGGCTACCTGATATATTATTATGTTCGTCTTCGTCAAGTTTTTAATTGTATGAATCGTTAGTCGTGGATATGGATAATACTAATTTGATTGGTTATCCTTCACGCACGGATGTGAAAATTAGGTCCGTGCCTTCATGGATAATTCTTCTATTGCTTTTGAAAATACTACCAAAGTGATAACACTTAAAGTTGGGGAAAATATTAGTAGGGAAGTAAGAAGGTAACGAATAACGACGATTTTGACGATTAATACTACTGATAAGTGTAACTACACTCGTAATAAGCGTTTATAGAAGTTTTCATAGCTCTTTTTAGGCTACGACGGATAAGAAAAGAATAAATAAGGGTTAAGAAGGAAATGTTTTTATTGCGTATTCCTAAAAATAAAAGCTTATCTACTCGACCCTGTCACAGTTTCCCTAGGTACTACATACATAATTATATTATATATAGGTACCTACTAACTTCCACAGTCTTCTTGTATCTAAGTAGACATGTACGTTCAAAAGCGTAATATTTAGTCGTATGTCATCAAAATTATGACATTACTTTGTCCGATTAACCCTAATGTCGTCCACCTTCCTTTTCTTTGAACACAAAACAAAACGATGCATAATTATAGTATATAAGGTAAACACCCCAATTATGGACAGTTTAACAACAAATTTGTGGTATTTGTGAAAATTTACCTATATGGTGAAAGTTAGGGTGCTGAACGTACTTAAAGTGTAAAGTCCTATGCTTATTCAACATTTCTGGTGTGTTACGCGTCAGATACTGCAATTGGTTTAAATTTAAGTAACAAATAAAAATTATAACTTTTTTACCCAGTTATGGACACCAAGAACCCAGTCATGGACACCCAGTAATGGACATGACCCAGTCATGGACACCCAGTAATGGACATATGTAACCCAGTCATGGACATCCAGTAATGGACATGAATCTAATCATATAAACCTAATAGGTAGGCTAGTTATCGACGAATCTATGATGAAAATGCAAAAGAATAATTATTAGATAATATCTTTTTAGGGTTTCGAAGTAAAATCGGAACTCTTATAGATTTTCGTCATGTCCGTCCGTCTGTACGGAGCAAAGCGCTGAGACCCTTAGTGCTAGAAAGCTGTAATTTGGCATGAATATACTTATTTATTAAATCTTCAGAGTCATGAAATAAAATGCTGAAAAACATTTTTTTAGGGTACCGTGCCCTGCCCTACAGGTAACGTGAGGATAATTTTTTATTCGTCGCGTACCCTATAGTGTGGGGTATCGTTGAACAGGTCTTTAAAAAATATTATGCTTCTTCTAAGACCATTTTTAGAATTAGGGGTCCGATTGCAAAATATTTGGTTTTAAAGTGCTAATTTTGGTTAGAGTCAAGTGTGTAGGACACACTGACTGACTGTTAGCTGACTAAACGGTAGGAGTTGAACAAGTGAAAAAATTCTCAAACATAGATGATGAATGAATTCTCAACATATGATGAATTTACAAGAAAAACTATCACGGCTATGTTAGCATAAGGTCAATGAGTAATAGTCGATAAACTAACTACTTCAGAACCCTACATAGCGCGTGGCCTGACATGCACTTGTTTAATCAACTTTTCATGAAACATTCACGTTAAGGAACTTAGTTACTTATAAATTTTCTAAATTGACAATGAGGTTAGTATTAAAGAAGTGAAAATTATTTAAGTGAAACTTTTATTACATCGTCTCAAACTTTTTGGTCTGTGTGTCGCATGTCGCGTGACGGTCGGCCGCGGAGTGGGGGTAAAGTGAAAGGCGCTATGGTGAATATGGCGCCGCCATATTGGCCTCGGCTGCTCTGTCGAGCGCCTTTAATACCCTAAATAATAATAATAATAATAATTGTTTAATAGTACGTGTATTGATTTTAATTATTATGTGATGTGTGAAATTATTTTAAAGTATTTAAATAATTGAATGTGGTCCACTAACGCATTAGGTTAAGTGTCCTGTAATGTTAGTGGTAAGTTTATATAAATAAATTAATTAAATTAAAATTAAATTAAATCTTTTAATACCCTAAATAGAATATTTATCCAAAAATTTTTAGTTAAATGTCTACAATAAGAAAAAAAGTTTCACTTATACCTACCGTGGTTTCATAAAACCACACAATTGCTTTTTTAAAATTGTACTCAAATTATGCTTTTTATATATTAATAAGTAATTTACGAACGTAAACGTTATCAGCCTTTTATATAGGTATGCATTAATTATAACTACCTGAACTAAATGAAGATACAAATATTAATTTAAAGTACCCAATAGTACACATCCACACCAACATTTTCATAATTTGCAACTAGCTCATGGTAAAGAACAATACTAGGAGTAAAATTGGTTCAAATTCTGAATACACAATAGCAAAGATAAATTTGGATAAAATTATGTCCATTACTGGAACTATACAATTATAGTGCACCAGTAATGAACACCAACAAAATATCAACAAATATAACTTCTCGGAGTAACAACATTGTGTGTTGTTGACTTAAGTTTCATGGTTAACCCAACAAACAAAACACATTTTTATTTAAATAAAGCAATACAAATTTACAGATGAAACTTTTTAGTTACCGCACTAACAATTTCCTTAAGAAAAGCCGCTAATATAAATTTACAATGACAAACAATTTATAGTTCGCGCCAACTTGTGTTCTAACAGACCGAAATGAATAAAATGTCAAACTTAGGCAGTTCGATGACTACAGTCTATGACACAGTGTTAAAAATACATAACAAAGGGTTCATAACCATATTCTAGACGATTTCTTTTTTTTTCGTCCATTACTGGTGCCTTGTCCATTACTGGTGCACTTACGTTAGTACATAACTTTTAGATATTTTCTTTATATATAGTTTTAAAGAAATAATGTGCTTGAAATTAGTCATAAAGATGATAAAGTTGTCTAATTCTATTGTAAAAACTTTTCAACTAAATAAATAGGTATGGTACTTAACCAATATCTATTTTTATTTAACTTTCTCACTAATGGCAAACATTTTTTTTTTACTTTTTTGACATGAATTAAGTAAGTAGGTAATATTTATAAAGGAAAGAGCCGATTTTTGGCCCAGAACCTTAAATGTACTCTATGCTATCACACATCGGATTAGACAAGAGTAAACTACATATATACCAAAAAATTCGTCTTATTTACTAGATAAATATATTATTAAAATGATGAGCAAAGCTCAGCGACTGTTATTTGTAAAAACTTGCATATTGCATGTTATTCCATTAAATATATCTACTATTTTTCTTTTTCTTTTTAACACTCCGAATGGGGAGTTTTCTAAATGAAATAAGTGAGAATTGATTGGTTCATTGTGCTGTGAGGAGATGTCAAAAAAGTAAAATTGGATGGGATCACTTTTTTGATTGGTCAAATTTACTTTTTTGAGTTTTTCATCCTCACATTTTTTGTCGCTTTTTGGGAATATGGTAGAAATATAGCTGCAAGGGGTTCACCGGAACCAGCTAAATTTTGAAAGTGATCTATGAGAAAAAAATCTGAGAACCTCTGGTTTAGAATAATACTTATAATAAAATTGTATACTCCTAAATAAGAATGGCCTTACTACTTTTGTATAATAAACCCCTATAGCGGTGTTTGATCTTCTTTTGTTTATTTTAAAATTACGTTGCATTGCGGTGCTGTCCGTTTCCGTAATATTAAGTATGTAAATCAAGTCCTTGGGGATGCTCGAAGGATTTAAATTTTACCTCTATACGGTCAAAGGTGACCGCTGCGGTGACTACAGTAATTTGAAATAAGTAAAAGGTTACAATATATTTTTTTGTTTTTTCTTGCACACATCTCTGCAACGTATTTAATTATGAATGAAACAATAACAGCTGATATAATTAAAATATTATATATTTAAAAAAAATATTATATTAATTGATATTCTTGTTTATGCCGAAGATGTAAACAAATATTTTCAAGTTTTTACTTTTTTCGGGACATACTAGCGTCATCTATTAACGGTTACCTACAACTACGAGTAATACAATGAAAGACACTTTGCAGTTGGACATTGTAGTTTTTAGCTATGTAAGGAGATGGCGCTGATACATACACTTCTTCTAGGTTGTTATAGATGTCGCTGTTTCTGCATTGACGATAAATTAATAAAATTTACCAACATAATAATACCAACATAATAAGTAATAGTCTGGAATTACTTGAGTTAAGGTCTAGTGAATTAATCCATCTTGTGATTCTACCGCTATGCGTATCTTTATTTTGATGAAGTTATTAAACATGTATTTCTCTTTTATACAGGATGCCCCGTAAGTAGTGGATCAACCGAAGATGGCAGATAGGTTGACCGATAGGTCAAGCCTTTTATTTCTTTAATCTGAGGGTCAAGCATATCATATGCCAACAAATTACCTTACTAAAAGTGTCACCGTTTTCGAAATATTGAACATTTTTTGTAAATTCAGAAAATTCGGCTCCTTTACCCTACTTTTTCCTGTTGAGTCCACAAATGAGCAGATATATTGATAATTTCTTTTTCTAGGAACTCTCAAAGAGTTGCTAATCTAAGTTAATTTACTTGAATTAAATTTAATTGACTGACATTCAGAGAACACATTAAAAAGTCAACAAACCGGGCCGCTATCTTACTACGGCGACTGTATCTCATGATAGGTAACCGTGAGAGGAGTAAAATGTCGCTTCGTAACAAGACGGTAATTTGAAAGACTGACATCCCACCCATCATGACCCATCCAGCGTGGTCTTTGCACATACCTCCACCCTGCCGGTAATTCAAATAGCTTCATGCGCATGGCCACGAGTCGTCCATGGTACATGCGCATCCTAGACCTTCATCGCTTAGTTTAGACCTTCCCATCATAGCTCAATATTATGAAGAGGCTTTCCACGACCTACTTTGAATCAGCCGCGAACCATCCCGACCTCTTGTCATTACCACCTATGTTGCTGACAGGGGAGCCAAACTCAGGTGGCCTAGATATGTGCTAGACGGCCCCGATAACGAGATCACGGTCGCAAAAGGTTCCTCGGAACCACACCCAGAGCCTCCCTCACAAACACATCACACACACATACTAGACGCATACAGAGACAAGGTCTCGTTTTTCTCACTGCCGTCTAGCCCCGAGATCCTCCTTCACGCGACTTCCTAAGCTGAGATCCGATCCCCGAAGGGGGAGTCCTTGGGTTGGAAGACCCATTCTTCTATCTTTACGCAAAAATTGTCTTCTCAGCTGAGCCTTTCCAAGCTCGCCCCTTTTTTCGCGTGAAGCTGTAAAGGCTGCTAAGACCAAAAGCAGCTATCTATTCGAAATAAAACCTTATAGGTATCATAAAAGTCCTCCACGTTTGTCTGTTCGTGATAAAGTCAAAAACATCCAAAAGGATTTTCATACTGTTTTCACGAATATAAGGAGCGATTAATGAAGAAGAGGCACCTAAATAATTACGAGTATTTAATTATTTAACGTATTAATATTTTTTTAGGAGATACGAATATGTAGTTAAATTGTTTCTCATTAGACCAGGGTAGAAGCCTTTAAAAATAATGAAAAGTGAAAAAAAATTATAATAGAATGAAACCTATTGCAAAAGGAAGAGAATATAACAAAAAATAAAGGAAAAATAATTTACGGGCGATCTGAGGTCGGGAAGTGGGGGGGAGGGGGGGTTTAAGGGTAAAAAACGGTTTATCTCAATTTCCAGCAAAACTATAAGTCCTATGGAAAAAAGTTAAATGGCAAAGTTATAGGTAATAAAACGGTCTACAATTTTTGTATTTACACTTTTTTCACATAACCTCAAAATTTATGTGAAAAATTCAAAAAACCAAGTTTTTGGTTTTTTATTTTTATCTTTTACAAAAATTTTTTTTTTTTAACGAAATTTTGTGAAAACTTACCTTTCTATGTCCCAAACATACTGTAATTTTTTTGATTTAAAATATTTATTTTTTCACCTTATTTTGACTTAATATCGAAAAATCACCCTAATTTTCAATCGAAAATTCACCTGTCAAAATATCCGCTTTTTTAAAAAAATCTGTGAGCTTTTTATTTGCTAAAATCTCTACTTTCTGATGGTATAAAAAAGATATACACTACTATGGTAAATTTTCTCAGAAAATGCAATGAAACGACAACTATTTTTGCATGTTTCTTGCAATCTTTATGGATTTGTAATTTTTTTGCTTATTAATTTATTAATTTAACATGGATTTTGACGTTTACTACGTTACTACGTTTTTGACGATTAATTAAAGTGTAAATTTTAATAAATGGCTCAAAATTGTACATAAATATTAAAAATATATATTTAAAAACTCGAACTCGAATAATTTTTGTGAAAATAGTTGTCGTTTCATTGCATTTTCTGAGAAAATTTAACATGGCAGTGTATATTTTTTTATATACCATCAGAAAGTAGAGATTTTAGCAAATAAAAAGCTCACAGATTTTTTTAAAAAAGCGGATATTTTGACAGGTGAATTTTCGATTGAAAATTAGGGTGATTTTTCGATATTAAGTCAAAATAAGGTGAAAAAATAAATATTTTAAATCAAAAAAATTACAGTATGTTTGGGACATAGAAAGGTAAGTTTTCACAAAATTTCGTTAAAAAAAAAAAATTTTTTGTAAAAGATAAAAATAAAAAACCAAAAACTTGGTTTTTTGAATTTTTCACATAAATTTTGAGGTTATGTGAAAAAAGTGTAAATACAAAAATTGTAGACCGTTTTATTACCTATAACTTTGCCATTTAACTTTTTTCCATAGGACTTATAGTTTTGCTGGAAATTGAGATAAACCGTTTTTTACCCTTAAACCCCCCCTCCCCCCCACTTCCCGACCTCAGATCGCCCGTAAATTATTTTTCCTTTATTTTTTGTTATATTCTCTTCCTTTTGCAATAGGTTTCATCCTATTATAATTTTTTTTGTTTTCAAAAATTATCGACCCTGGACTACATGTAAAGTTGTAAAAATTGATAGCTATAGGCTTTTTTAATCGATACGGTGTTCAATAACTAGACATGAGGCAGCGTGTCCAACCAAGTTCAAAGCAAAATAATAATTCATTTTTTTTCCTTTGTATATGCCTAATAGTATACCTTGATGTCAAATATCAAGTTTCTAGGTCATCTGGAAGAAGGTTAGGTTTTTGATCCTATCAGTGAGTCAGTCACCAAAATGCTAATTTTTAAACGTTAATAATTCTAAATTAGCTAAGGGGTTTTAATAAATGTCCCAATCGTGTATGTAGGTTAAACAGGTCTCGAATTAAGGGGTCAAAAGTACCTCGAAATGATTTACACATTATTATAAAAATAAATTACTAGTTTCTGGTGTATTCCTTTGTATTCACCCAACTACCTATCTGGATGCCAAATTTTAACTTTCTAGGTTATCTGGAACTGGGTTAGAGTTTTGATCTATAGGTCAGTCAGTAATAAAAATTACGATTTTTGGACGTTAATATGTAAATAACCGTATGAGGTGTGTTTATGAAATTTGGAGAAAATATGTATTTCTTAAGTCTTAATAAATGAGCCAAATTTGACTGGTACATGACAGTACATGTGGAATAGTTTTCGAGTTATGAGGAGGTCAAAAGTGGCTCCAAATGGTTAGTGTAAACACACGGTGCTGCTCGCCAGTTCTGTTAGCTTGAATATGGCTTGACACGCTGCCGCGTGTCTAGATTTTCCGAGGTAAAAATTTTCATCGAAATTCGTTTAAGGGTTTTCATGTGATGCCCGGACAGACAAACAGACAGACAGACACATCTTGCCTTTCAAATAAAACCAGTATGGTGCACATCGGTTGGATGGTTTCAGAGTCTATAAAGGACATCCGTACAAACATTTTTTGTTTTATATTATACTAGCTGACCCAGCGAACATCGTAACACGGTTGTTCTAAAACAATTTTGTTTCTAAAATAAAAGTAGCCTAAGTTACTCTTTGTTACATCAGCTATCTGCCAGTAAAAGACCCGTCAAAATCGGTCCAGCCATTTCAGAGATTAGGCGAAACAAATAGACAGACAGATAGACAAAAATTAAAAAAAAATTGTTGTTTTGGTATATATTTTTTATATACCGTGTATATCTACATCCAAATGCACTTAATAAAAAGCGGCTATTTTAATATTACAAACAGACACTCCAATTTTATTTATTTATATAGATATAATAAATACAAATAATCAACTTCTTAACTTCTTATACAACACAATAATATTTAGTGGGGGCACATTATTTTTCGAAGTAGACGATCTCTACCGCGTAATCAACTTTCATCACAATCCTGTATCCTTTTTAATTGAAATTAAAGAACCTGATAGATATACCTATTTTGCAATTTTGTTACGAGCCCCTGTGGCCTAATGGATAAGGCATCGGCCTCCTAAGCCGGGGACTGTGGGTTCGAGTCCCACCAGGGGTAATTATGTACCGTAACTGTTGCTGTTTTATTATTTTACATTGAAATTATTTCAATACGAGGATTATTTACACTTAATTTTATTATGTATCATAAAATATTGAATTTAATTAACTCAATGAGATGTACCAATTTAATATTCTTAAAACAAGTTATTGATTTTATTGTCGTCAGAATTTCATTATTTCATAAATAATGAAAATATTACTTTTAGATAACGTTAAGCTACACGCAAAGTCTCAGACACACACACACTCAGACATAAAATTATCTGGACAAAAATAATGGTCCAAAATCATCGTTAACGATAGCCGTTTTGCATGACTTTGAAATTTTTTCGTAGTAATAAAGTGTCAGTGATTTGATTGTTGTCAGCAAAGTCCAAGTCAAACTGCGCTTTATAGATCTCAATAGGGATGGACATTGAAAAAAAATATCGATGTTTTTTTGATGCAATGCATCGCATAGTGGCATCGATGTTATATACATCGTTTTTTTTTTAATTAGCGTTGGGACTAAAAAAAAGTCATCGGCGGTGAATTTCATGTCCAACCAAGGTTTGCCTATTCGACTCGATGTTGACGTATTAAAAAACATCGGATTAAATCGATGTTTCCATACTATACATCGAGTGTTTTTAAAACATATATGTATATCGCACGTCCCTTGATCTCAGCCTACCAGGATCGCATGGCGTGAATGGACACTCGTGATTGAAACATCACAAACACCGATTGGGAATCGAATCCAGAACCTCGTGCTTTGCAGGCCACTAATACAGAACTAGAATCTGTAATATCAATAATTACAGAAGGTTTTAGGAATCATGCCCTGCAAACATACATTTTTTGTCGACTTCCAAACGACTGGACCAATTTATATACTTAAGATATCGTTAGATGCGTCTTGGCAGCCCAAGTATTCAATGGCCAAATTTAAAAATAACAAATAAGGTGGCTGTGAGATGCCATTGTTAGAAGTATTAAAAAAAAATAGGTATTAAGTAAAGAGCTCACCATAAGGATTTCAAAAAGGTAAATCATGAAAGGTATAATTATCATGGTATAGCTTTTTTGATAGCAGGCGGGTTTTTTTTTTAATTTTTAAATTTAAACTAATTTCTACTGGACCTTTACTGCAGTTGGCCCCAGCGGCCTCAGCTATCGATCGTGTATAGATCATGTGGAGGTGAATCCGCCTGCCTGCTTAGCTACCAACTAGACTAACAGGAGTAAGTGGAGTCCGTTCGTCATTATTAAGGAAGGCTAAACCTCGAAATCTAATTAAAGCCAATTGCCAACGAAAATTTAGGCGAAATTAATTCAAATATTCGCATAAAGATTTTGAGGTTTAAACTTATCGGGAGTCCATTGTATTATCATTATTCAAACATAAATAAAATTTCATTGAAAGGAAACCTTCGCTACGGCGCTAATGGTCATCGTCATAGAAATTCTGCAAATTCAGACTCTCCTAATTAGCTCTCAATTACGACCTAAACATTTCACTTTATTTGAGAAGAAAAGTTTCAGCCAGAATTATCTTACAAAGCCCAGCGACCTCCAAAGGACAGCTTGCGTTATTGATCCCTCCCTGGGTCCGATTGCACGACGGAAGACGTCTGGAGTCTGGAAAGAGTCTCTTAATTCCGTCGATTCCACCTCCGTAACGATCCTTGTTGTAGTTCTATACTGTGACATTTCAGCCTCTAAAATATACACACAAATAGAACAGAGATTATCCAAAAGGTTTATTGGCCGGCGCGTACCAAATGCAGGTACAGACGCACACAGACGCGTCTGTGCGTGAGGTGCGTAGGGGAGACCGGGGGCAAAAGTAACAGTTTTTAGTTCGTGGCCGATTGTGCCAAAACTGTTGATATCTAACAAAAACCTATTATTCTCCAAGAAACTTAGTTTAAGTGTCTACCAACTTGTCTAGTCAACGTTAGAGTACTAATCGTAATTATGTTGCAATCCCACTTTTAAAAAGGAGTGTCGAATGTTACAATTGACCCATAGTGCGGGGTAATTTGTAACATTGTTTTGATGGACAATAAAATTATAATGTTAATGAATATAGCCATATTTTAATTTTAAAAATAATCACAATCTTAAATACAATCAGTTTTTTAATTGGTAACTAATATAAATGCTTTTACTTCTTCAAGCCGCTTCGAAACAAAAAAGTATACACTTCTCTTTATAACTGATGAAAAGCTAATATATTACTGTCTAAAATTACAATTTTAGACAAGTTATAAGCCATACTTCATTAAATAACATTTAAATCGTATATTTTTTGATGAATTCAACAATAATCAATAACAACAAATTTGTATGAAAAACGTGTGTGTTACTAACAACCCCCTGTTACATATAACCCCTGACATATTTCTGCAAACAAAAAGATTACAAGCACCATACGAACCACCAACATGAACAGTCCATCTCTGAATCCGGTTAAGGGGATCTACTTTAATAGTCGGTGCTCCAACCAAAAGATGGAATGGATGAATTTCGAAGGTGCGAAGCTGCGGGCAATAGGTAGTGTAAAATTAAGAAAAAAAGGCAATTAAATGTAGATATTTAACATTTCCAAAATACGCTTCTGGACGAAATGTTTTTGTCCTAGATTTGCGATTGATGACACTTTAATTATTAATAAAGATCACTTATTAACATTTAATATAATATGATGTTTAATATATGATCTCCAATACAAAATAAGCATTTTTGTATTTTCAACCCAAGATG
This sequence comes from Thymelicus lineola, assembly GCA_963932265.1. Classification (NCBI taxonomy): domain Eukaryota; kingdom Metazoa; phylum Arthropoda; class Insecta; order Lepidoptera; family Hesperiidae; genus Thymelicus; species Thymelicus lineola. The sequence goes on from OZ010686.1 coordinate 6,560,378, forward strand.
CGTTGAAGAGGTGACGGAACAATGATATTAGAAAAACAAAAAAAGGATAAAAGTTCTGCCTAGAGAGAAAACACGTAATGATTGCCCAGCCATCACGTGAAGATCTATTAATATACAGTATTAATATATTATTTTATTCGGGTTAAGGTTAGGTTACTGGGTAGAGGTTTTCCCACGAGGAGGATAGCAACTAAGATATAATATAAACGAAACTTTTCGAAAACCGCATTTTCTAATTCACGCGAGCAAAGGTGCGGACGTCCACTAAGTAGTATGAAAATGTAATTCCTGGCTTTAAATTTCCCCGACTATTTACATAGGTAGCAAATTATTGAAAAAAAACCTATAGATTTCTTAATGGCTCAAATCATATTGGTAAAACAATTATTTTCACCTCGGGGTCATTTGTAGCAAGGGGACAATAGTAACGTTACTATTGACCACAACAAAAATGGTACAATTGTTCCTGAAGGCTGTTTTATTTAAAAACAAAATAAATCAGAAACTCTGAACACTATTTTACTTTTGCGATAAGTTTTATATTGTGTGATCTATATAGATTCTAATATTTGTTGTTAATTTACTTATACTTTGTAAATTAAAGAGTAATAACAGATTTTTCAAAGTACGAAAAATTACTTCGGGGCTGTCCAAATGGCCGTAGTCAATTATACATGTCCACGCTGCTCGGAGCACACTGCCGAGTGGTTAGCCTACCCGAGCACGTTACGGCCTATGCCCCCGCGACTGCACACTCTTCAGCGTTGCTTGCCAACCAAAATATCATCAACGTTACTATTGACCCGTGATACTTTTGCCCCCGGTCTCCCCTATGTGTGCCGTCTGCGACCTTGGATAGGGTCGTCTGAAGCCTGGAACTTACTGAATTACGCCGGAGGGGGAGGGAGAAGCCCCCCTCCCAGGGCTCCGACCAGGTCGATATTCTAATTTCAATCATAGAAGAACAATGCGTATTGTATTTTCACATCACATCCATCAAGTCTAGTCTTACTATAGTGATTGATCGCTTCAACCACACCCAAATAATGTTTGTTTGACAATCAATTGGTAAGTAGGTAGACAATTGTAGGATTACATTGTTTTGGTACATAATAAACTACTTGTTGAATTTCTTCTGACGTTTTCCGAAGCGGTGTGACGTCAGATTTCAGCTCCGAGATTACAGCCGTTGTGGTTCCTTCGCTATTGCTGTGTTACACAATTCCATAACATAGGATGACCAGCCAAAGATGTCTACTTTTTACAAACGTGATTCTAGCCTTGGTTTGGCGTTGAGGAAACACTCTTTTATACTTAATGTGCACGAACTGCAAATTATTTTTATCTTTATGTACTTATCAAATGCATACCTACCTATATTTTGCATTTATGCCTCGTTACTGAGATGGAAAGCTTGGCGATATCTTCATCATAATTTTGATGGTTCCAAGAGACCATTGGTTGACCATTGGTTTCGAGAGACCACACTATTTGAACCATTCGGTTGCATTAACTTCGCTGTAGAGCACCAGTAGTGCAATCTGTAGTGCAGTAAACTGATCAGTTTATAAACGTGTACCCGCATGTAAACATAGTAATTCCCACAAAATTGCTGCTATCAAACGATAATCTCGGGCCGGATTTATGGCGCAAATGGCTGAGGATTGAATTTAGCACCTACAGCAGAGGTAATCGAGTACATCAGTGCCGACCTTTAGTCGCGGGCAATGAACGCAATGACTTTGATATAGGACGTCCGATGCAAGTAGGCCTCATTCCACTGGTGCGTGTGGGTGCACGTTGGGGTGGGTAGTGGGAACTGAAGGAGATTGGGTACTGGGTACTAAAGGGGGTTGGGTAGGTAGTATAGAAAGATTTGTATTTCGAAATGTCTGCCACTGTTTCTTTGTTACGGTAACGCAAGTTGTTAAGTTATTGTGGTGTGAAAGAACATAGCTTAGTAGCGTCAAGCGATAGTTCACGTTCACGGCTAACAGGTTCGATTCCGAAATGTGAATGAACAAAAGGACTGGTAAAAATGTATAAGGTAATTGTTTGCTGAATCTTCGTTGTTTGTTGATGTTCAGGTGGTTTTGATATGGCTTTACATTCGCAGCGCGTGTGAGTATTATACGAGTATACTACGTATATAAATACGTAGATTTACCTATTATTATCAGCCTGTCTACTATTAATTATATGAATTTATATAAAGGGTAAGGCCGCCAAAATTGTCTTTTTTTTGTGTTGCTTTTGTATTACGTTTGTGTTACGTTTGTGTCACTTTTGTGTTACATTTGTGTCGATACTTGTGTGAATTGAAATCTCATCAATGACATAAGTGAAATGAGAGCCAAGTTCAAAAAAAGAATTGAAATCTAAATGGGTGCCAAGTTCTGTGTAGAAGAGCCTGAAATTTTAGTCACAAGAACATGTAATTTAAGGTCTACAATTGACTTGGTAGGGCCACAAAAAAGCAATTTACATTCTAATATTTCTGATTAAAACATTATTGAAAATAATTAAACTCATTCTTAAATTAATGATCCTTTCTTCAACCCTCCAACCAAATACGTATCTAATATCTTTAAACGAGCAATTCTTGTATATATATATATATATATATATATATATATTCTCGGAATCTCGGAAATGGCTCCAACGATTTTCATGAAATTTAGTATCCAGGGGGTTTCGGGGCGATAAATCGATCTAGCTGGGATTAATTTTTAGAAAATATCATTTTATCCGTGTTTTCAGGCAATGAAAAACTGCTAGAACAGACTCTTCCTGACATCTATTGGCGAGTAGCAACACTAAAGCTATTTCAGTAGATGGCGTTGTTAAGCAACACTAAACCGAGCAAAGCTCGGTCATCCGGGTACTTATACTTTATACCTACATAATATGTATTCGATTTGGCTTAAGACTAAATTACATATAATAAGTAACATTAAATTATAATAATGCTGTGAATACAAGTATTAAATAAATAAATAACTCAAACTAACCTCATAAAAATAGAGGCTAGTTTACATTAGATACATAAAAAAATAGTGCAGTATTTACAAACGCTTCACGTCACGGTGTCGTAGCGCATCAGCGCGCGTACCAGCTCACAAGCCAGTCTACGCCAAGACGTTAATGAAACACAGTGTCACACATACTGTGGTCACACACGAACGGATCCAGAAGACCACGACATATAGTTTGAACTCAGTTTGTAGCTGGAAAACGAGTAGCGCTTACCATTGGGAATTCGTCATGCAGTTAGCATTGGAAATCACTGAATTGATATTCTGTTTGTCCGTGCATGCAGTATTTCGCCGATTGAAACCTAAGTTGCGTATATTAAGGTGGATTACAGATTGACAGTCCATCATCGGTGTTTGTTTTTAGGGTTCCGAAGTAAAATCGGAACCATTACTCATTTCCTAATGTCCGTCCATCCGTCCGAATGCCCGTCTGTACGTCAGTCTGTCCGTCTGTCCGTCCATCTGTCCGTCCATCTGTCCGTCTATCTGTCCGTCTGTACGGCTGTCCGAAGCAAAGCGCCGAGATCCTTAGTGCTACAAAGCTGTAATTTGGCATGCATAGGTATATTATGTATGTACATATTTAGTAAAACTCCATAATCATAGAATAAAATATTGAAAAATAATTTTTTCAGGGTACCTCCCCTACAGGTAATATGAGGATGAATTTTTAGTTCATCGCATACCCTACAGTGTGTGATATCGTTGAAAAGGTCTTGCAAAAATATTGCAGGTCTTTTAAACCCATTTTTAGAATTAAGGTTCCATTTCTAAATATTTGTGTGTATAAAAATTAAACCCAAAAATTGTCTATCCCCCCCCCCTTATCTCCAAAACTACTGACGCTAGAATTTTGAAAAAAATACGGAGAATAGTTCTTCTAGTGTAAATATTACAGAAAAATCTATAAAAAATCTAATAATTACATAATTAACGTACGGAACCCTCTCTAAGCGAGTTTAACTCGCACTTGTCAAGTATATTTAACTAGAGCCATCTTCAGACCGAAACATGAAATTTCATAGTGAGCAATGTTTTTTTGAGAGATGTTATTTATATGAGTGAGTTATATTATGTTACTAATGTTGTATAGTGATGACAAATTTCTTTAAATAAATTCTTAACTAAAATGTGAAAATTAAAAACATCTCAAAAAAGTCATCTTCATATTTTGCAGTGAAAATTCGTCGCTAAAAATTAAGGTCTCGAGCCAAGCTTGACGCTTTTATGACACTTCGGACTCAGGCTTTAGAGAACAGAGATCAAAGAATATTCTTTTTGGAAATAATGTTTTTTATTCCCCTTCAAAGACATTAACTTCACGAGACATAATGGAATTGTAACGGACGATTACTATGAATAATTTAACATCAGTTTAATGTTAGTAAAATCTTCTATGTCTGGGTAAAATAATAAGTTATCTGTATAACAATAAATAATTCTTTGTAGTCATAGATTCATGTGGTGTAGGTACTTGGGATAAGTGTAATTTTTAATCTTTGTTTAAAACAAAATTATCGCTGAATTTAGTCGAAAGTTTAAATTAGTGCATTCAGAGAACATAATAATTCTACTACGCCAAATAAGATTGAAATACATTTCACTCCAGAAATTATTTTCCCTCTTTAGGTTCCATTTTTTAACGGATGTACCGAAATTAAAAATATAAGTATATCCGTTTTGAGTTGACCATACTTCATCTTTCTAATCAACGTAAACAAACAATCATATTCAGTAGTAGTAAGACTGCTTACTGTTGGCCTAGTATTGCACGGCTAGTGCAATTAGTATATCATTTCAATTTGCAATTGCTCGTTGTAAGCGGTGGGGTCATGCGATAATACGACGACAATTTCATTGAACTACTTCATGCAACATGTACCTATTGTGTCTAATCAGTTTTTATAAAAAAGGAGTTTTTATAAATATCCAATAAAAAAATAGTGGATTATCGTTTCCTATGAACATAAACAATATCAAAAGGATATGATGTGTGTGATATGTTGAACCTTCCGAAGGGCTCATAAAAGATCAGGCCACTATTGAATGTACGCGACAAGAAGGATCATGAAAATCGGATCGTGGAGGATCGCCACGAATCCAATCAATATGGATGGAATTTCATTATTCGAGGAGTAGTGAGATAATGAAATGACGTGGGCACTAAGTCGAACATGTCACATTCTCTTATATAAACCTTAATCTTTTTTATGTAATGAGGGTAAACCCCCTGCTGGCTGCTGCCCATGGATATCTGTGACAAACCTGAATATGATTGTAGGAGATTGTAAGTATATTTTGAGTATTTACATGCATACAAAATTATTGCTAACATTATTAAAATAGAACTATCCGTGCGAACTAACATTGTAAGACTGAAAATCCCGATTTTTTGTACGACTAAAAATAAGTAGGTACTAAAAATTTTAGGAGCGCACGTAGATCGGTTTTTATGTTCAATATTCAACAGGGAAAAAACTGTGTTAGCTTTATCTTAAGTTTGGAATATATTCGATCGTTTTCTAATCAATTTGATGGATCTATACCTTGGCGTTTCGTATTCGAGTTTATATGGATGTATTTTCCTTATTGAAATATAAGGTCACCTTTAAAAAGTTTATTTAATAGAACCATAAATTTAATAACAGAAAAACGACATACTCTGGTATCTCCAACATAAAGCAAGAAAAATAATAAATTATCAGTTTGAAAAATTAAGAACATAATTTTATTATTATTAAACGTGGTACACTAAAAAGCCAAAAATTATGAATTAGCCTGTTTTCTATATTCACCCTTTAGGACCTTTGAAGTTACAGTTAGCCATAACATAATTAAGATATTATGAACATTATAAATGATTTAATATCTTACTGTAAAACGGTTTGTATTATAAATTATAATATAATTTATAAGACATTATAATTTATAATGTCTGCACATGTTTATAATTATTATGTCACACTTCATAATCTTATCTCCGAATTAAAAAATCCTCTCATACTTTTTGTCTTTTTGTTTCTTGTACCATATAAAAATAAAAAATAAAATTGATACAGGTTTTTACTGTTGAAGTCTTCAGTATACAGTTTATCTAAAATAGCAGTAGGTATCATGCAATCCGGACCTAGAAATCAAGGTCCGTGCATTCAATTTAATAATACTAAAATTACATACCTGCTTTCTCTTTATGCGTTGATATAAAGCCCGATACTGGTTTGAAATATTAAGTTGTACAGGGCTTTAGATTATGCATGAAAGTGCTAATTTGTTTTCCAGATAATATAATGCTTCGAAATTGTTTTAACGTCGATGATAGTGCTTGCGTTACGAGTTGCGAATAGTTGTTTTTACGTTATTATACCTCGTTCGCATTTAATGCAATATTAAAGTAATTAGAATTGCGTTGCCTGATTGAGGCATAAACCCGACAAAAGTGTCATGCGATAGCGCTCGATTCTATAGTCATAAATATCAATCAACGGTCATTAACTGTTACAGACGACTCGTACCCTTGTAGACAACCTAGACTAGTCTTGAGAGACCCCTAATGCACCTTCAGTACAGCCACACATAACAACATAAACCCTGGATTTTGAACACACTGGTATAAAATCCAGGGATCTAGAAATATTTGCGACGATATTCACAAGGTTGTTAATTCTCTCTCCTTCTTTTCTTATTAGCGTCCATTTGCAGTTCATGTCATTAAAACATTATTTTTGGTTAGTGGCAGTATTTGACGCCAGTTTACAACAAAATGTGCCATTAAATCATTTTAATGGTCGTTCGCCGTACGCCTTGCTAATGTGTTGAAGTTTTGTTTCTACGGGTAAGTGCCTACGTATTTGAGCGGTTATTTTCAGATTCTGTTTTTGAATCGAAACAAATTAATCCAGTACTAAAAAATAATGCTTATCCAAACAGAGTACTTATTCTTTCTGTTCTGAGTTGTCAAAGCTTTAACCTAAATACTGCATATTATTTGTATAATTTACTGAAAAAAATAAAAAAGTCAAAAATGTATTTATATGTATGTAATATACCTAGTCATAATATTAGTTTGTAATAAACCGTTAAAATCAAATTAAAGGTAATGCAAGGCAAGGCAAGGTAAGGTAAGGCAATTATGTGAAGAAATAAAAACATACATTAAACAATATTACGCCAGTGAAAAGTGGATAAAACACTCAAAAATTCTAAAATCATTGTACTGCATAATTTAATAGCCTCCGAATAATATTTCTCAAATATCTTCCAAGTACAGACATTGATCAGTAGGTACAATTTCATTATGTATAGAATAGATATATAGGTATTACTTCACGACCCTTGTTCCAGGTTTATCCGAGACATCACGAACCAAGTTCCATTAGTCCTCAGAAACGAATTCGTGAAATAAAACAAAAAGACAAAACTAAAATATTGAGGCTCAAACAATCCTCTGAGTGACCGCTAGGGACCGATTCTCGCGTTCTATATCTTTGCTTACACGATATTACAATATCCACATAGTAGTTTTGTAAACAAAATATTTTTCTCACATATCCATATTTTTTTTCTATATTTCAAATAACATCTGCCTTCATTGCAAACTTTCATCAAAATTTCCAATCTTCTGGTCATTGGTTGAGATATTGACTGTGGTTTCTTAAAGTGTATTCTACAGTAGTATTTTTTATTTTAAATATTTAACTCGTTTTTACTTACTTAGCTAAGGAACATCGAAAATATTTTTCATTCGATTTTATGTTTAGGCATCATTTGGTAATCGACCCCTTCTCACGTATTGTCTTGCATCTTTCACGGTTTACAAGTGTTTGATTTTAAAATTTTCGCATTCAAAAATTTGCATAATACATAAAACCGCAATAAATTCCAGAAGTTCGTTAAATTCACTAAATGTAAGGATCAAATTATAACCGGTTTAAACATACAATTTGGTTTGTGCCTTATTTCATTGCGTTTGTTTTTTGTATAGACCAGGTACAGAAACCTAGTACAGCTTGAATGGAAATCTATTTCAAATCTTTTTTCTCTTCACAACCTAAGTTGGTTTTAGGACGTAGGAAGTTCCGTACTCGAAAGATTTTCATCCATTTTTAACAGGCTTCAAAAAAAGGAGGAGGTTCTCAATTCGACTGTATTTTTTTATGTTTGTTAACTCAGAACTTTTGACTGGGTGAACCGATTTCGATTTTCTTATTGGAAAGAATGTACTTCATTAGAAGTCGGTTTTTTTGTTGTTGAAAGGAGAACCCCAATTTTCGGCCTCGAACCATATGTAATCTGTGCTAGAACATCGGACTAGACAAGTGTAAATTATATATGTACCAAAAAAATCGTCTTATTTATAAGATAAACATATTTAAATCTTAGCTTCTATGAGTTTCTATGGAAACTGGGGTTCTCCTTTTAGATTATTACCTACCCAATAAATATCTCTTAAATGAATAGAGATTACTTTCACTATCAAGACATTGGAAAATTCTAACCAGTATAAAGCAAGTCTAATATAATAAAAATATAATAAAAATCGTAGAATAAATTATAGCGACTAAAATTTAATAAGACTTTAATATTTACCAAGTCATTTTGACTGATACTCAGCGAAAAGGACTTCGGCGTTATAAATATGCCTCACTAATCCCAGAGATTTAAGTATTCATATTAAATTAATCACCGCATACTAATGTCTTTGGAATGGTTTTATTCTGGTGGCGATGGGTGTTGATTGAAGAGCCTGCCTGGTACATAGCAACCCTTGTCAAATTGATGAATACGTTTCGGTAAATACACATTGCCATTGTCGGGCTCTCGGATTATCTTGTTAGGTTTATACGTGGCGTTGAAAATGTATTTTGTTATTGTTGTAATGTCACTTTTTTGTTTTTATCGAAATTATTTTTGTTTTGGCATTTGCAGACATGTTTTGGTTGAGTATCAAGTTTAAAATGTGTTTTATCTTTAATATGAAAAGGGAATATATAAATTGTAAGAGATCTAAATGATTTTGTACATCTTTAAGTGAAATATCACTAGAATTATCAGTGTCTTGTCCATCCTGTTGAGATTTGTAGGCTCTGTTCCGACAAGTTGGGACCGTCGCATTGGGATTGGACCGTTGGGAAGAAGTAAATAGTGTTAAGGTTTTTACCTGGCCAGCTACCACCCTGCATCTAAATCAAGCGAGACTTACAAAGTATCTCAGAAGATTAATATAATATCTCTTGACATCGTTCGTTCTTATTAGTTAATTAAGTAATTGACACGACAGCCTTCTTACATTTTAATCGGAGGTTGTCTAACCACGACTTCATTAAAATTCCATCAAACTTTTACATGAAATATGTAAAATATTATAGCCAATTAGTTGCCAAGCGTCCCAAGCTCTTTAATGTAATCGCTGTTAAAAAGTTATCAGATTATCATTAAAAGCCAAGTCCCTAACAGAGCCTGACTGTACATAACTCTACGAACCCATTGAAGTACTATTACTTCGTATAGAACAGACACCCCGAACATTGAGTCGGGTGCATTCATTGTGGCCAGGGTGGCTCACTTCATTCACTCACTTGCTTGTCACTCACCTGCGTTCATTGCGGCCGCATGCCAAAATTGTTTAGTAACAAACTGAAAAAATGCCGTCTTGCGTGATGAGAACCTGTCACAATTGCACGTAAAAAAATACAAAAAAGAAAATGGTATTACTTATCATCAGTAAGAAAACAAAATATTAACTTAAATCAACTAAAACGAATTTATTTCAATTATTGTGGAATGTTCCCGCCATTTTTGAATGAAATGCAAATAAATTGACTTGAATCAATTCAAGTCAGTTCAGTCAGTTCAGGTCAGTCAATTGAATTGAATTGAAAAAATCATGAGTCGGGCTTACACACTTGGCAAGCCGTAAGCGTGTTAATGGACAAATAAATAAGCCCGATAAGAATGACTATAGTACCTACTCTTTGGTAAATAATAAATTATGTGTATTACATTACTCAGTGAATTAAATTAAACATTAAATCAAACATTTGGAAGAGCTAAAGATTTAGAGTCGTTGACTGTTTGTCGTGGTTCGGCAAGTGTCTTATACAAAGTTACTCTATGGCAAGTGTGTAAATCGCCTTCTAGAGTTTGAAAAAAGAACGGTCATCGCGGTTTCGGGACACACATTTTGTTCGAGATGTCTGTTCTATGTCACTATACTTCAATGTACGAACCCCAAATTTTTGGTAAAAAGTATTATATATATTTACCAGTTTAGTAGAACTATTACTGCTTTTAGTTCATGAAAGTATTCGTGTAAATCTCAGTCCGAATATTAAAATTTCATTTTACAATAGGCTGTTTTATACAACAAGCGGATGACACAATTATCGCGTTCCCGCGGTATTCCACACGAAAAGTGATAAGTGCAGCGAAATGGCGTTTAAACAAAGGCTTTGGAGATACGCTAGTAATGGCGGACTGGCGCGAGTCCTTGCGTCCTAGGAGGTCTGAGACGGGTGGGGTCCCGGGTGGGGTTCCCCAACCCCCAGGTTCGGGTGGAGGGAGGTGCAAATTCTCAAGGTCGGACTGAAGAGTCGAGGACGTCGCCATTCTGTTTAACCTAGCGTCATCCGATGCGTCTACTACGAATGTACAGAATTTAACTTTGAATCGAGTATTTATTTTCTGCAACACTGGCTTATTTGTACAGTATTATTCGAATTTCTTTAGAAGTAGTAAGTAGTTAGTAAGTAAAGAGAAATAGAAAAGGATAGATACTGAAACACTTTTAGCTCGATGTTGATTCTACGTATGTGTTTGAAAATTGCTTTCACGAGCTGAAACCATTTAGTTGATGGTGACATTGTTTGTTGACTAAATGGATTCAATTCCCTGATGTCTTTTTCACAAACTAGATAATGAATTTCTGACACTGGAACTTATTAGGGTTTAAATTTTCTTCAATTTCACTATATTTTAAGTTACCGCCATTAAATTATTATATTTTACACCTACTAATAAACGCTCAAGTAAATGTCACATATTTGGTGCAAATGTTTGTTACATTTTGTGGGAATTTGGAGCATGTAGTTTAAAACGAATGAAACATTTCTCAGTAATGTAACACGACAAATGCGGTCACATTTTGTCGTGTTACTGGCTGGCCAAATGCAGCCATCTAAATAGGTAGGTACTTTTTAGTTAATTAACTTACCATTCTTCGGCAGTCTCTTAATGTGGGTCTGTCGGATAATTGCCCCATGTAATGCCAACCTCAAACAAAATTAGGCGTAATTTGTTAGACATCGGTGATCGGACTTATTTAAAGAAACATTTATAGCGTCAAACCTACAAATAGGTGAAAAAAATTGTATATTGTTGTATTACTAAAATATTTTATATTTATATGCCATTAATTATTTATTATCTACATTATTCATTAGTCTGTTAATTCGTTTCTGAGCTGTTAACGTAAATAAAGAAAGCGTAAGTCCGAATGAAAGATACGTGTTAGGTAAGTACTTACTAAGACTGGACTACTAATAAATAAATATATAATCTATTAAGAGATACACTATGCGCTATTATCTAATCTACCATGATAAATACCTCTTTTCAACTAACAATATTGATCTAACCACAGGTTACGTGATGTTCGCTAAGTAAATTTATAATTCAAAACTTTATACTAAAAAGACACCTGAAATGTCTTAATACTTCTCGACGCGTGTCTAAATCTTGTACCAAGAGCTCTGAAGATACGCAAACAATTCGAAGATTCTCGCGATGAACTAATGTATACAGCATCATGATTCCAGTCACGTCTCCCGCGAGAGATTAGTCGGTTGCTACCTCGGTACGTATCTATGTGTATGAATATTCAAATTGTGAGTCGTTGACTTCAGCCCTTTAACGATATTGTTACCAGAAATATACCAGACTTGGGTGTATCAAGTCGTCTCTATCCCTATCAGAACTGACTCAGTGTCTCAGGTCGGGTTTTATGTAAAAACGAGAGATTGCTCTCCCCAATGATATTAAACTATAGATACGTCATGCCCTTACAAATCAACCAAAAAATCTGTTCCGACCGAGCTACAACACACACGTTTATCTTTTGTTTCACTACATCAATCACTATTACATTGGTAAATTATGTAAAAGGGAAGGCACTACTAAAACCATAATAGTGAAAAAGACAGCTAGACGGCCTCACTCAGAGGCAGCTATCAACTGTCTGAATTAAAATCGCTACACTTGTCTAAATTCGACTGACATAATTTCAGCGCCATCTTGGCATATCTTGTATATAATATCATTGGCTCTCCCCCATATTACTTTGGTGTTACAGCTGTCTAAGGGTGACCACTTGCCAGCAGGGTTAGCCATGCAATGTTCAGCAGGTTATACCGCGAGCGGGAAAGGAAAAAGGTTTACTTGGATATTAAGTTCCATCTAGGAAGTCTTTACGGCTTGTTCCCACTGTGCTGTCTATTCTTACCTGATTAGATATTAGAAATAAAACACAAAATGGCTTCGCTCACTTGACGGCTAGATGGTGAATGCATTGTGTGCAAGTAGTGCATATACTCGTTTAAATCTCTTCGGATGCAACATCTCGTATAATCCCGGTTGAAATTCACTTACAGGTAAGTTCTTTCAACCATACATTATATATGTCACATCTCTCCCTTTCAACAAAATTTTAAACATGTCATTTGTCTACTGATAAATAACTAATAAGTTTAGCTTTGATCAAAATACAATATATAATATATAATAATTTATTCGAACAAAGTACACGACTTATTTCCAACATTCATAACATTTTATATATCCTAAGATTACCTTTTTGACCAGTTAAATCACTATTTTTCCAGAAAAAAATACAGAATAAGTTATTTTTGATTTGAAACATCTATAGTCGAGGGGTAAACCTGATTTTTGGCGCGGTGAGTGGCGACGCTTCGCCGCACTATATTATTACGGTAGGACAATTTATGAAAAAAAATATAATAACACAATGGAGGTAATTATAAATAAACTTAGTTTGATAGGCTGTAGCATACAGTAGGACAAAACTGTCATCATTTTCTGGAGACAATTCGTAATATTGTATTAAATTTCATAATCTGTCATAATCTGTACTTTTATGCCTATTAGTTGTATAAAATAATTTCGATGTTTCACATGCCAGCCGCCCCATGACGGCTCCCATTTTTTAATATAAGGATTTATAATATTATTTTCTTATATGATTTATTCCTATTTATTCTCAATCGATCCCTGAACTATTGTAATTTTAACGTCTCTTTTATTTTTATTCCTGATCCTGTGTGCTTTCCCTTGTTTATCCTTTTTTAGGATTTTTCCTAACGTAACTGACTCGGCATTATACTGAACACACTAATACTACTCTATTTTATATATTTTGTCCGTCAGAAAATAAAAGTCTGGTGGCCCTGGGCTGTCGGAATATAAATATGTCACGAAAGTACGAATCCATTTTCAGAACTGTCACGACGAAACGTCTCTCAACGTGAAGAATAAATTAATATTTCACCGAATATCTTTCCTTTTCTGAGTTTCATTTTTCGATGAACGTGAAACCGACATGACAGTATAAATGACATTCGACTTAACTTTGAACGTCCATTCGGACATAGGGATGTCTCGTCTATTCGACTTCATCAATCATGAACTAAACTGAAACCGAATCATATTTGATGGATGTATGAACAAAGTGTTTCATCCCAAAGGTGGTAATAAGTAAAAAAATTATATCTTGCTACGTCGAAGGAGACTGAGGAAACCAGAGTCTTTAGAAACAAGAGTTCTCAGAAGAAATGATCAAATTAGGGGAAAAGAGCGGAATTTTGGAAATTTTAATAAAGGTCAAAATCTCGAAAACAGTGACACTTTTACTCAGGTAATTTTTTAACATAATTGGTAGGTCACCTCAAGCTATCTGCCCTCCACGATTGATCCACTACTTACGGGACACCCTGTATATACGCAGACGTTAGTCATTAGTTAACTATGATAACCTATGATAACTTTATTTATGTCTGCTTTACTCGTTGTTGTCGCAGCTATAACTAATTGGGATAGACTTAAGTAACTTGTTACTTTTAGAAGGAAAAGTAAATGTTAAAGTAAAATAAACTAAAACAGTATTTTCTAGCACTAACTATTACAATATAACCACCTCTTTTCACCCCCTTCCCTCTCCTCTCTCAATATCATTCATCGATGTCTTTATCTGTCCGATGTGAAGTGGAACTGTGGAAAATAGGTAGGTAATTCGCGTCTGAACTTCAATCTGACGGTCAGATGGATAGAGATTTTTACGACTCAATGCTTTCTAAGATTAGTTTTATTTGCTTTTGCTCATATTGAACGACGTAAGTATAAAATTGAAATCAATACACTCAAACACTCAATACACATTTGTAATTTATATTTTTGATGACACAGTTTTCAGTTTAGTTAAAAAAGGTGCTAAATTAAATTAAGAACACTGGAAATTCTTATTTTAATTTCTATTTTCAAAGGTTTGCATTGTAAAATAAAGAAATGTATTAGGTATTTTAATTAGTTCCACAAGTCTTAAATTGTTACGCTTGTCATTCAATCCAAGAATTTTAATTTATTCGGAATACAAACTTGAAGCAAATTAATTGGGTGTCTTCTGAGAAAGAAACAAATTATATTTTATTTCTTCCTCAACAACAACAAACAAAATATTGTTGCTATTGCAACAGGCTTACAATTTTGTAAATAAATTAATATTTAATTTTCTAGTCTCTAAATGGAAAAAACCGTGCAACTAACTGCAAATAAATAAAAGTTATTTTATGTAAGGTTAAGTTTACTACAAATTTTCGGGTTTCCAATATTTTCCTTTACTTGTCAGATCAGATTTAAAATATTTTTTGACCCTTCGGAAAATTTATAATTTTTAATCTACGGGGTGCAAATTTAATTTTATTCGATTACGAATGACTCTAGATATGTGCTGTTATCACATGAAATCAAGCTACTTTATTTTCAAGTTGTAAGTAAAAATAATAATAAAGTTGTAATATAATAAAATTACTGAACCAATTTAAATCCAATTTCGTCGTAACTTTTCCATCATAAGACGCTTTTCTGAAACTGTAGAAGTTAAATATGACGAGCTCAAGTTTAATTTGCTTTTGAAGAAGTTACATGTGAATGATGCAGCTTAAACATTTAAGATATTGCTTTCAACACCGGTAAGAAAACTTTATACGTTAAAATCGTCTATGATATTTAAATAAGTACTATTGACCTCGTTCGACCACGTAACACCGCTCAAGAGCGTAGTTACAGAAATTGTACGATATTTTTAAAGAACGTTAGAAGCTTAGAATTTCACATGTAGTTTTATTTGCATTTTAATGTTTCTCTTATATATTATGTCATAATAAATCTATGCATTACATACATAGTGAATGTATCCATAGGTATGTACATTCACGTAGAAAGTTTAATTTTCTTACTTACTAATTATAAGACGAGAAAAATAAAACTTAATCTTTAGACGGATGTTTTACCTGCCTGCTATAGTTTTAAATATTTGATGACTTCACGAACTTCGTATCGCCTAAGAATGTAACAAATCAGAGATCATTAAAATCGGTACAGCCGTTTTTAGATGTTATAGTTTTTGTGTGCATAGATCCTCCCTCTCCCTCTCCGTGTTCCAACTATAACAATTTTATTAATTATTGTTTCTAACTATAAGCTCACGAATTAATTTTCACATTTCTGAGTTCAAAAATGAGGAACTATTACCCCATATGGGATGAATTTTAACTATAAGCTTATATTCAAATTTTCATCCTTTTTACTTTAAAACTGACGAAGTTGACATACTATCTTGTACCCCCTTAATTAACCTTTGGGCGATGATGTTCAAAAAAAAAACGCATTACTGCTTATTTCTTAACCTAATAAGTAGTAATAATTAATCTTCATGTTTTTAACTTAAAAATGACGAAATAGCGTAGAATGGCATCCCCTAAATTAATTTTTTAAGGGATGATTTTCCAACAAAATGTGTTAAAATTAACTTCTGTTTATAACTATGAACTAACATAAAAAAACCTATGTATTTTCGCTTATCATAGTCAAACACACTTTCCATAATTTAGAAAAGAAAGAAACAAAATTAACTTGATCCATTTTTGACGTCCTAATTATCGTATTGGCAGGCTTTGTACTTAGGGTCGAGAGTACAATTTAGTTTAGATCAATAGAATTACGCTTACATAAGTTAGCGAACCCTTTCTCTTGCGACCGCGACGTTCGCATTGGCGTGTAACTCGCGGCATTATCTAACATCTGATAATGGGGGTTCAAGGTTGGTCGCTGAAAATGCAACTCCATCCCGCGTCGCGCCCTTTCCGCTTTTATCAATACAAGGCGACACCAGCGCCGTCTGTCGGCCGCCGCCAGTATCGCAACGGAGACGACTGCGCACGCTCCGTACTCCCGACATTGCCGCATTTACTGTCTTCAACTCCTTCACCCTCAAATCAATCCCATCAAAATCCCATTCCCCTTTTCTTTTCGCGATCCGTGACGTTTTCTATGCAGTGACGTAGCAGTGTAAATAATCTGAACGCGAAGAACTTAACCTAGCCGATTACGTCAATAAACGACATTACTCATCCGTTCTCGCGTTTGTTTTTGTTTCTCCGACACCTATTTTCTTGTTAAAAGTGCCGTGTACACCCGTGGAGCTTTAAGATGGTAAGTGGAATTGATGTTAATGTTACAGTATGTGAGGTCCGAGTTTGTTTATGCGCGGATATCTGCAGTCTGGTGCGGTATAGAGCTATAGTTACTTTCGCTGGGCAGCGCGCTTAGGAATGAGGTTAGGTACTATCTAAAATAAACCGTGATTTTTACCGCGCCGTTTTAGCAACAAGACGCAAGTATGATGCCCGGTTAGACTGCGCATGCCAATGCTGAATATTTTATCAAATGCATACAACGCTGCTGAGCAGATTTGACCTGCATATTATTTCGTCGACAGTGATCAATGTGGTGTTATATTCAGATAATACAAGCATCGGTGACATGGTAGATAGTTTTAATACAATTACTAGCAGTTGCCCGCAGCTTCGCACGCGAAAATTATGCTTATTATATTTGTAATTTTATACCCCTCAAAGAAGAAAATTTAATATCAGGTTAATTTCCCTCGAAAAAAAAAAGGTTAATTTATATTGAATTTAGGAATTTATAAAGTAAAACCTATGATACAACCACAAATCATTCCTCCGGGAGCGGGGTTTGAAAAATAAACAATATTCACATTAATTTTGAAAAATTCGAAAACATGTATTTCATTAATTAAAGGAGAAACGTTTGTTGCAAAAAAGCAAATTGTTGATATTTTAAAAATAATCCATACAAAGTTTCATGTTGTTTCCGGGGAAATCTTTTAATTTTTCTGGATGAAGTTTTCTAAAACATGACCAAAACTATAAGAAACATCGAGCACATCGAGCATAAGAAACAACTCAACTAATTTAACTCGAAATCAGTTCAAGGGTTTTGATGTGATCCAGACAGACAGACAGACAGACAATAATTTTAAAAACAAATTTTTGGTGCTCGAACACGTTATTGAAGTGTTATTTATTGATTATAAATTTCAATATTAATCCTCTCCCTCTTTCTCTCTTCCTCTTCCACTCCCAGTCCCTCTCCTGCTTCCTGTCTCTCTCCCTCTCCCGCACCCGATCACTCGCCCGCTTCCTCTCCCTATCCAGTTCTCTGTCCCTCTCCCTCTCCCGCTCGCTGTCTCTCCCTCTAGCGCTCTCGGTCCCTCTCCCGCTTCCTGTCCATCTCCCTCTCCCGCTCCCTGTCGCTCTCCCTCTACCGCTCCCGGTCCCTTTCCCACTTCCTGTCCCTCTCCCGCTCCCTGTCCCTCTCCCTCTCCCGCTCCCGGTCACTCTCCAGCTTCCTGTCCCTCTCCCCTCCCATCCGTAAAGTCCCCTATGCAAAAAATTTCTTTCTCACTATAAGCTTACATATTAATTTTCATAATGAAGAAGTTCCTGAAACCTTGCAACCCCTTTATTTACCTCTTAGGGGATGAAATTCCAAAAAAAACCTGTTACAATTATTTTTTTCTTAATTATAAGCTTACATATATAATAATATATGAAGTTTTACATTACTTCAGTGTTCAAAAATGACGAAGTTTATTAAATATTTACATCCCTTTAGTTTTGCCCCATAGGGGATGAATTTCGAGAAAACCATGACAGTTATTTTTTGTGTCTAACTTATAAGCTATATACAAATTTTCACCCTTCTTACTTCAAAACTGACGAAGTTGCCATACTAAATTACACACTCTTATTTAACTTTTTAGGGGTTGATTTTCCAAAAAAACAAATAACTTTTAAATTTTGTTTCTAATCATGAGCTAATATGTAAATTTTCATGTTTTTAACTTCAAAAATGACGAAGTTGCGTACTGACTGTTGTCCTCTAAATTAACCCTTTAAGGGATGATTTTCCAAAAAAATGTGTTAAACTTAATTTTTGTTTATTACTATAAACTTATATAAAAAATTTCATATTTATACCTCGAAAACTGGTGAGGTTGATTTGTATGTAATTGACTACCAACCCCTATTTTTAGGGGATGAATTTCGAGAAAATCGTGATACAGTTATTTTTTGTGTCTAAATATAGGCTTAAATACAAATTTTCACCCTTCTTACTTCAAAACTGACGAAGTTCCCATACTAACTTGCGCCGCCTTAATTAACACTTTAGGGGATGATTTTCCAAAAAAACGTAATACTTCAAAATTTAGTTTCTAATTTTGAGCTAATATGTAAATTTTCATGTTTTTAACTTCAAAAATGACAAAGTTGAGTACAGACTGTTGTCCTCTAAATTAACCCTTTAAGGGATGCTTTTCCAAAAAAATGTACTAAACTTAATTTTTGTTTATTACTATAAACTTACATAAAAAAATTCATACTTATAACTCTAAAACTGACGAAGTTGGTTTGTATGAAAATGACTTCGGACCCCTATTTTTGCTAGTTAGGGGATGAATTTCCAAAAATCCGTTCTTAGCTGACGTCTCCTTAGCATAATCTATCTCCCTGCCAAATTTCATCATAATCGGTTCGGTAGTTTCTGAGGTTTTTTGTTTAATCAGTGGTGTGTCTCTTTTCAATTTTATATATATAGACTAGGTTTTCGCGTGGGGCGCGCGCTGCTAAAGCAGCGCGCGTGCCTTTCTCTTTCGCAAAAGACAAAATAAATAGATAATTTTTTTTTTCAAAAATATTGGTCTTTGAAATTTATTTTTCGATTCAGGGGTATGTTTGCGAAATGTTTGGCTTCAAACTACTACTTTTGGTTTGTCTATTTTTTTGGCATGATTAACAGAATATGAGAGGGAGAGGGTGAGGGAGAGGGAGAGAGGGAGAGGGAGAGGGAAGGGGAGAGGTAGACGTAGAGAGTGTGAGGAAAGATGGAGAGGCAGAGGGAGAGGGAGAACGAGGGAGAGGGGGAGGAAGAGGGAGAAGGAGAGGGAGAAGGAGAGGGAGAAGGAGAGGGAGAAGGAGAGGGAGAGGGAGGAGAGGGAGAGGGAGGGAGGGGAAAGGTCGAGGGAAAGGGGGAGAGGTAGGGAGAGGGGAGGGAAAGGGAGGAGGAGAGGTAGCGGGAGAGGGAGGGCAAGGGAGAGGTAGAGGGGAAGGAAAGCGATGGAGAGGGAGAAGGAGAAATTGATAGGTGGTACAAAGTTTGCCGGGTCAGCTAGTTGATAACTAATAATAACCCTTAATACTAATAATCTCCTCATACATTGTATTGACATTCAATGGACAAACAATCTGAAGTATTGGACACAAAATACATTTGTATGAAAATTAATATTTTTATATGGCAACACTGCAACATTTTTCCTCTGATGTGTACGATCTATAAGTACCAACAACCTCCTGATAAGTTTTAATGACATAAGATTGATGAAATAGCCTGAAATATAACATAAAAAAGTACATTTGTATGAAAACTTTTATTTTTTGTATGGCAACCCTAAAATATTTTTTCACCATCATGTACAAACTATTGAAACCTACAATCGCCCCATACATTATAAGGTCATCAAATGAAGTTAACCACCTCAAATATTTGAAAAAAGAAAACATTTGTATGAAAATTATTATTTTTTGTATAGAAACACTGAAATTTTTTTTCACCAAAATTCATAAAATATTAGTACCTACAAATGCCCCATACATTATAGTAGCGAAATATTCAATCCGAAAATAAATTTGTATGAAAATTATTATTTTTTGTATGGCAACACTGAAATTTTATTGTTTTTCCAAAACAAATGATTTAATTAACAAATATCTCCCATACATTTTTTATACTCCTGATCTATAGTTTAGGCTCAATTACTTGAAAAATGAAAAAAATTCTGGACTCCAGTGTTGCCAGTTTATTAAGATGAAAATGGTCAAATGTCATTACGACGACCACTTGAAATATTTTGGTAAAAAATTTTGATTAAAAATATTTTTCCTTCTACTTTTCATATTTTTGAATGGAAAGTCCAAAAAATTGTATGAACGAAGAAAAGAAAAACCAAATATGGCAACACTTTCGGTCAAGTTACACAACCGCCCCATACAAAGCAACCCCCTCAAGTATTGCCAACCTACTAATTTTTTCCTTCAAAAAATGTCATTTTTTGTACATTTTACAAAATGGCCGCCACAAGGTCCGCCATCTTGTTGAAAAAAAAATTATCCCCAAAATATCAAAATTGAGGACACTTTCAAGAGAAAACAATAAGAATATTATAAAAAAGTTGAAAAACCACTCCGATGCGACTCCACAAAATCACCTCGAAAATTTCAAAATTTTAAAGAAAAATATCTCGGCGGCCATCTTGTTTTTTAAATTTTTTCTAATTTCATCGTATTAGTCGTCCCAAAATTATTCGAAAATGACACCAATATAGGGTAGGTGCTCAAATAAATAAAAAAGTTGATAATCGCCGAGCGGCCGCCATCTTGAATTATCGAGCGGTCGGATTTTTCCCATAGTAACCATAGATAGTCAAGCAACTTTTCCATACATCATTATAACCCCCCACCAATACTTTCGGCTGGGCTACTCGAAATGTGAAAAAACGGGAAAAAAAATTCTAGCTCCCAGTGTTGCTAGTTAATTTAGATGAAAATGGTCAAATGTCATTACAACGACCATTAAAAAATTTTTGGTGAAATTTTTTGATTAAAAATGTTTCTCCTTCTACTTTTCATATTTTTGAATAGAAAGTTCACAAAAATGTATGAACGAAAAAAAAATCAACATACCCTGGCAACACTTCAGACCAAGTCCCACAACCGCCCCATACAAAGTGACCCCGTCAAATGTTGTCAACCTAAAAAATTTTTCCTTCAAAAAACGCGATTTTTCATACGTTTTACAATATGGCCGCCACGGGGTCCGCCATCTTGGCGAAAAAAAAAATATACCCCAAACGTCAAAATTGGGGATAGATGCAAGGCAACAAAGTAAAAAAATCGCAAAAAAGTTTAAAACCCAACGCAATCCGACCCCGCAAAGTCACCTCGAAAATCGAAAAATTTTAAATCAAAATAACTCGGCGGCCATCTTGTTTTTTCAAATTTTTCCAAATTTTTCGTAACACTTTTCCCAACATTAGCCGAAAACGACATCAATCTCGGGTAGCTGCATAATAAAAAAAAAAGTTGGTCATTTCACCTCGGCCGCCATCTTGGATTTTTGAAAGGTCGGATTTTTCCCATAGACAAGGGGGTTAGTGAAAAATTCTCCCATAAATCATATCCACCCCCACCACTCCATCTGGGAGATCAAAACGACTTTTTGTAAAACGAAAAAAAAATTCCAGCAGTCAGTGTTGCCAGGTGAAATCGACGAAAATGGTCAAATGTCATAGCGACGACCGCGACACATTTGCATGTGTGATTTTTTGATAAAAAATATTGCTCCTTCTACTTTTCATATTTTTGAATAGAAAGTCCAAAAAAATGTATGAACGAAGAAAAAAAAAATGAAACCTGGCAACACTTTGGGTCAAGTTACACAACCGCCTGGAACAAAGGGACCCGCTCAAATGTTGCCAACCAGAAGAAAAATGCACCCAAAAAATGTCGTTTTTCGTACATTTTTCAAAATGGCCGCCACCGCGTCCGCCATCTTGTCAAAAAAATAAATATCTCCAAAATATCAAAATTGAGGATACTTTCAAGACAACACAAAAAAAATATTGCAAAAAAGTTGAAAAACCTCCCCGATGCGACCCCTCAAAGTCACCTCTAAAATCGAAAAAATTCAAACCATAATAACTCGGCGGCCATCTTGTTTTTTAAATTTTTTCTCATTTTTTCGTAATAACCTTCTTAAACTTTACGAATACCCTCAAAAACGTTTTGCAAAAGGCCATAAACAAAAAAGTTGACAATCGCCGCGCAGCCGCCATCTTGAAAATGGGAAATGTCAGATTTTTCCCGAGGTGTCGGGAGGAGATGGAGAACTTTCCCCATAGACAACAAAATCCCATCTCGCCTCCTTCTGGGAGATCAATTGTATAGGTGAGTCAGTGGTAAGTCTAGGATTATATATTATAAAAAATAACTAGGTTTTCGCGTGGGGCGCGCGCTGCTAAAGCAGCGCGCGTGCCTTTCTCTTTCGCAAAAGACAAAATAAATAAATAGTTTTTTTCAAAATTGTCATCGGTCTTGGAAATTTATTTTTCGATTCAGGGGTCTGTATGCAAAATATTTGGCTTCAAAGAACTTTGTCTTTTTTTATATAACAACACATAAATAAGTATATACGGAGAGAGAGGGGGAGATGGAGAGGGAGAGGACGAGAAAGAAGAAGAGAAAGGGAGAGGGGGAGAGGTAGCGGGAGAGGGAGAGGGAGCGGGAGGAGGGAAAGGGAGAGAGAGGGAAAGACGGAGTAGTAGCGGGAGAGGGATTGGGAGATGGAGTGCGACAGGTAAGGAGAGCGAGGGAAAGGGAGACGGAGAGGGAGGGAGAGGGAGAGGGAGGGAGTTTGAGATGGAGAAGGAGTGGTATAGGGAGGGACAGGGAGAGGGAGGGAGAGATGGAGAGGTATATGGAGAGGAAGAGGGAGAGAGAGAGGGAGAGATGATATAATTAATATGAATTGCATGGATAAGTAATTTACACTAATGTTGACATTGTATTACTTTTTTTTCTATATTTGCAAAGCACGCTGTGCTTAAAATTGTGCTTAAATAAAAAGAACTTATTTTAAGATAATAACAACATGTGTGTACCAATTTTATGCAAATAAATAGCTATTATTATGTATCTAAATAGAATCTCGGGTCAAAGATGTAAGCGGACCCGGTAGAGGTAGGGCGGACACAGGTCCAACACGTGGAGGGGCCTCCACGTTGAGACTGTTTAATAGTCCATAGTGTCGCTACTCACTACAGCTCGCCACAAGCTGCCCTGTGACCTTATTATTATCATTAGGCGGTACAAAGTTTGCCGGGTCAGCTAGTTGATAACTAATAGTAACGCTTAATACTAATAAACGCCTCATACAATGTATTGACATTCAATGGACAAACAATCTGAAATATTCGACACAAAATACATTTGTATGAAAATTTATATTGTTATATGGCAACACTGCAACATTTTTCCTCCAATGTGTAAGAATTATAAGTACCAACAACTTCCTGATATATTGTAATGACATAAGATTGATGAAATAGCCTGAAATGTTACATAAAAAAGTGCATTTGTATGAAAACTTTTATTTTTTGTATGGCAACCCTAAAATATTTTTTCACCATCATTTACAAACTGTTGAAGACTACAATCGCCCCATACATTATAAGGCCATCAAATGAAGATAACCACCTCAAATATTTGAAAAAAGAAAACATTTGTATGAAAATTATTATTTTTTGTATGGCAACACTGAAATTTTTTTCACCAAAATTCACAAAATATTCGTACCTACAAATGCCCCATACATTATAGTAGCGAAATATTCAATCCAAAAATAAATTTGTATGAAAATTATTATTTTTTGTATGGCAACACTAAAATTTTATTGTTTTTCCAAAACGAATGATTTAATTAAGAAATATCTCCCATACATTTCTTATACTCTTGATCTATAGTTTAGGCTCAATTACTCGAAAAGTGAAAAAAATTCTGGACTCCAGTGTTGCCAGTTTATTAAGATGAAAATGGTCAAATGTCATTACGACGACCACTTTAAATGTTTTGGTAAAATATTTTGATTAAAAATATTTTTCCTTCAACTTTTCATATTTTTGAATGGAAAGTCCAAAAAATTGTATGAACGAAGAAAAGAAAAACCAAACATGGCAATACTTTCGGTCAAGTTACACAACCGCCCCATACAAAGTAACCCGCTCAAGTGTTGCCAACCTACTAATTTTTTCCTTCAAAAAATGCAATTTTTCGTACATTTTACAAAATGGCCGCCGCGGGGTCCGCCATCTTGTTGAAAAAAAAATTATCCCCAAAATATCAAAATTGAGGACACTTTCAAGGGAAAACAAAAATAATATTATAAAAAAGTTGAAAAACAACCCCGATGCGACCCCACAAAGTCACCTCTAAAATTTCAAAATTTTAAAGTAAAATATCTCGGCGGCCATCTTGTTTTTTTAGTTTTTTCTAATTTCATCGTATTACTCACCCCAAAATTATTCGAAAACGACACCAATATTGGGTAGGTGCTCACATAAATAAAAAAGTTGACAATCGCCGAGCGGCCGCCATCTTGAATTTTCAAACGGTCGGATTTTTCCCATAGTGACCATAAGTAGTCAAAAAACTTTTCCATACATCATTATAACCCCCCACCAATACTTTCGGCTGGGCTACTCGAAATGTGAAAAAACGGGAAAAAAATTCTAGCTCCCAGTGTTGCCAGTAAATTTAGATGAAAATGGTCAAATGTCATTACGACGGCCACTAAAATTTTTTTTGTGAAATTTTTTGATTAAAAATGTTTCTCCTTCTACTTTTTATATTTTTGAATAGAAAGTTCACAAAAATGTATGAACGAAAAAAAAACCAACGTACCCTGGCAACACTTTAGACCAAGTTGCACAACCGCCCCATACATAGTGACCCCCTCAAATGTTGCCAACCTAAAAATTTTTTCCTTCAAAAAATGCAATTTTTCGTACATTTTATAAAATGGCCGCCACGGGGTCCGCCATCTTGGCGAAAAAAAAAATATACCCCAAACGTCAAAATTGGGGATAGATGCAAGGCAACAAGGCAAAAAAATCGCAAAAAAGTTTAAAACCCAACGCAATCCGACCCCGCAAAGTCACCTCGAAAATTGAAAAAATTTAAATCAAAATATCTCGGCGGCCATCTTGTTTTTTCAAATTTTTCCAAATTTTTCGTAACACTTTTCCCAACATTAGCCGAAAACGACACCAATCTCGGGTAGCTGCATAATAAAAAAAAAAGTTGATCATTTCACCTCGGCCGCCATCTTGGATTTTCGAAAAGTCGGATTTTTCCCATAGACAAGGGGGTTAATCAAAAATTCCCGCATACATAATATTCACCCCCCACCACTCCTTCTGGGAGATCAATTCGGGTTTTCGTAAAACGAAAAAAAAATTCCAGCAGTCAGTGTTGCCAGTCGACATCGACGAAAATGGTCAAATGTCAGTACGACAACCAGGACACGGTTTCCTGTGTGACATTGTTATCAAAAATATTGCTCCTTCTACTTTTCATATTTTTGAATAGAAAGTCCAAAAAAATATATGAACGAAGATAAAAAAAATGAAACCTGGCAACACTTTGGGTCAAGTTACACAACCGCCCGGAACAAAGGTACCCGCTCAAATGTTGCCAACCCGGAGAAAAATTCACCCAAAAAAAGTCATTTTTCGTACATTTTTCAAAATGGCCGCCACCGCGTCCGCCATCTTGTCGAAAAAATAAATATCCCCAAAATATCAAAATCGAGGATACCCTCAAGCGAATGCAAAAAAAATATTGCAAAAAAGTTGAAAAACCTCCCCGATGCGACCCCGCAAACTCACCTCTAAAATGGGAAAAATTCAAACCAAAATAACTCGGCGGCCATCTTGTTTTTTCATTTTTTTCTCATTATTTCATAATTCCCTTCTTAAACTTTACGAATACCCTCAAAAAAGTTTTGCAAAAGGCCATAAACAAAAAAGTTGACAATCGCCGCGCGGCCGCCATCTTGAAAATGGGAAATGTCAGATTTTTCCCGAGGTGTCGGGAGGAGATGGAGAACTTTCGCCATAGACAACAAAATCCCATCTCGCCTCCTTCTGGGAGAACAATTCTATAGTTCACTACGTGGTAAGTCTAGGATTATATAATATAACTAGGTTTTCGCGTGGGGCGCGCGCTGCTAAAGCAGCGCGCGTGCCTTTCTCTTTCGCAAAAGACAAAATAAATAAATAGTTTTTTTCAAAATTGTCATCGGTCTTGGAAATTTATTTTTCGATTCAGGGGTCTGTTTGCGACATATTTGGCTTCAAAGCACTTTTGTCTTTTTTTGTATGGCAGCACTGAAATATGTACATACGGAGAGAGAGGGGGAGATGGAGACGGAGAGGATGAGAAAGAGGAAGAGGGAGAGGGAGACGGAGACGGAAAGGAAGTGGTAGACGTAGAGAGAGTGGGCGGGAGAGGGAGGGAGAGTGAGAGGGAGGAAGATGGAGAGGGGGAGGAAGAGGGAGAAGGAGAGGGAGAGAGAGAGGAAGAGGGAGGGAGAGGGGGAGGAAGATGGAGAAGGAGAG
Organism: Thymelicus lineola; assembly: GCA_963932265.1. Classification (NCBI taxonomy): domain Eukaryota; kingdom Metazoa; phylum Arthropoda; class Insecta; order Lepidoptera; family Hesperiidae; genus Thymelicus; species Thymelicus lineola. Next base: position 6,587,297 of record OZ010686.1, read on the forward strand.
GGAGAGAGAGAGAGGAAGAGGGAGGGGAGACGGAGAGGTAGCAGGAGAGGGAGACGGAGAGATAGCAGGAGAGGGAGACGGAGAGATAGCGGGAGAGGGAGACGGAGAGATAGCGGAAGAGGGAGACGGCGTGATAGCGGGAGAGGGAGCGGGAGAGGGAGGGAGAGAGAAAGGGCGAGGGAAAGGGTAATAAGGGGAGGTAGAGGGGAAGGAAAGCGATGGAGAGGGAGAAGGAGAAATTGATAGGCGGTACAAAGTTTGCCGGGTCAGCTAGTTGATAACTAATAATAACCCATAATACTAATAAACGCCTCATACATTGTATTGACATTCAATGGACAAACAATCTGAAGTATTGGACACAAAATAAATTTGTATGAAAATTAATATTTTTACATGGCAACACTGCAACATTTTTCCTCTGATGTGTACGATCAATAAGTACCAACAAACCCCTGATACATCGTAGTGACATAAAGTTGATGAAATAGCCTAAAATATCACAAAAAAAAAGGAAATTTGTATGAAAAATATATTTTTTGTATGGTAACACTAAAATATTTTTGACCATCATTTACAAACTATTGTTGCCTACAATCGCCCCATACATTATAAGGACATCAAATGAAGACAACAGCCTCAAATATTCTGAATTCTACCGCCCCTAGGACGCTGCCGCCCCTAAGCTGTGCGGCCTATACGGCCTATTGACAAATCCAGGACTGAGCTGGAGCCAGTGCCGGATTTATATTTTTTATGAGTATAGACCAATTTATTTCTGCCGCCCATGTACCTTTCTAAAATAAGAATTTTCCATTCATAGTAAGGAAGGCACTGAATAGTCACTAAGAAAGTGCGTAAAAAAACAAGAATCACAATTTTTTGCGACACTTTTTAATAGCAAAATCATCTATAATATATTATCATCTCCTGAAATTTGCCGCCCCTAGGACTCTGCCGCCCCTAGGCCGCGGCCTATACGGCCTATTGATAAATCCAGGACTGGCTGGAGCATCATTTAAAACAGATAAACACCCAGCGCATTCAGTTGTTGTTTCCATTTTTACTAAAATGCTGAAAGTAACATTTAATAATACTCAGTTATTTACTTGCTTCTGTATTTTTCTGTGATAAAGTTTATAAACGAAGAGTTTATTTTTAGTTTAAAGTTTAAAGTTGTGATATATTGTTGGTTACATAGGAACTAATTACAATATAATTTTTTGTGTAAACTAAGTGAAAAAACCTTATTTAATCAGTTTAATTTATAAACTTAAAAATAAGTTTATTAAAGCGATCTTGAGTGTCGATGCAAGTTGTTGTAACAAACGCCTATGTAACGCGATCTGCACGGCGCTTAAGCCCTTTTTTCCGCGAAGAAACAAAGCGACGTTCTCCGGAAAAGAACATTTGTATGAAAACTTTTATTTTTTGTATGGCAACTCTAAAATATTTTTTCACCATAATTTACGGACTATTGATACCTACAATCGCCCCATACATTATAAGGCCATGAAATGAAGACAACTGCCTCAAATATTTGAAAAAAGAAAACATTTGTATGAAAATTATTATTTTTTGTATGGCAACACTGAAATTTTTTTCACCAAAATTCACAAAATATCAGTACCTACAAATGCCCCATACATTATAGTAGCGAAATATTCAATCCAAAAATAAATTTGTATGAAAATTATTATTTTTTGTATGGCAACACTGAAATTTTATTGTTTTCCCAAAACGAATGATTTAATTAAGAAATATCTCCCATACATTTCTTATACTCTTGATCTATAGTTTAGGCTCAATTACTCGAAAAGTGAAAAAAATTCTGCACTCCAGTGTTGCCAGTTAATTCAGATAAAAATGGTCAAATGTCATGACGACGTTCACTTGAAATGTTTTGGTAAAATATTTTGATTAAAAATATTTTTCCTTCTACTTTTCATATTTTTGAATGGAAAGTCCAAAAAATTGTATGAACGAAGAACAGAAAAACCAAATATGGCAACACTTTCGGTCAAGTTACACAACCGCCCCATACAAAGTAACCCCCTCAAGTGTTGGCAACCTACTAATTTTTTCCCTCAAAAAATGCAATTTTTTGTATATTTTACAAAATGGCCGCCATGGGGTCCGCCATCTTGTCGAAAAAAAAATTATCCCCAAAATATCAAAATTGAAGACACTTTCAAGGGAAAACAAAAAGAATATTATAAAAAAGTTGAAAAACCACCCCGATGCGAGTCCACAAAGTCACCTCTAAAATTTCAAAACTTTAAAGAAAAATATCTCGGCGGCCATCTTGTTTTTTAATTTTTTTCTAATTTCATCGTATTAGTCGTCCCAAAAGTATTCGAAAATGACACCAATATTGGGTAGGTGCTCACATAAATAAAAAAGTTGATAATCGCCGAGCGGCCGCCATCTTGAATTTTCGAACGGTCGGATTTTTCCCATAGTGACCATAAGTAGTCAAGCAACTTTTCCATACATCATTATAACCCCCCACCAATACTTTCGGCTGGGCTACTCGAAATGTGAAAAAACGGGGAAAAAAATTCTAGCTCCCAGTGTTGCCAGTAAATTTAGATGAAAATGGTCAAATGTCATTACGACGACCACTTCAAATTTTTTGGTGAAATATTTTGATTAAAAATGTTTCTCCTTCTACTTTTTATATTTTTGAATAGAAAGTTCACAAAAATGTATGAAAGAAAAAAAAATCAACGTAACCTGGCAACACTTCAGACCAAGACCCACAACTGCCCCATACAAAGTGACCCCCCCAAATGTTGCCAACCTAAAAATTTTTTCCTTCAAAAAATGCAATTTTTCGTACATTTTACAAAATGGCCGCCACGGGGTCCGCCATCTTGGCGAAAAAAAAAATATACCCGAAACGTCAAAATTGGGGATAGATGCAAGGCAATAAAGAAAAAAAATCGCAAAAAAGTTAAAAACCCAGCGCAATCCGACCCCGCAAAGTCACCTCGAAAATTGAAAAATTTTAAACCGAAATATCTCGGCGGCCATCTTGGTTTTTCAAATTTTTCCAAATTTTTCATAACACTTTTCTCAACATTAGCCGAAAACGACACCAATCTCGGGTAGCTGCATAATAAAAAAAAAAGTTGGTCATTTCACCTCGGCCGCCATCTTGGATTTTTGAAAAGTCGGATTTTTCCCATAGACAAGGGGGTTAATCAAAAATTCCCGCATACATAGTATTCACCCCCCACCACTCCTTCTGGGAGATCAATTCGGGTTTTCATAAAACGAAAAAAAAATTCCAGCAATCAGTGTTGCCAGTCGACATCGACGAAAATGATCAAATGTCATAGCGACGACCACGACACGGTTTCCTGTGTGACATTGTTATCAAAAATATTGCTCCTTCTACTTTTCATGTTTTTGAATAGAAAGTCCAAAAAAATGTGTGAACGAAGATAAAAAAATAAAACCTGGCAACACTTTGGGTCAAGTTACACAACCGCCCGGAACAAAGGGACCCGCTCAAATGTTGCCAACCAGAAGAAAAATGCACCCAAAAAATGTCATTTTTCGTACATTTTTCAAAATGGCCGCCACCGCGTCCGCCATCTTGTCGAAAAAATAAATATCCCCAAAATATCAAAATCGAGGATACTTTCAAGACAACGCAAAAAAAATATCGCCAAAAAGTTGAAAAACCACCCCGATGCGACCCCTCAAATTCACCTCTAAAATGGAAAAAATTTAAACCGAAATAACTCGGCGGCCATCTTGTTTTTTCAATTTTTTCTCATTTTTTCGTAATTCTCCTTACAATTTTAACAAAACACCCGAAAAACATTTGGCAAAAGGCCATAAACAAAAAAGTTGACAATCGCCGCGCAGCCGCCATCTTGAAAATGGGAAATGTCAGATTTTTCCCGAGGTGTCGGGAGGAGATGGAGAACTTTCGCCATAGACAACAAAATCCCATCTCGCCTCCTTCTGGGAGATCAATTATATAGTTCACTCCCCGTAAGTCTAGGATTATATATTATAATAACTAGGTTTTCGCGTGGGGCGCGCGCTGCTAAAGCAGCGCGCGTGCCTTTCTCTTTCGCAAAGGACAAAATAAATAAATAGTTTTTTTTTCAAAAATATCATTGGTCTTTGAAATTTATTTTTCGATTTAGGGGTATGTTTGCGAAATGTTTGGCTTCAAACTACTACTTTTGGTTTATCTATTTTTTTGGCATGATTAACAGAATATGAGAGGGAGAGGGTGAGAGTAAGGGAGAGGGAGTGGGAGAAGGAGGGGGTGAGAGAGAGGGAGAGGGAGAGGTAGACGGAGAGAGTGGGTGGGAGAGGGAGGGAGAGTTAGAGGGTGGAAGAACGAGAGGGAGAGGGACGAAGAGGGGAAGGCAGGGAGAGGTAGCAGGAGAGTTAAGATAGGGGCAGAGGGAGAGGGGAAACGAGAGGGAGAAGGGGAGGTAGGAAGAGGGAGAGGGAAAGAGTAGGAATAGAGAGAGGAAGTGAGGGGGAGAAAGAGGGAGGAGGAGAGGGAGAGAGAAGAAGAGGGAGGGGGAGACGGAGAGGTAGCGGAAGAGGGAGGAAGGGGGAAAGGGCGAGTGAAAGGGTTAAGAGGGGGAGAGGGAGGGTGAGACGGAGTGTAAGCGAGTGGAAGTTGCTGAGGGAGTGGGAGAGGGAGGGGCGGGAGGGGGAGAGAAAGGGGAAGGAAAGCGATGGAGAGGGAGAGGGAGAAATTGATAGGCGTTACAAAGTTTGCCGGGTCAGCTAGTTGATAACAATAACTAATAATAACCCTTAAGACTATTAAACGCCTCATACGAGTACATCGTATTGACATTCAATGGACAAACAATCTGAAATATTCGACACAAAATACATTTGTATGAAAATTAATATTTTTATATGGCAACACTGCAACATTTTTCCTCCGATGTGAAGGATCAATAAGTACCAACAACCTCCTGATATATTGTAATGACAAAAGATTGATGAAATAGCCTGAAATAGTACATAAAAATGTACATTTTGTATGAAAACTTTTATTTTTTGTATGGCAACCCAAAAATATTTTTTCACCATCATTTACGGACTATTGGAACCTACAATCGCCCTATACATTATAAGGCCATCAAATGAAGACAACCACCTCAAATATTTGAAAAAAGAAAACATTTGTATAAAAATTATTATTTTTTGTATGGCAACACTGAAATTTTTTTCACCAAAATTCACAAAATATCAGTACCTACAAATGCCCTATACATTATAGTAGCGAAATATTCAATCCAAAAATAAATTTGTATGAAATTTATTATTTTTTGTATGGCAACACTGAAATTTTCTAAATTTACCAAAACAAATGATTTATTTTAAAAATATCTCCCATACATTTCTTATACTCCTGATCTATAGTTTAGGCTCAACTACTCGAAAAGTGAAAAAAATTCTGGACTGCAGTGTTGCCAGTTTATTAAGATGAAAATGGTCAAATGTCATTACGACTACCAAAAGAAATCTTTTTGTTTGGTTTTTTTATCAAAAATATTTTTCCTTCTACTTTTCATATTTTTGAATGGAAAGTCCAAAAAATTGTATGAACGAAGAAAAGAAAAACCAAACATGGCAACACTTTCGGTCAAGTTACATAACCGCGTCATACAAAGTAACCCCCTCAAATGTTGCCAACCTACTAATTTTTTCGTTCAAAAAATGCAATTTTTCGTAAATTTTACAAAATGGCCGCCACGGGGTCCGCCATTTTGTTGAAAAAAAAATTATCACCCAAAATATCAAAATTGAGGACACTTTCAAGGGAAAACAAAAAGAATATTATAAAAAAGTTGAAAAACCACCCCGATGCGAGCCCACAAAGTCACCACTAAAATTTCAAAACTTTAAAGAAAAATATCTCGGCGGCCATCTTGTTTTTTAAATTTTTTCTAATTTCATCGTATTAGTCGTCCTAAAATTATTCGAAAATGATACCAATATTGGGTAGGTGCTCACATAAATAAAAAAGTTGACAATCGCCGAGCGGCCGCCATCTTGAATTTTCGAACGGTCGGATTTTTCCCATAGTGACCATAAGTAGTCAAGCAACTTTTCCATACATCGTTATAACCCCCCACCAATACTTTCGGCTGGGCTACTCGAAATGTGAAAAAACGGGGAAAAAAATTCTAGCTCCCAGTGTTGCCAGTTAATTTAGATGAAAATGGTCAAATGTCATTACGACAACCACTAAAAATTTTTTGGTGAAATTTTTTGATTAAAAATGTTTCTCCTTCTACTTTTTATATTTTTGAATAGAAAGTTGACAAAAATGTATAAAAGAAAAAAAAATCAACGTAACCTGGCAACACTTCAAACTAAGTCCCACAACCGCCTCATACAAAGTGACCCCCTCAAATGTTGCCAACCTAAAAATTTTTTCCTTCAAAAAATGCAATTTTTCGTACATTTCATAAAATGGCCGCCAAGGGGTCCGCCATCTTGGCGAAAAAAAAAATATACCCCAAACGTCAAAATTGAGGATAGATCCAAGGCAACAAAGAAAAAAAATCGCAAAAAAGTTAAAAACCCAACGCAATCCGACCCCGCAAAGTAGCCTCGAAAATTGAAAAATTTTAAACCGAAATATCTCGGCGGCCATCTTGTTTTTTCAAATTTTTCCAAATTCATCGTAACACTTTTCCCAACATTAGCCGAAAACGACACCAATCTCGGGTAGCTGCATAATAAAAAAAAAAGTTGGTCATTTCACCTCGGCCGCCATCTTGGATTTTCGAAAAGTCGGATTTTTCCCATAGACAAGGGGGTTAATCAAAAATTCCCGCATACATAGTATTCACCCCCCACTACTCCTTCTGGGAGATCAATTCGGGTTTTCGTAAAACGAAAAAAAAATTCCAGCAGTCAGTGTTGCCAGTCGACATCGACGAAAATGGTCAAATGTCATAGCGACGACCGCGACACGGTTTCCTGTGTGACATTGTTATCAAAAATATTGCTCCTTCTACTTTTCATGTTTTTGAATAGAAAGTCCAAAAAAATGTGTGAACGAAGATAAAAAAAATAAAACCTGGCAACACTTTGGGTCAAGTTACACAACCGCCCGGAACAAAGGGACACGCTCAAATGTTGCCAACCAGAAGAAAAATGCACCCAAAAAATGTCATTTTTCGTTCATTTTTCAAAATGGCCGCCACCGCGTCTGCCATCTTGTCAAAAAAATAAATATCCCCAAAATATCAAAATTAAGGATACTTACAAGCGAATGCAAAAAAAATATTGCAAAAAAGTTGCAAAACCTCCCCGATGCGACCCCTCAAAGTCACCTCTAAAATGGCAAAAATTCAAACCAAAATAACTCGGCGGCCATCTTGTTTTTTAATTTTTTTCTCATTTTTTCGTAACTCCCTCCCTAAACTTTACGAATACCCCCAAAAACATTTTGCAAAAGGCCACAAACAAAAAAGTTGACAATCGCCGCGCAGCCGCCATCTTGAAAATGGGAAATGTCAGATTTTTCCCGAGGTGTGGTGAGGGAAAGGAGAATATCCGCCATAGACAACAAAACCCCATCTCTACTCCTTCTGGGAGAACAATTCTATAGTTCACTACGTGGTAAGTCTAGGATTATATATTATAACTAGGTTTTCGCGTGGGGCGCGCGCTGCTAAAGCAGCGCGCGTGCCTTTCTCTTTCGCAAAGGACAAAATAAATAAATAGTTTTTTTTTCAAAAATATCATTGGTCTTTGAAATTTATTTTTCGATTTAGGGGTATGTTTGCGAAATGTTTGGCTTCAAACTACTACTTTTGGTTTATCTATTTTTTTGGCATGATTAACAGAATATGAGAGGGAGAGGGTGAGAGTAAGGGAGAGGGAGTGGGAGAAGGAGGGGGTGAGAGAGAGGGAGAGGGAGAGGTAGACGGAGAGAGTGGGTGGGAGAGGGAGGGAGAGTTAGAGGGTGGAAGAACGAGAGGGAGAGGGACGAAGAGGGGAAGGCAGGGAGAGGTAGCAGGAGAGTTAAGATAGGGGCAGAGGGAGAGGGGAAACGAGAGGGAGAAGGGGAGGTAGGAAGAGGGAGAGGGAAAGAGTAGGAATAGAGAGAGGAAGTGAGGGGGAGAAAGAGGGAGGAGGAGAGGGAGAGAGAAGAAGAGGGAGGGGGAGACGGAGAGGTAGCGGAAGAGGGAGGAAGGGGGAAAGGGCGAGTGAAAGGGTTAAGAGGGGGAGAGGGAGGGTGAGACGGAGTGTAAGCGAGTGGAAGTTGCTGAGGGAGTGGGAGAGGGAGGGGCGGGAGGGGGAGAGAAAGGGGAAGGAAAGCGATGGAGAGGGAGAGGGAGAAATTGATAGGCGTTACAAAGTTTGCCGGGTCAGCTAGTTGATAACAATAACTAATAATAACCCTTAAGACTATTAAACGCCTCATACGAGTACATCGTATTGACATTCAATGGACAAACAATCTGAAATATTCGACACAAAATACATTTGTATGAAAATTAATATTTTTATATGGCAACACTGCAACATTTTTCCTCCGATGTGAAGGATCAATAAGTACCAACAACCTCCTGATATATTGTAATGACAAAAGATTGATGAAATAGCCTGAAATAGTACATAAAAATGTACATTTTGTATGAAAACTTTTATTTTTTGTATGGCAACCCAAAAATATTTTTTCACCATCATTTACGGACTATTGGAACCTACAATCGCCCTATACATTATAAGGCCATCAAATGAAGACAACCACCTCAAATATTTGAAAAAAGAAAACATTTGTATAAAAATTATTATTTTTTGTATGGCAACACTGAAATTTTTTTCACCAAAATTCACAAAATATCAGTACCTACAAATGCCCTATACATTATAGTAGCGAAATATTCAATCCAAAAATAAATTTGTATGAAATTTATTATTTTTTGTATGGCAACACTGAAATTTTCTAAATTTACCAAAACAAATGATTTATTTTAAAAATATCTCCCATACATTTCTTATACTCCTGATCTATAGTTTAGGCTCAACTACTCGAAAAGTGAAAAAAATTCTGGACTGCAGTGTTGCCAGTTTATTAAGATGAAAATGGTCAAATGTCATTACGACTACCAAAAGAAATCTTTTTGTTTGGTTTTTTTATCAAAAATATTTTTCCTTCTACTTTTCATATTTTTGAATGGAAAGTCCAAAAAATTGTATGAACGAAGAACAGAAAAACCAAACATGGCAACACTTTTGGTCAAGTTACACAACCGTCTCATACAAAGTAACCCCCTCAAGTGTTGCCAACCTACTAATTTTTTCCTTCAAAAAATGCCATTTTTCGTACATTTTACAAAATGGCCGTCACGGTGTCCGCCATCTTGTCGAAAAAAAAAATATCCCCAAAATATCAAAATTGAGGACACTTTCGAGGGAAAACAAAAAGAATATTATAAAAAAGTTGAAAAACCACCCCGATGCGACCCCACAAAGTCACCTCTAAAATTTCAAAACTTTAAAGAAAAATATCTCGGCGGCCATCTTGTTTTTTCAGTTTTTTCTAATTTCATCGTATTAGTCGTCCCAAAATTATTCGAAAATGACGCCAATATTGGGTAGATGCTCACATAACTAAAAAAGTTGATAATCGCCGAGCGGCCGCCATCTTGAATTTTCGAACGGTCGGATTTTTCCCATAGTAACCATAGATAGTCAAGCAACTTTCCCATACATCATTATAACCCCCCACCAATACTTTCGGCTGGGCTACTCGAAATGTGAAAAAACGGGAAAAAAAAATCTAGCTCCCAGTGTTGCCAGTTAATTTAGATGAAAATGGTCAAATGTCATTACGACGACCACTAAAAATTTTTTGGTGAAATTTTTTGATTAAAAATGTTTCTCCTTCTACTTTTCATATTTTTGAATAGAAAGTTCACAAAAATGTATGAACGAAAAAAAAATCAACATACCCTGGCAACATTTCAGACCAAGTCCCACAACCGCCCCATACAAAGTGACCCCCTCAAATGTTGCGAACCTAAAAATTTTTTCCTTCAAAAAATGCAATTTTTCGTACATTTTATAAAATGGCCGCCACGGGGTCCGCCATCTTGTCGAAAAAAAAAATATACCCCAAACGTCAAAATTGGAGATAGATCCAAGGCAACAAAGAAAAAAAATCTATAAAAAGTTTAAAACCCAACGCAATCCGACCCCGCAAAGTAGTATCAAAAATTGAAAAATTTTAAACTTAAATATCTCGGCGGCCATCTTGTTTTTTCAAATTTTTCTAAATTCATCGTAACACTCTTCCCAACATTAGCCGAAAACGACACCAATCTCGGGTAGCTGCATAATAAAAAAAAAAGTTGATCATTTCACCTCGGCCGCCATCTTGGATTTTCGAAAAGTCGGATTTTTCCCATAGATCCGGGAGTGAACCAAAAATTCTCCCATACATAAAACTCACCCCCCACCACTCCTTCTGGGAGATCAATTCGGGTTTTCATAAAACGAAAAAAAAATTCCAGCAGTCAGTGTTGCCAGGTGAAATCGACGAAAATGGTCAAATGTCATTACGATGACCGCGACACAATTTTCTGTGTGACATTTGTATCAAAAATATTGCTCCTTCTACTTTTCATGTTTTTGAATAGAAAGTCCAAAAAAATGTGTGAACGAAGATAAAAAAAATAAAACCTGGCAACACTTTGGGTCAAGTTACACAACAGCCCGGAACAAAGGGACCCGCTCAAATGTTGCCAACCAGAAGAAAAATGCACCCAAAAAATGTAATTTTTCGTACATTTTTCAAAATGGCCGCCACCACGTCCGCCATCTTGCAAAAAAAATAAATATTCCCAAAATATCAAAATCGAGGATACTTTCAAGACAACGCAAAAAAAATATCGAGAAAAAGTTGAAAAACCACCCCGATGCGACCCCGCAAACTCACCTCTAAAATGGGAAAAATTCAAACCAAAATAACTCGGCGGCCATCTTGTTTTTTCATTTTTTTCTCATTTTTTCGTAATTCTCCTTACAATTGTAACAAAAGACCCGAAAAACATTTGGCAAAAAGCCATAAACAAAAAAGTTGACAATCGCCGCGCAGCCGCCATCTTGAAAATGGGAAATGTCAGATTTTTCCCGAGGTGTCGGAAGGAGATGGAGAACTTTCGCCATAGACAAGAAAATCCCATCTCTACTCCTTCTGGGAGAACAATTATATAGTTCACTCCCCGTAAGTCTTCTAGGATTATATATTATAATAACTACGTGGTAAGTCTAGGATTATATAATATAATATTAGACATAATCACCTGACAACATGAAAATCAGGCGCGATATATAGGGTGTTTGTGTCGCTTACGTCTTTTGTTGATAAAGGTAAAAGCACCAAATGAGTATACAGTCCAACATATGTTAAGGATTGACATAAACCTGTCAACGATCATGTAAATATTGATGAGATACATTACGCATGTTACATGTGTCATACAAGTTTATCGATTTTTCTTACGAAAGACACGTCACACACATTAAAGCATACCAGATTAATAAACCGATCTCAGCTTAAGAGCGCGGTCTTAGATCTTACAAATGTAATTTACACACGATTTGACATATTTCAGCATCTCAAGCGAAATATTGAGATCACAGAACTGAAGATGTATTCACAAAACAATTCTTATAGAAGACAGATATTGAAGAACTTCAAAATAGTGTACGAACAGTCGAGTATCTGTTGAATGTGTCTTATCGATACTAGGAGCAATCATCGGAGTACAATACAATACATAATATATTGCACACAATAATAAACCAACACAAGCAAGTTAAAAAAACTATAGTACAATTGACAACGTTACCACTAATTCAGCAATTACTTGGAATAAGTTATTTCAGTATTTCAAGAAAACAAAGGAAATAGAGCAATAGGTAAGTTAGCTAGCACTCTTTAACAAAGAAAACACCTCTTAAGGGTGTAAAATGAAACTTCTACGACAAAGTTAAGTCGCTAGTCTACAAAGCGTTTATACCCACCGGATGTTTCGTAACACAAAAATACGCCCTGAATTTTGCATTCATTACTAAGGTTTGCGTTCTTAAGATGTCGTTTACATAACCCTTTGTACTGGGCACCTGGATTGTAATAACACCGCACCGTGAGAAAATGGGTTAAGTTCATGGTCACCGGTGCACTAATTGTCGCTTACTGCTTTTATTCCCAACGCTTTTAGGGTCGTATACGGTGAAAACGGTTTAGTATTCATTGAATGAAATTGTCATCGACCAATGTTGGATTGGAATGAGTAAGAAAAATTAAATCTATGCAGTTGATGTTTGGTTCACGTAAGAAAATTAGTCGAGTATAGCGAGTATAGCATGTAAGAGAGAGATGTACCTATGTTTGTAACTTCCGTGGAACACAGATACAAGAGGTGGAAGTGCGAAGTAGGCGGGGCACAGCGACTAACAGTAAGCGTAGCTCCGCTTACTTGCCCGCATAACATATTATCTGTCACTGAGCTGCATCGGTTGTGCATTACATAAATTAAAATTTGACTTAAATTATAATAATATGACTTATTGTGCAATTTTGGGTGCAAAAATGATAGCAGAGCTAAGAATTTATTTAATGGCAGTGTTTCATACCACAGCCACCCACAGCTAAGCCTAGTTTTATATTTATTTTGTATTAATTCAAATTTAAAACATAAAATTAAAGGAAATAATACATTTTTATGATCAAAAAGCTACTCTATTTACACGGCAATAAGGTTATTTTTATGTTTTAAATGGTACTGCTACTCGACTATTATTTTCCAGAACATTCTTTGAAAACATTCTTTGCTACTCGGGAAGGGATGGGATAAATTTATCGATATCGGTGTGTTGTCATTTTATTTACGATGTAATATTATAGGACCAAGACCCGACTGATTAGGGTTTAAATGGCTATTTATAGAGAAAATATGTTCGTAACCTATAGTTAATACATATAAATAGTTAATGCCAGTTGGCAAACTTGGTCAATATTATAATATTATTATGAATAATTATAATAATTATTTGAATATTATACTTATTTTGGTTTCTATAGTTACTTCTTAGATTTCCTAAAGACGCATAGAGAAAAGAAGACTGGCTTAAAACTACTGGGCGGATCAATTGGTTGCCAGTAAAATCTAGTACTATGCTCAGAGCATTTTTTACAAGAAGAATTCATAGTTTCAGTGACCGTCAATACGGTTTCCGCCACGGCAGATCAGCTGGTGATCTTTTAGTATATCTTACTCATTGCTGGGCAGAAGCAAAAAGGCTGTAAGTTTGGATGTTGCAAAGGCGCTCAAGAAATTTTTGGACTAGCGGTCACCCATCCAACTACCGACCGCGCCCGCTGTTGCTTAACTTCTTCGATCGCTTAGGATCGACGCAATCCGCCGGGCTATGAGAGCTTCAAAGCTAGGAAATATAATTCCACGAAAATAAAGGTGTTTAAACTATTCCTTGGGGACACTAGATGGCGCAATTTGTTCTACTACTAAACGTTGTAGGTCGAACAAAAGGAGAATGCCCATTTAGTATGGAGAAATGACTGTACTGACTTTAACATTTTTGTGTCTTGATAAAAATACCTTTATTTGATTATGTTATCTTTATAAATTACACATATTATTAACTTTAGTCAGTGTTAATAGTAGGAAATACGAGATTTTCAACAAAATTAGTTTGAATTTAGGTTATAGTAAACTCACAGTAATATGGAGCCTATGCCGGCGTATTAAAGTCGATTGCGTATGTAATGTCGTTCTTTTAAGTTTCAAATTCATTTGACAGTTTCAAAACGCCACGTAGTTTATAATGTATTATAATCACAGAACACTATTACTCCTGGCTGATTATAATAATTTTCTAATTCATTTGACAGTCCCCTTAAGTCATCTAATTTGTTGTATCATAAATCAAAATGGAATCAATGCAACCTATTGGCCCGAAGGATCTTAAAATATTTCTGATTGGCCCTTATCCAAACATAAATGGCCCAATGGTTTTCTTTTGTAAAACAGAAGTAAAGTTACTTATTAATTTCAGAAAATTATTCTCAAAGAGGATTTTTTCAGGAAATACGGTATATACTTGAAATATTTTAATTTAATTTTTTGTCCAAAAATCATTGTGACCCAATAATTTTTTTGAGAGTACTATGGGCATTCTTTTTTACCTTTTTTGTATAACGTAAGGTAGAAATTCATCCTAATTCACATCATTGTTTTTATAGCTAAGCTACGTTGAGCTACATTGAAATTTCATTTATCGACATACTGTTTAAATAGCTAACGTTAATAAAAAAGCTACGGCCACGTCTACGCCTTGTAATAGATATAAGCTTTCAAAATTTTGAGCACGTTTTCACATAGACACACACAAGTTTTACAAGAACAAGTACCAACATTACCTTGTAGTATACCAGTTTCGATAAATATCGATAATTGTCGATAACGCGGTAAAAGCACCACGCACATCCCTAGGCCTAATTAACCAAAAATATAACTTACCGCTATACATTTAAGGTTGATATTAGATTCCAGTCACGACATCTAGCGTTCAGAAGACGGAATTATTAAATCATTTTCCAATAAGATTGACATTGTAATACAACCAACTGCAATTCAATGTCAACCTTATTACTATATGTTAAGTATAGAATTATTTATTACGTAGAATATTGCCATCTAGCGGTGTATAGCTGTGGTATAGCAGAACTTGAAAAGTATTATGATCTTAATTGATAAAGGTACTAAGTTCACTGAATATGAAATTGAAAAATAAGAATTAACATCAAATATTAAAGTGAATTTTCAAACAAAAATAGCAGGTTTCTCGGACTATTCGTAGTTGACAACTAACAACCAATCAAAATATAAGTTTCTTAGTTGTAAGTAATACGATTATCCATTTACTTGTGTTTTTTTGGCTAGAACGGTTCCCATACTAATCAACACTTATACCATTTCCACCTCTTGTATCTGTGTTCCGTGGTAACTTCAATGTGTCGCTTACTGTTAAATTGAACGAATATAACTGAATTAAGTTTAATGAAATCCCCAGTGTCGCTTATGTGACTATGGTAGCTGTGTAATCGAGTTTGATAGCGAAATGTAGACTCTATTTGCAGGGTTACATGATTCAAAATCAACTTAATGCGAATACCACGCGATTTTCAGGCGAGTGCTTGCCACGTGTCGATGTAATGCCGCCCTTTGCATATTCTGGCTTTTAATGTACAAATTAGGCATAAGAGCTAGTTAGTGCAATTACAGTTCACTCGTATTTAAATATCATATTCGTTTAAATTAACTAAAATAGTTTAAAGCGGCTTACAAATAGAAAACACTTTCCGTATACCTATTGTAGTTGGAACGAAGTTGCTTATCGCGCGTTGTGAAAGGGGGCTAGACGGAAAAAATTCTTACGACACTTTTTGATTCTTACGAAAAGTCGTGACGACACTTTTTGCTATTTTTTATTTTTTGTTTTAAATATTATTATAAAATATTAAATTACATCCCATTTTTCAAAAATCAATATAAAGTAAAGAAAAAAATAT
This sequence comes from Thymelicus lineola, assembly GCA_963932265.1. Taxonomy (NCBI): domain Eukaryota; kingdom Metazoa; phylum Arthropoda; class Insecta; order Lepidoptera; family Hesperiidae; genus Thymelicus; species Thymelicus lineola. The sequence continues at coordinate 6,602,913 of OZ010686.1, forward strand.
TTTCGAGGACAAAATCGCAGGCTTCAGCTCGTCTTCCAATAAACTGCGATATTACAACTTATATAAAATGTATTTACAAAACATCTAACCTAACTTTCCGGTCTTCCTACCTCGTACCTATAAGTATAATGTTTGTATAATTACATTTTTTGCCATTGTTTTACCACTCCGTCAGTCGTATCTAATGACTATACCCTAATTAATCATGTGTCAGGTAAATGTGACTATAATGACAGGGCGATGCACTTAACATGCACAGAAGCGTCAAAAGTCAAGTATTTGTGGATCATATCTTTTTAAAAATATAAAAATCGATGTGTATGTATGTTCTTCATAATGTAGTATTTGTGGTTAATGTCAAGTATTTGTGGATCATATCTGTCTAAAAATATAAAAATCGATCTGTATGGATGTTCTTCATAATGTCTTTGTGTGTTCCATGAATTCCAAAACGGCTGGACCCATTTTAATAATATTTCGATTCGCACATTACCCTGTTGATTCTGTGTCGATCAGAGCAATAGATATTAATTGGATTCATTAGTAACAATGTTTTTATAAACTAAAACTCGACTTTGCATCTTTGAGTACAGTTTGTCTACAATATAAGATATATTGTACATAATTATCGTGTATTGTACCTACAGGTATATATCTACAATATACGTGTAAGTCGCCCCAATATACATTAGGGCAACCTAGAAAAATGACCGGGTGTCGTGAGACAGAAGCCGGCCCTGCTTGTTGTACTAACAAGTCGCACGCTCAGTGAAAAAAAGGCATAAGATGAAAAAAGAAATTTTACAGGAGAGCATAAAAACTGTTAGAATGTCAGTAAGTAGTGAAAGGAATTTACATTACGATTTCTTGCACAAAACCGTCAAGATTAAAGATAAAAATTTGAAAATAATTGAGCATATGCAGTCTTATTCGCTCTTTCCAATCATATTAATAACTAAAATTTAACGTAAGACGACTTATGCTTTTTCCACTGAGTTATCTATCTGAGTTATACTAAGTCTCTGTTAAAAATAAAAAATGTAGTATTAGTTTATTATGTTACATTGTTACTATTACATTATTATTATTAAGTCATACTATTACCAGTGGCTAAAGTTATTTGAGCGCGCCCTTGCTTTATGCGAGGGACACAACACATGAAGCCGTCTCGGTATTATCGGTTAGTAGCAGTTAAGCTATGTCGGTGGCTTTCGATGGACACTTAAATTAGCTACTAACCCCTCCATTAATCCGCCGTAGCAGCGTGTCAGAGGATAATCTCAGTCTCCTCTATCACGATTCACGATAGTCAACTCGTTCGATGCTGAGGTTGAATGAAAGAATTTGTCCGAATACATTTTATTCGAAGAAAGTTGAAACATTTTCCGATATTCGAATGAGATTTTCATCAAACTTTTTCGATTGTCCAAATAGGAGCGACAAGAAACTCCTAACGATTTTTGTCCTGGTATATGATGAATCGGAACCGAATTTCGTTTTGTATGCACTTATGCAGTGTTTTCGTAAAATAACTCGTGAAAATTCATTTTTTCAATATAATACCAGTTTAACACATCAGCTCACCTCTTGCTTTTTCAGTTTTACGATTACCACTTACCATCGCCACCATCGGGTACTTGTTCATTTGGAAGTTAGCAACATATAGGTACCTAAAGCGTTACCTGAATTATCAACTTCAAAAGACGTACAAAAAACAGCTAAACGTACCCAAACCATTTGTATTTTGTTCACAAAAGGAACCCCCAATAACTAAAGTAATTAATTGTTTTAAGATTTATTGTTTTACTCTCCTTTGATATTTAAATTGATTATTTCACAAAACGATTGTTTAAGTGTCGATAAAAATATTCCAAAACATTTGATTATAGAGCCTCTGTACCTTAGTTTGCGAATTACAAAGGAAAATGCCAATCTTGCCACAAAGGTATTTTGAAATTAAATCTAGACAATCGAATGTTTTTGAATATTTGTTTTCTATTTATCTGATTAGAGCTTGCTGATTGATTAAGGTCAGATTTATGCCGTTATTCTCGAAAATATAATGTTGACAGTTGAATCAAGTGATCTCATTGTTTTCGTCTAATTCAATCCATTAAACAATGTGGCTACCAAGAAAATATTTATATAACAGATGGTTGGATTAGCCCTCGACAAAATGAGCCTAACTTTTGAATGTAAATAGCCGCCAAACGAACAGACGAGCCGCATTGTATGTGGTCATAGTTGCCCGTAAACATCAGCAACACATATGCCATCAGGGCCATCACCAATGATTTTTCGGTCAAGCAAGAAACGAGAAAAAAAAATTAACAAAAAAAGAACCGACTTCAAATGAAGTACATGATGCCATGAGAGATGTCAGATCCCGCTCAAATTTATGTGGGACCACACCACAAGCACTAGCTTTCGATTAAAAAAAGAATCATCGAAATCGGTTGACGTGATATTGAATGATTCGTACATTTATCGCGCACATACTTAATGCAAAAAGACTTATATGCTTTTGACATGGATGCTACTGTCAGATCTTGCTCAAATTTATGTTGGACCACACGACAAGCACCAGCTTTCGAATAAAAAAAGAATCATCAAAATCGGTTCACCCAGTCCAGTGTACGGAGGTAACAAACATAAAAAAAATACAGTCGAATTGAGAACTCCTCCTTTTGAAGTCGGTTAAAAACAGAAAGTAAATTATTTCGTATATTTCATCAAATATATATCAGATAATCACGACGTTCTTTCTATAAAGCTTTTAAGTTGATTGATCATATCCTTTACAATTACCTTAACGACATTTCCAGTGTAGATTATATTATTAATAAAAAATTGATTTCCTGATGCTTGCGGGAACTTCCCGACAATTATCCTTTGTAGTAAACTCGCTCGAAGGCTGATAAATTATGGGCAGCCCTCAATTAATTCAAGTGACAAACGCCTAGCAATAAAGCCGAGCCTATCAATCTCTAGTGAATAACTTAATTGGATTTGTGGGCGGGTTGTTGAACGATCAAGGTTGAATCCGCAAGAAAACAGGAACTAAGTGGGTATAGAGCGCCAGGGTCGGTACGAAATATCGCACCTTCAGTGAAAAAAGGCATAAGTTAAAAATTGTAATTTTACAGGAAAAAGCTGTTAAAATATCAGTAAATAGTAAAAGGAATTTACATTACGATTTCTTGCACAAAACCGTTAAGATTATTGATAAAAAATTGAAAAAAAATTGAGCATATGCAGCTTTTGTCCCTCTTTCCAATCATACTAATAACTAAAATTCAACGTAAGACGACTTATGCTTTTTTCCACTGAGGGTGCGGTATGTGTCGATAAAGTACAAGCGAACACGATTTCTGTTATACAGGATGAATTTCTCAAGTGGTTGTGGATGGCCAAACCCGAAACTATGAGGATCAGCGAACAGTGCTCAAAGGTGATGCAAACTAAAACTGCTTCATTGGATTTTTGAAAAATCATATTCCTAGCCAGGAATCGAACTTATTTATTAAAAAAACTCACACACACCCTGTATTAATACACTATTCGATAATATCGCTAATAAAGATTAATATTTTTTTAGAAATAAGTAGGTACATAGATACACAACTATACAAACGAGATGTTATAACACTCGCATATTCGCGTTATGAAAAGATTGAAGCTACAATATGCGTCAAATGTATTCTTTTGAAATACACCATTGTAAAGCATAATTTACATCCACAGAAAAACTTGTATGCAAAAACGTAGCGCTAATAGCTGTCCTCTAACTGTGTTCAAGGTCGTATTTTGTATGTTTTTGATACCAGGGTTGGCAAATTAAAAAAATATAAGCCTTTTTAACACGATATCCAATAATCCACAATCTATTAGGTTAAAACTTAGTTACAAATACAAATATTCTTTATTTGTACACCAGAAATAAATATACAGTAATAAAACAAGGTACGGTATACAAAAGGCGACCTTGTCGCTAAAGCAGCGATCTCTTCCAAGCAACCTAACGGAAGAGGATAGCACAATACAAAGAAAGAAAGAAACGGGTAGTGGTGTACATAAAGTATAAAAGAAAAAAGAAAAACGAAATGATAACATGATGACAGTTGTGAGGAGTAAAAGAAAAGTTTATTGCATAGCAAGATAGAAATCCTTCACTTGTTTTTTAAAACTATCAAGTGACTGAGCACAACGAACTTTATATGGAATAGATGTCCAGAGTCGTACAGCGGTAGTAGTAAAAGATTTAGCGTAAAAAGAAGAAGAGTGAGTTGACGTCAAAAGGGGAAAGGTTGTGAGAGGAACGGAGCGTGACATTATGGGCCTGAAAAGTGAACTTAAAGGGAATTGAACAGCACATAGTATAAAGTACAAAGAATATTGAAGTTCCGGCGAAAACGAATTGGGCGCCTCTTGAGACTGTTGCGATAGTCGGAGACTCGGAGATAGGATCATATTTGCGGAGGCCAAATATGAATCTTATGTAAATATTTTGAAAACGCTCAAGATTATCTAGTTGCTCCTCTGTTACATATAGATAGCATACATCGGCGTAGTCAAAGATAGGTAGAATTAGGGAATGTGCGAGTGCAATTTTAGTAGCAGTTGGAAGAAAATTCTTGAGCCTGCGGAGTGATCCTATAGCCGCAAATAGCTTTTGGAACGAAATTCCTTATCGCGCGTTGTGAAAGGGGGCTAGACGGAAAATTACGACACTTTTTGATTCTTACGAATGACGACACTTTTTTTGAACAAAACAATACTTATCCCTTGACACCTCTCATTTTATTTAATCACAGCATCAATCTGTGGACCCCAAGACAAATATTGATCCACGACTAAGCCCAAATTTTTCATTTCCCGGGAAAAAGTACGTGTGATCGAGGGTAAAAAACTTTTACGAGTATTTTTATCTCAATAATTGAGTGCTATAATAATGCCGAATAACCGCTTAATGTGTTTAGTGGTTTTTGCTTAGTTAGTTTTATTTTGTTGGGTCACATGTCTTGAGATATCAGTATGCAAGAACAAACATTATTTCATATTTCACATTAATATTTGGCCAGTTCGGGAATCAAACCTACGAACCTATGTTAGACAGGTACCTATCATCTACAATCCTACCTACCATCAAGAAACAAGAGCATCAAAGAATATTGTGCATTTAAAGTCTTCGAAATCTAAACTAACAATATTAAATTTAATCTTGCTCAAAAGAAAAATTATTATCTGTACAAAGATGGAATTTTTTCACTGAAGGTCAGAAAGCTATTAGGTTTTAAAGCTCATCCTTGCAAGCTTATTTTCAGCTTTTATAAACAAAAGTTACAATAGTAGATGTTTCTTGTTGGAGAAATAATAATAATTCCAGGGAAAATTTCCAGCAAATTGTGCTTTTAGCGTGTCTTTACATTCAGATTCCATCCCTGTTGTGGTGTCCATGTTGATATAATAAGAAACATGGACAAATGTCCACTACACTTGAAAATTTCGGTCTATAGCAGTTTGAAGTAGAAATTTCAGTAATTAAAAAAAATAAATCAATATCAAAAGGTAACTATGATTTTTTATTTTTCCTTAATTTCGTTTTTTTAACAACTATGAAAATACAATTAAATTGAAACTCATTAGTAGTTTTAACATTTCGTTTTTGTTTAAAAATCTCGATATTGGGTCGGCTACCGGATAACTTTTATCCATAAAACAGTAGACGTATGGTAACCATCAGCCCGATTTAAATTCCTTACTCAACGACCACGGAAAAATGTAGCCTTGACGCTTTTAAAACATTTCTGTCCTGTAATTTCAAAATTACTTAAAGCTGAGCGACTCTCTTGTATTAGAATGGAGATGCATTCGAAGACGTATTGTAGAAGAAATTATACTTTTTACAAGAACTAGACCCTCTATTAGTGTGAAGTACCTATTAAATACGTTATTTAATTTCCTCGTTTGAGTTAAAATTGCTTTACGCAAACAACTGATTTAACAGAACATGTGCATGTCCATGTGTCCTGCAAATAAAATGTCATATCATAATAATATCCTTCGTTAAAAAAATTTCATGGCAATGACAGTTGACATCATGTAATCCGGCAAAATTACAAATAAATATTTAGATGCTTCTAAAAAACGATTACTGCAAGTGTCCCAATGATGCCCAAACAATTGACCCCTGGGGCTACCATGTTCTGAGAATGACTGAGAAAAAATAAATCACATCAACCTCACTCACTTTTTCTCCCAAGTGACAGATACAGAGTAAAGTGATTTCCTAAGTGTTCCGTTTTGCTGATTTTGGCACGGACACTAAGAAGTTTGCTACAACCTACTAACCCAGAGAGCGATGGGTCACGCTTATATGAATTTATCTGTTCCACTTGCCTGGATCTGGAAAGAATTTATATTGAGGATAAACTATGATTAATGATTTGAACGAGCTTATTTTTATTATCCTGAATTCATCCATTAAAGGCCCACTACTGGGCACAGGTCGCTCCTCTTAAGGAGGCCTAGAGCATACTCCACCACGCTGCACCAGTGCGGATTGGTGGAGGGGTTAGAGGCCAACCCTAGTGTCGGAAGTTTTCAAACAGCCCGAGGGCCTCCGACATTCCTTAACGACTGTTATCTTATGATAACAACCGGAACCGACGGCTTCCGAAGCACGGAAACGCTCAAGATTTTTTTGCCACTAGCGATCACCCATCCAACTACCGGCCGCGCCCGCTGTTGCTTAGCTTTGTCGATCGCTTAGGATTTTATTATCCTACTAATAGTTAATTTGAAAGTTTGTGAGGATGTTTGTTATTCATGCTGAATTATTACTGAAAAATTACTGAACAGATTTTGATGAAATTGTGCATGAAGGTAGATCATGATCTGGAATTGCATAAAGGCTAGTTATTATCCCGGAAAACGCATAGCCACGGGCAGACCGCTAATTATAGCTATAAAACTATAGCATTATGTAATCGCTAATATTAAGTTATATGGACTCAATATCATAAAATTGTATTATATTGTAAAAGTCCCTTTATGGCTCTACACCCTACCCTATTATGCATTTTCATTGCCTAGTCATTTCTCTGAAGGCTATCTAATGGGAGAATAGCTTCACTGCGATAAAATCGACTATCGTGTGTAATTTGTATAGCTAATTAAGTTAATTTGCTCATCAACTGCAGTTTAGTATGAAATGAATAAATAAATAAACAAATGGACGCGTTATAGGCGTAGATAATATTCACACTAGTGGAGTGTAAGAACTAATTGAAAATATTATATCGAATAAAGCTGAAAATCAATCGTAGCTAATAAGCAAACTTTTTATAATTATAAGCATTAACTCGTTAGTAATATGCTATCATTAATGCACGAAATATTTGGCAAAATATTTATTTGGTAGTAAAAACTATGATTGAAGGTCTATCATTATAGTTTAAAACACTTTCGGTCTGTTTTCCGAAATAAATATTATGTTCTGAAGCAATCATATATTAAACGGATTGGCTTTAGGTAGCCTACTTTTTACTCAAAACACAATAAATAAACAAGAGAGCTTGCTCAAATATATTTCACGCTCATTAAAAAATCCAGGGCGATTATTTAATTAAATGAAAACATCGCAAAATGACGAAAAATGCAAAGTCGGTCGCGGTATGTTGGTGACAAAATGAGAATGTAGCATGTTTTCTTAAGTTTTACGATCATAATATTACAGGGCTGTCACTTACCTACCACTTGGGTGAAAATAAATTTTGATAAATTTTTAAGTTTCTTGAATCCTTTTCAAAACACTATTATTTTCTGTGAGAATTCCATAAGTGACAATAGGTTAGTCAAATATGTATATCAATCAAATAGGCAATTTTCAAATTATATAACATTTATTTATTTATTTAACACGTTTTTTTATAATATATTTGTAAAGAAAATATTTTATTCGTATAAATTATTGTTAAAAAACTTTTTTACAATTCAGAAGTTCTATAAGAATGATAAACCTAGGCAAAATAAAAGCGATGATCAGAAAATCACATAGTTCTATGGAAATACGTGAGGTACTAAATGTAACCAAGGTCTTTTTAATGTTTCATGTTTATTTGGAAAAATATTGATGTAACAGAAAAATGTCTCCACTAAAAGTTGTAGCCCATAAGAAGACTGAAATTTTATGACAAATACATTTTTCTTGTAGAGAAAGTGCTTTGGGAGAAAAATGCGAATTCCGTTCCGCATAAGATCTTAGTACTATTTTACTTAACATACTATGAAGATGGCAGATTTGAAATATATTATTATTAGGCATATTACCATTTGCATATCTACAAGTACAAAAGCAATTAAAGTAACTAAAATTAAATTAAGTCTTAAAAAGTCTATGTGTTGTTCTACAATATCTGTAGTTAGTGAAAGATACGAATCGCTGCAAAACTGACTTCACGTAGTCTTGTCTGCCCTACCTGTAAAGTGCAATGTAAGCCGGAGCCGTGACAGAAACTATGCCATTCAAAGAAGAAATGCTGTCCCGGCAAAAACTGAACTGAATTGTCGTGTGTGTTTTGTTTTGTGTGTGTGCGAAAAAGCATGTAAAGTGAAATTGTATCAAGAAATTATGTGGAACGAATTTCGCTTTTTTCTCCAAAACCACTGACTCTTCAAGAAAAATGTGTTGGATATAAAATGTCAATCTTTTAATAGACTTAATGAATAACTTTTGTAGGAAACATTTTTTCTGTAAAATCAATATTTTGCTAAATAAACGTGAAAACCAAAAATCTAGTTTCTTCAAGGTGATCATGAAAATGAAATAAGCGGGTATTTTACCTATGTTAATCGTTTTCAGCGCATCAATCGCGGGTATGCCCAAAAGGAAGTTTGTTCAAAAATAGTGTACACAGGATTTTTTTATTTGATATTATTTTTTATTTATGAACTGATAAAAAAACATTTAACATGGTTAGCCCAGGGTAAGTTAGCCATTTTAAATATTAGCGAGAACTAACACATAAGTACGAGAACTAGCACATACAAAAAATACACAAAAATTATTAATAGTTGTTAAGAAATCTATTACGCTAACAAAAGCCCCTATAAAAGTGTTTCATAAACATCTTCCATGTTTCGTCGGTTACAGTTTTATTAATAGATAAATAATTTTTGGCAGCCCTATTCGCTTCGGTAGCGTTCATCAGTCATCGGCCTCTGCTTCCGGCTGCGTTTCATAGTTCAATGCCTCGACAAATCTGCGTCTCGGATACGACCTTCACAACATTCGGCGCGTAGACACGCCACGCCGCCGCCACGCCACGCCGCCGCAACCGACCTGCTACAAAAACGCTCGCTTGTATTTGTTTAATTAATATTTTTCCTTCTTTCTTTTTTAATATGCTTTTATTCATCTCCACGCGACGCTGACCGCTTACCATTAGGGCTCCAAGAAGTTATGTACTTCTGTGGCAGAAGTGTTAGCGATGGCGAAAGTATTTACAGGCAACTAGACTTATATTATTTTGATAATGAAAAAAACACTTCTGATTTTCATAACGCGCCAGTAGAAGTATTACTTCAAAATTCAGTAAAAGGATCTCGTTGAAATTACGCTATAGTTAATTTAGTTTGGTGACAGTAATATCAGAATCTCAGCGTAAACAACACCGAAAACTCAAGTGTATCGAACACTTATACCTAATACCTATAATTCAATATTGTTATTTTTGTCGCTTAGTCATGCTTGTCTTTCAAGCTTATTAACTTATACAGGATATTATGATTGCTCATTTAGGTTCGGTTTCGATTTTCATGTTAATGTTTGTTATTTTTACCAAGGGATCGAACTTAAAGTCCGTTCTCGAGATTGGTAGTAAATAAAATGAATGAATTACGTAGTTCAAAGTCCATATTTTCGGTCCCATCACGTTTTCTTTCATAAATAATCTAAAATTTTAACAAAAAAATAACCGTATTCAAATTTAAGACTTATATGCTTTTGACATGGATGCCATGGTCAGATCTCGCTCAAATTTATGTGTGACCACACGACAAGCACCAGCTTTCGATTAAAAAAATAATCATCAAAATATGTTCACCCAGTCCAAAGTTCCGAGGTAACAAACATAAAAAAAAATTCGTTTTCATTGCGAATTAAAGTTCACCTTCTATACTTATATACAAGCCAGCATTTGCAACTCTTCAACATAAATCTGATTTAGAATAAAGCATCAGAGATGCCTTTTCTATCCTGATGTAAATGAGCGACATGGAAGTATTAATACATTAGTTATGCATTGATCCGATAGATGGCGTTGTACTAAATTTTACATTACAAGATACTTTAATATTATTATTTGAAACATAGAAGCATGACGAAAACGATGATTTTTTAAATGTTTTATTTGTATTTTTAATCAACTAATTAGATTATACTAGATTTTAATAAAAGCAAAAAACGGGAATGCACGTTTTTTGATCTGCATTGAATTTTGTACCGCAAAGCATTTTAATTTAATTATGATTTAAATCGTATTTAGGATTAGGATCTAATTGTATCCTATTGAATTGAGCTTCAATTTTTGTTTTTTTATTTAGTTTTAAATTTATCATTTATACCTCAGTCATCACATTTTTTTTCATTTTTGAACTGATTGATAATATAACACTTACACAACATAATATTGTTACTCCAATCTTACGTAGAATACATAAATGAGTAAGTTAGGGAGGACAATCGGACAGACAAAGAGATTTGACTCAAACATCGACATAGTAAAATATTTGAATTTTGCTTAATGTAAAACAGCAGTAATGAAACAACTTAATAGGCGATTGGAATTGAAAGCACGATATCAACACTTCATAATAAATCTTTCTGCACCCACATGTTACCTGTTTTTGGTGCCAATTATAAAAAATAACCTACGTCAGATATCAAAATATTCTCGTCCTTGTATCTCCTCTCTTTGTTTGCTTTTAACATTATTAATTACAAAAGGAAACTTAATATTCCAACCTGTCTGAAATATGCCACTGTCATTTGAGTACTTGGCGCAATTTCAATCTTATTCAGGCCAAGATATTGAGATAGCGCCAGTTGTTTTTATATATCAAGATTTTTGGTCCTATTGAAAAAAACAGCGTTCTAATATTGCCTGGAAAAGTCACTTAAAAACTTTAAAAGAGTCTTTGTTTTACTGTATACAGATCTTCAAATCATAGTATTATCGTGTCGAAATTACCAGGTTTACATTTTATAAATTTAAGCTGATATTTTATTTCTTACCTATTGATAACAATTTGGTACTCGTTTGAACCTAGAATGTAGAGCATTCTAGGCTCAACGGCTATGTACAAAGAATCAACCTTCTTTACGCTTTATCTTCATAAGTTATCATTCTATCTTCGTTTATTTATCTCAGAGTATTTTACACATAACGCTAAAAAAATATTCAACTGCAGGACTATAGTCTTTGCATATTTTATTTTTGGCTGATTTCCAAACAATTGGCCACAAAGACAGTCTAACCATCTCTCCAGCAAATCAATAAAGCTTCCGCCCGCGCCACTAAACGTCCAAAATTTTCAATTTGCGCGCCCATCATCTTATTTACTCAGACGTGAATAAATTATTTTTTTATTGCACTGCTGCAGTAGTCGCTGTCGATCATTGGTTTGACATTCAAACAGTCTAGCGACTCATTGCAGCGGTTACAGAGCTCGACATAAGAATTTCGACTCTAAAACAAGGATGACAGACTTTAATTTTAGTTGACAGCATCTGGAATCCGCATTTAGTAACAACACTTTCGGTTTATTATGCCGTATTTTTCAAATTCAAGGGCAAGGGTACAAACTGTTCATTTTTATTTATTGGCCAATTCTGCGAAACTACTTTGCGATGTTACTCGCACCGATATGGATTCGCGGTCGAATCTATTGTTCCTCGACCATCACTTTCAGCACGATCCTGATCGATATATTGCATAATAAACGTATTCGTTTTGATTATACGAACCGCAAGATGCATACAGACAGCGAGCTCATTCGTTAATATCTGCGGTCTGAGTTATATATATTTTTAGTTGGCGCGGTTTCTGGTCAAACGTAAAACAATAATTGTTTATGTTACCTTAGCAGTGATCTGAATATTCAGGGTTACTATTACAATTATTTTAAGCTAGAGGAGATCCAAATGAGTACATATAAATTGAAGACAAAAGTAAGCTTCCAAAATATTACTAAATGATAATGATTTCTATTACAATAAGGCAATGTGCAATATACAAATCCAAGAAAGTTTTAAGCAAGGTACGAAAAGGGTTGAGGAATAAAGGTTTACGAGTGTAGACAAAAGGATGTAGTAGGACTACAAGGGAGAATCCAGTGAGGACGGGTCAATCCTTGCATTAGCAAGGAGGGTTTTGTCTGCTGTAAATATGTCAAAGTCAAATTGTTTATTTGATAGAACATAGTTGATATAAAATTGTTACAAAATTAGTCCATTCTGCCTAGGGAGGCGTGCAAATCCTGGTGGATCAATAAGTGTCTTTTTCAACTTCATTGAAAACATATATCTATCCTTTACTAGTAACAATGGCTTGATGAATGCTTGTCACCAATTTAAATTGATTCGTGGGCCAGTTTGAATTACAATGTAAATAGAATTATAATATAATAATATGAATATTATAATCACAATAAATAACATTAGTCCTCCAGATAAAGTGGTATTCGCTACTCGTATCCTATTTCGAGGATCCATCAATTTGTGACAAAGATTGATTTGGGTTATCTGTGCGATATATGTTTGTACTTGTATAACTTTGGGAATTTTTGTATTGGGAATTATACTATTGTTATTAATTATTAATTTATTATTGTTGTGCACTTAATTATGCCCGAAATTCTTGTTATTATTAAGCGTTAAATTACGTTGTTACAGTTCAACAAGTCTAACCAGTCATATTAGCTATAGTTTTTGCTATATTAGTCACTAACATATTTTTTTGTTTCAGATCTAATTCGTTCAACGTCTGATCAACGAGTGATTGCTAAAAACATTTTTTACAATTGTTAAAAATTACGTGATTGTTAAGTTTATTATTATCTTTAGTGGCAATAAAATCAAGACTGGATTTTTGACTGTGGTTCAGTGTGGTGCAAAAGTGGAGAACCTTACAGAAACCAGACGAAACGCCGGGATCACCCCGGTCACAGATAGGTATTTAATATTTTTTATTATATCATTATCACTATCAGCATCATCATCATTGTCATTATAAAGGTCATCATCATTGATTAAGATCCTAGATCGTAACTGTATTTTTGATAGGCCCGGCTTTGCTGCCACAAAGTGAAGAAAGAATTCATATTTCTACATGCTTTGCTGGTTAAGTGCTGGTTGGGAGATTTCGAACGCCCTCGAGGATAATATGGAGAACTTGAACACGTCACTCACGAACGCACTCACGCCTATGGAGTTAAGAATGTGCATGGTTTTCTAATCACCCATTTAATTTCAGTCTCTTGCTAATTTGCGGGCTATTAATAAATTAATATGGTAAGAAATTTTAACCTTCAAAATTATAATCTTCTTTTTAGCGGTCGCATAAACCAGATGTATTTGATTTACTGTTCATTGTTATACATATTCTATTGTGTTGTACGTTTTGTTTCTTTACGAATGAAAATGACAACCGATGAATATTCATTGACATGCGGTCATTAGCCACTTTAAGAGAATAATTATGTTAAATTTTTATTCATAATTATGTTGAGGATTTGTTGTTGGTTTTTGTTTGAGTCGAGGTTCAGTCGTGGGATGTCATTGCAAAAAGATAAAAAGAAGAAAGATAATGAAGTTCATTATGTAGTTGCACTGGTTAGAATGACTCACGAATTAATTAATAATTCTTAAAACGTTATTAGGTAATATCCTTAAAAATTTATTTACAATCATGTCTTTAATGTGAAAAAGTCAGTCATAACAGCATTAGTCACAGAACATAAGAGTCTAATCTGCTAAAAAGGCAAAAGCACTAGCAGGAAAATCCACTCCGCCTTGTTGTTTTAGATGAAGTAGTTTACAAAACTTGAATAACAAAAGTATAAGTTATAAACACGAATTGTTTGTGTTAGCACATAAGTGTATCAATCTTAAAATTTAAACTATGGTTTTTAAATTAGGTACTTTTGACAGGACTTCCAGAAATCCTAACTTAGCACCTGATGTGTTAAAGAATCGCTTCACAATATTTCAGGTTCTTACGCTTTCAGCAATGCATTAATAAATAAATCTATGTCCTACTTTATTTATACACATAGATTGAAGTTGAACTCTGTATTCATTTACCGCAGTAGATATACGAGACTACGAGTATGCAAATACCTTTTTTCCGTCCACTAAATCTACAAAATCGTGCCCGTTCCGACTAGATAATGAAAAGAGATAGCTGCTACGTGAGCCAACGACTAATTAATCACACCTGACTGTACAGGATTTCCTTTAATTAAAATAGTCCCTGTAAATGTTTACAACACGGTCCTAGCCATTCATTTTATGTTCATCGGGGAGGCATCGCCCTATTTAATTAGGTTTACGTTTCGTTTCATGGCATGTTTTGTAACTTAACCTAGCCTAACCCTTACATGCCTTTCTTACATGTTGGTCCGGCGTTGGTAAACTGTATCAATTTAAGCTTGTAGAGTTAAACCTGCTTTAATTTGTTTGTTTTGTTTTAAATAAAATGTACGATGTATGTACTGAGTGACTGACACCAAATTTTATAAAAATACTTGAACTACAATCATAATGAGGGATAAGAGGTAAAATTTATTTTTCGTTCATAGATTCGTTATTTATTAAGCAAATTTGATGATTCTTTTTTTATAATGTTAGGAATTTCGCCACGTTACTGCTACTCAAATTCAATGAGGATCTGATGATGGGTTCTGGGGATATAGAGTAGAACTCCTCAATGTTAAGGTAAAATGAAACCTTGTTTAAAGATATTTGTTGATATTATCGTTGACATTGCAAAACCAGTACATCATTTAGCAAATTAGGGCGTGCTGATGTATCTTGGAGACAAGATATGTAACTCCTGAACGAGTGGCAGTAATGGAACCTTTTATATATTTTGTTTTTTGTAATATTTTCATTGCAAAACCAGTACATCATACCCAAGACTCGGGTACTAATATTTATTTGTCACAAGAAATTCTGCCTCGGCTGGGAATCGAACCTGGGTCCCTCGCTTCGCAGGCTGGGTCGAATCGCTACCAACTGGGCTATAGGGTCATCCTATGTATGTCATGTACTCGTATATAGTACTATTTTTAATAATCACATTCACTTTATTTCTCTAAGGATCCATATCTAAAGTCTATGCAGACGAAGTCACGGGTAAAAGCTATAATATTATAGTATAATTATAAAATTAATGTTGGATTAACTCAAGTCTAATAATTAACCTAATTTAATTAAATTTAGCTTGAAGCTAAATTCATTTTATGAACGTATATACATAGGGTACCTTTTTTAGTAGACACGAATATACGCCTCACAAGTCACAAAATGCAATAATTTTTGTAATTTACATAGCTTTTTGATGGCAACTTCTCTGAAATGACTGCATAGTAAACAAAGATAAATCCAAAGCTTTCAAATTTACATTTCCACATTTAAGTGATTCTATTGTCTTCCACAATACGATTGGAAGGCGCGTAAATTAGAATTAATAGTGCTTTCGTAGTCACTCCATCCATATTATTTGTGCTCGTAAAATACATAAATCAAG
Source organism: Thymelicus lineola (assembly GCA_963932265.1). NCBI lineage: Eukaryota > Metazoa > Arthropoda > Insecta > Lepidoptera > Hesperiidae > Thymelicus > Thymelicus lineola. The sequence goes on from OZ010686.1 coordinate 6,618,725, forward strand.
ATATCGTGGCTATTACTAGGTTTTGCTATCAGCGGTGATAGCCGAGTGGTTGAACGTTGATCTTCTACGAGAGGAGCCTGGGTTCGAATGCACCTCTAATTTTCAATTTATAGATTACCGTTACATCTATTACTTTAGATTATTACTTCTGTATTCATTTAAAAGTGCTGAGTAGTTCATTTCGCCATTTCTTCTACTCTATGAGAAAACCTTACCGAAATAGTGGTAGAATAAACAAAATGACGTTCGTAAGCACAGAACATCTAATAATTAGTTAGAAGGGGCATAGCACGTAATTTGTATGGGAACCGCTGTCGCCGTTTCAATAAACACTACTAACGAAAATGAACAAATACGCACGAGGATTGTTATGTTTGCATGAAGTAGGCGTGACTCTGTAGCTAAGGATTGATTGTCGATAAATTTTTATCGGTATTTATTTTCGCAAGGTATACTTATTCATTATATACTTTTATACTTTTTGATTGAAATTACTTACTCCGTCGACAGACTCATATTTCATCATGGCCTCCGAAACAAAGCTTTTTCCAATTACCGCACATGAAGGCATTTTTACGTAATTAAGTCGCAGTATTTTGCAGTACTTTTCTCCGTTGGAGTTTGCGAGTCACTAAACAGCGCAATCGCGTGTTTTTGTGCGATGTGCGCATTTGATCACAGTATTGGCGCGCCTACCTTGCCCACAATTCCTTTCTAACTAATTATTAGATGTTCTGTGTTCGTAAGTGTATTTGTGATAGGTAGCCGCAAAGCTCCGGATATTAGATCTAAGAAGAAAGCCTTTAACCTAGCCGCCAAGTCCTACAAAAAGGCATTACAGAAAGTGAGTGTCGACCGCATTAGACATATCGGCGCAAAAGTCTCTCGCCAGCCATGTGGCAGTAGAGCTTTTTGGTCCCTCGCCAAAGCGGTCGAGACTAACTTCTGTCATCCCACGCTACCTCCGCTGGTAAAGCCGGATGGCTCTCTGGCTCATACAGCTGAAGAGAAAGCGAACCTTTTCGCATCTCTGTTTGCTGAGAACTCACGTCTAGACACTAACAACAACCACCCACCACAGATATCTAATTGCGGTACCTCTATGCCAGAGGTCCGTATTCACAATAAAGAGGTACTTAAGACCCTTCGAAGTCTAGACGTGAACAAAGCCAGTGGACCAGATGGTATTCCAGCGGTAGTACTAAAGACATGTGCACCCGAGTTGTCTCCTGTGTTGACACGCTTGTTTCGCCTCTCTATTGAGACTGGGATAGTTCCAAGATCGTGGAAGCTTGCCAACGTGCAGCCTGTGCCCAAAAAAGGCAGTCGTGCTGACCCCACTAACTATCGGCCCATCTCAATAACCTCCTTACTCTGTAAGATTATGGAGCGTATATTGAACACACGGCTCATGGCATACCTAGAACAGAACGATCTCCTCAGTGACCGACAGTACGGGTTCCGCCGAAACCGGTCGACAGGAGATCTTCTAGCGTATGCCACTCACATCTGGGGTGAAACCCTCGAGAAAAATGGGGAAGCGCTTGCCGTTTCCCTTGACATCTCGAAGGCTTTTGATAGGGTTTGGCACACTAGCCTTATGAGCAAGCTCTCTGCGTATGGCCTATCTCCTGGCCTGATCCACTGGATCAGAGACTTCCTGAGTGACCGTTCATTCCGAGTAGTTGTCGGAGGGTGCTCGTCGCAACCAATGACAACTAATGCCGGAGTTCCTCAGGGGTCTGTTCTCTCCGCAACGCTGTTTCTGCTGCACATCAACGATCTGCTCATGCCCGGTATCTATGGGTACGCAGACGACAGCACGGCTGTAGAGAGATACCTGCCTAAGGGTCAGGCCAGTAAAGACCATTAGTCCGAAAGAGAGGCTATGGTGCAGCGTATGAATCTTACTCTTCAGGCAGTCTCCGAATGGGGCAATGCCAACCTAGTGGGATTCAACGCCACAAAAACACAAGCGTGTCTATTCACCGCTAAAAGGAGTCCGTTCATCTTGACTCCTACTCTTCAGAATGTATCCCTGGAATACACCGACCGCCTTCAGTTATTGGGCATTGAGATATCCTCGAACCTTAACTTTGGGCGGTTCATTGAATCCAAAGCTAAAGTAGATGCTAGGAAGCTTGGAATCCTAGCAAAGGTGCGGCGGTACTTCACATCACAACAACTCTTAACCTTATATAAAGCACAGGTTCGGCCTTGTATGGAGTACTGCTGTCACATTTGGGCTGGTGCTGCCAAATGCCACCTGTCAGCATTGGATTCAATGGAGAGGCGTGCTAAGAGACTTATTGGTGACCCTAAATTGGTTGAAACCAATCTTCAGAGCCTCGAGCACAGGCGCAGAGTTGCTAGCCTCTCGGTATTCTACAGGATACATTTTGGAGAGTGTGCGCAGGAAATATATGATTTGATTCCGCCATCCCCATTCCACCATCGAACGTCCCGACGCACGGTACGGACCCCCTGTACGGACGAAGCGCTTCGCTTCGTCATTTATTATGCGTACAGCGAAGGATTGGAATAAATTGCCCGCGTCGGTATTTCTGCTCGATTATAATGTGAGTGTCTTCAAGGCAAGAGTGAATAGGCTTTTACTAAGTTAATGCGCTTTACCACCAATGACTACATCGCCACTTACCATCAGGTGGGATTGTAGTCAAGCATTAACTTATAAGATATATAAAAAAAGGTACCTATAATAATATACTTAAATGATTTTGAATTAGAATTTGAATACACGTAATAGGAGTTAAGAATTTAACTTTGGTAGCATATACTTAAGCATACATGGAGCCGGGTATTTCCCACCGGCTATCTACTCGTTTTGCTCATAGCCCGGCGGCTTGCGTCGATCCTAAGTAATGGACAAAGTTAAGCAACAGCGGGCGCGGTCGGTAGTTGGATGGGTGACCGCTAGTGGCAAAAAAAATAGCGTTTCCGTGCTTTGGAGGGCACGTAAAGCCGTCGGTCTCGGTGTTATCATAAGATAACAGTTGTTAAGCCATGTCGGAGGCCCTCGGGCGGTTTGAAAACTTCCGACACTCGGTTTGGCCAACTAACCCCTCCACCAATCCGCACTGGAGCAGCGTCGTGGAGTATGCTCTAGGCCTCCTCAAGAGAGACTCGTGCCCAGTAGTGGGCCATTAATGGGTTGAAGCCAACTAGCGAGGTATCTCATATTCAATATTTCATAGCTGGCCGCTATTTGTTTCAGCTTTCAACAAAAGACAAAGCACCTACTCATCAATAAAACTGTTACTGTCACACAATCAATCGAACCATTACAATAAATTAAGAAGGTGATAGCTATGTAGTTCTACTTGGGTCACATATCAATCTTTAGGTCTTAAAATAGCTCATCGCGAGTTGTAGGTCATTACGTTGTTTATTATAAAACAACATTGTAGGTAGTAAAATATAGTTCTAGGATTGGCTTTTTTGTTTTTAAATGCGATCAAGTTCAAATAAATAATACGATGTCGCTTAGGATATTGTTTGATTACTAAATCACAATCGTAAATTAAAACATTCCTTTTTTTATAATGTCCCAGATACGGGTACAAAGTTTATTACAAGTTTGGCTCGTTCCACTGTAAAATAACACTTTTATTAATATTCCCACAATTGTCATTTTGTAAGCCGTATTGGCGGCTGTTAAATTACTTAAAGGGACGTTCACATCGACCCTGATCGCGACTAATCAAGCGTCAAAGTACCGATGCAGGGTCACTTCTAATGTTTGGACTTCGGAGAGGCCGGCTAATTAGTCATTTGTTTTGTTTTATGGAGTCTGTTGACCTCGTCTCTAAATAGAACAGCTGTCTGTATATTTAAGTAATTTGTCATAAGCGACACAATGTGGGCAACACTACGTAAGCGACAAATAAAACGTAAAGATTCATTTGTCCTTGTGTGTGATATCGTATGGTAACAGATGACACGGAAATAAGTATTCCTACTAAAAACAATAATTTGTCCTCTAAACGCCAGTTGTAATTAAAAGAAATCTAAGCGAGCTACTGAATTAATTTTTCTTTAGTGTTTTGTAGATTGCAAAAATAATCTCTCATTTTGTTTTGTTTATAGTTTGAAGCCAGGGATACAAATTGTTTCCTTTCAATCGGAATTATTGAGGTGAAGCATCTGTAACCTCAAACCTGTAAACTTCAATGGCTATTATAAATTAAATGAGAAATACATGCTAATTAGCAATGTCTACTCCATACATAAATAAACTAAAACATTATAGTTACTCATAAAAATAGGAATGCAATCCTAATTATCATTAAATTTGGTCACTATCGAGGCGGCATTGCCCGGGCTGACCTACTGCGATATGTCAACTGCATCGGATCTATCATGCATCCAAAATAGCGTCGGCTATCTCCGGCTACACTCGGACTAGATCGTGCGTCTTTTTCAATACAAACAAAAAGGTCAGAAGCCGACGACCTAGTTTCGGAACGACGAATACAAAGGTCACGCAGACATCAACATCGGGAAGCGCGATAACTGGCAAGGCTGGCATCGACTTGGTGTTGCGCAACCCTAATGATGAGTTTGTATTAGAACTATGTGCGTTAGTTACAATTGATTCAATTGTTTGTGGTAAGATTATACTTTTGTTGGGAAAAATTGTACGTTATCTATAGTAATATTATAAAGAGGAAAGATTTGATTGTTTGTTTAAATGTTACTATTCAATAATAGGCTCCGAAACTACCGAACCAATTTGAAAAATTCTTTCACTGTTGGGAAGCTACACTATCCCCGGGTGACATAGGCTGTATTATATTTTCTTTTACTATTTTTCCCGAAGCGAAGCGAGGGCGATTTTCTAGTTATTATATAAGATGGTATTTAACTTGCTATGTTAGTATGTTTGGGTCAGATCTTTCAAGCTAAATTAAAACTATTTCCTAGTACGATAAACTTACGGAACTGAAATTTTATATTTAGTATGGACAATTCATTTTTATGATTAGAATGATTCAATTCAGACTTACCCATACCTGGTTATTACATAAATGCATTCAATATATAACAGGTTATTATAAACTAAATATACGAGTTACTGCCGCGCCCAGGGGTGGCTTTATATACCAACGAGAAAGCTCTTCAGCGGTCAATAATACAGACAGTAAAATGTATCCCCATTCAATAAAAAAATATTTATTAAAAATATTTTACAATGATTAACTAATTTTTTGTTTATGTATGAATGCCAAAAAGCATTTTTACATCTAGGCTCAAGTTAATGGAGAGTAAATTTTTTTTATAACTTATACTTTGAATAACGAGAAAAGGAGAAAACTCTTTATTCCGGAAAATGGAATTTCGCCTCATGGAAGAGTTAGGTATGACTGAATTATTTTGTTTAGTTATGGTATTTTTAGGGTTACGTATATTATTATTATAGTATTTCAATAAAAGAAAAATCTCATCTACTCCACAGCGTGTATCGTTGTAAAAAAAATATGGGCCTACATAGACTTTTCGATTCAGAGGTCAGTTTGCGAATTTTTTTTATTTATTTATTTACTTCATTTACAATAAAGAAAGTAACATATTAATAGGGTGTAAACATAAACTCTTTTGAGTTTTACCGTACACCCTGCGCCGTCGATATACATACATTAATAAGATTAAACATTCATAATATATAAATTAACATTACGTGCTACATATTTCAATAAAAGGAAACAATCTTTACATACATATTCGGCTACTTTGAAGCGATTGGTACTTAGTATTAATTTTGCGTAGAGTCAACTCTTAAGCTGTTTCTTAAAACCTACTAAGATACCATGTTTTCAAAGATGCATTATCCAAAGCTATTCCAAGCTCTTGCTAGCGTATGATCGATTAGCCCCGCCGTTGAATCAGGACGCTGAGTAACTAGAATAACCTAGGTTTGATATCCCTGACCCGTAAACCCAGACCGGACGCAATTATAACCATTGCGCGAAATGACATTGGTAAGAGTATTGGTGACCTGGAAGTTATTTATGATTGGAGTCTAATGAAGTTATTTTTGATTGTTTGATCATCTAATAATTATACGAGGTAATAAAGAATATTACACGCATACATACATACATATATACTTACATACATACAAGATACTAGACTCTCTCTTCCTCAAGTGAAGGGTGGTAGCTATCCAGGTGAACCCCATGGAGAAATAACAATAGTAATAATGGTATTTACTCTCCGAGGGAACCTACCACCAGCGAGCCGGATTTAGCCGCCTCTTACTACACTCGTCCGGCTTCGGATTGTGGATAGTTAGTATTCTAAGCCGCCCCAATACGGCAAAATACGGTATCTTGATCTAGTAGTAGTGTGCCTTATGAAATACTCTCACTGAAAATGAAAATAAAAAGAAAGGGACAACGGTGCGACCTTTGTGGAAATCTCGCACCCAACATCACACAATGCCTCCCTTTGTCCGGCGGCAAAGCTTTTACCGTCTTATGTTCTAATCCAATCGTATAGGGGAAATGGACCACCCATTTGTGGCTTTATCGATGTCTTGAATTGACGCATCTTGTCTACAAAAAACTATAGGTATTCATATAATATTATACATAGTGAAACTGTAACTGATCTGTGTCTTTTCATGGAGAGAAAAAAAACTACTACTGTGGGTATTTAATAAATATAAATGGTTTATTTTCTTCGAATGGACAGTTGCTGTTGCTCCTTACAGCTTTACGCGAAAAGAACGATGGCTGAGAGAATATTTTGTTACTAGACATGGATTTCTGTGTACGCGTTAGAACTAACCTTAACATTTACTAGACAAAGGTATCCTTAATATTTTGTATAAATAAAGAGCTGATAAACGAGCGGACGTGATCGCTAGTGGCAAAAAAATTCTTGAGCGTTTCCGTGCTTCGGAGGGCACGTAAAGCCGTCGGTCACGGTTGTTATCATAGGATAACAGTCCTTAAGCCATGTCGGAGGCCTTCGGGCGGTTTGAAAACTTCCGGCACTCGGGTTGGCCACTAACCCCTCCACCAATCCGCACTGGAGCAGCGTGGTGGAGTATGCTCTAGGCCTTCTCAAGAATGGGCCTTCCCAGTAGTGGGTCATTAATGGGTTGAAGCCAAACGAGCAGACGAGCTACCTCATAACATTTTTAACACCTTAACACGTTCGGTGCGGTAGCGGGTTGATTATATCCGATGGTCATCTTTCCTCCGGTGCGGGGCAAAAATTACTGTTCCAACCGCTGGTGCGGGACAGATATCTTTGGTCTCCGTATGAATACGAATGAGATGGTTAGTGTTTTGGAATTGCCTTGTTAAATAGGTAATATAAATACGAAAAAATTACATCGGGTTCTTACGACCCGGTGCCGACTGAAAGGAATTTTTTTACGTCTAGTGCGTTTATCGGTTCTTAACGACCCGATGCCCGATGACCCGGTAGCCGCACTAGATTACATGCAAGTTGGACTAGTGAGGTCCCTGTGGTTAGATGAGTTTTTATGCAAATATGAAGAGACAGTTAATGTAACATGAAGCGATTCAGGAAAATGTTGTTAAGTCATGTGACGGGCAAAAAAAGAATAAGCAAATGTTTCCCAAAAAATAATAACTAGTCCAGCCATAAGTTCTGTTACAAATGAAAATGCTTTTTTTAAAATGAAGTAATGTAATATTAATAAAATTTATACCTACATATTTATTTAAGTCTTAGCAAAAAATAAAAAAAATATTCTATTCGAAATGGCCACCTTTGGCTTTTATACAGGCCTTTAATCTGTTTGGCCACGAATCTATGGATTTACGCACTGTTTCCAAGGGAAATTTCGCCACTGCTTGCTCCAAAGATTTTTTAAGAGACTCAATGTCGCCGTGTCGTTTAGAGCAGGCCATGTCCTCTAAAACTGACCATAATTTGAAGTCTAAAGGGTTGAGGTCTGGGCTAGATGAGGGCCAGTCTTCAGCTCATAAACTCCGGAACATTGGTTTCAAGCCAGGCTTGGGTAGTTCGTGCCTTGTGACCAGGTGCAGAATCCTGTTGGAAAGTCCACGGTATATTTTTAAAAAGAGTATTGCTGAGAGGTTTCACAACATGATCCAAGACTGTATCTTGATACACTTTGGCTGAAGTTTTCACTCCTTTTTCACAAAAATGCAGTTTTGTGACTCCTTGATAAGACACGCCCACCAAACCATCACTGACGCAGGATGATGACCACGTTGTACCTTCCCGACCACTTGAGCAGTTTCTTTAGAACTGTGAGCGTACACTTTATCATTTTGCTTATTGTAGTGTTCTTCAATCGTGAAAATTTTTTCATCGGTAAAGAGGATATTTCTGTGCCTTTAACCTGCGTATCGCGACAGAAGGCGTTTTGATCGATCCACTCTCTTTAATTGTAAAGATTGATTTAGGGCATGTCCTGTATATCGACGATAAGCACCGAGCTTCAGGTCTTGTTTTATAATACGCGACAGAGTCCTAGCGGGAATCTTCATTTCTCGCGATGAGATTTTTTGCTTCCTAATGGGGTTTCGACGAATTCTGGCTTTAACAGCATTAACAGCCTTTGTAGTTCTAACAGCACGCCCCGATCTTTTCTGGTCTTCGACAGACGAAGTGTTGTTGTATCTGTTGATTGTACGATATACGAACATACGGCTGATACCAAGCTTTTGAAGTGTCTGGAATATGACCGACGGCTCCATACACACTTTGTGCAAGGCGATCACTGCAATCCTATTTTCTTTAACACCCCATTCCATATTGCAATTTGATAATGAACAAGAAAAAGTATGTAAAATGGCGCGAAATCGAAAGAAGTTTTTAAAATAATATACGTGTTCCAAATTCAAAATAATTAAAAAGCTGAAAAAAAGAAAAGTTTTTATGTAACAGTATTTATGGCCAGACTAGGTACATAATATCTGATAATGTAATATACTACCCCGTGAAATGGTCACACATTACAAGTCCTATGAATTTCAGACATCAACTTCCAGCCACCAGATTTACCCACACCATTAACCCGCATTTATTTTATCGCTATCGATGTTTTTTTATCATCCACAACACTAAAAATATATCGACACTTTTACTAACCAGTGCGGATAACGGGTTGTAAAGAACCGACAGGTAATCCCTTTCTTTGCAAACAAACCATTCAGTGCATCTACCTACGATTCTAGCCTTTTATTGAGTGTTTATCTGTCAATATATTGCTATAAAATAATATGCTATAATCATTATACCTATAAAGAAAAGTCCTCCTAAACAGATGCAAGTCAAACGGATCTTTTCGACCCAGCAACGCACCAGGGCCAACTCGTGCTTCGGATATAATAGACCCCATACCGCACCCATTGAAAGTCATCAAATTTGACTAACGCAGTGAGCGTGTTAAAAAGAAATATATTTCACTTATTCCCATAAAGTATTATAAGGGATAGAGAGTTGAGTATTTAAATATTTGACAATTCGTAGAGCTATTAAATATGAGCACGCCTTGACCCAGTAGCCTGATGCGCCATAATGAGTGCAGCGTCGGTCAATATTGTATCGATAACGGTACTTGAACCCGTTTCTATCACTATTTTATTACCTATACACCTAGAAACTAAAAGGTAGCAAGGTAAGAGGTAGCTTGAGCATGAGTCAGACGCTAAACGACTCGTCGTGTTCCGGCTGGGGGCTTGAAAGCCAGTTCTTTCTTTTTCTTTTTCTTCTCTCTTTCTTGGCCGGCAACGCGTCAGTGATGCATTTGTTGTTGCTGATGTTTATAGTTGACGATAGGCACTTACCATTAGGTGGGTCGTCAGCTTGTTTGCTGGCTATATCCATAAAAAAAGTATTAGAAAAATAGGAGTCTCAAAAGTAAAGTCAAAGCTTACATTGAATAGGAGTGCAGAAAGCTTAATTATTTATGTATGAATACATTTTTTCACCAAAATAAAATATTTAATCTGATTACGATGCTACCATCAATTTACAAAAATAGACAGCGATGGGCTTACGTGTAGATTAGAAACTTTGATTACCCAAAGGATCGTTCTGAACATAATTTTCCGGATTATAAGCACGAACACTATTGATGTGTTGTCGTCCGTGGAACATCAAGTTTGGATGTAATTATATCACTTGGGCTTCCAAAAGTAATTACGGGAGCAATGACAGAAGCAACATTAATCTTTGAAGCGTATACTTATATTTAGGATGGAAATAAACGAAATATTGCTTTTTCCCTTTTATTATTTTGTGCGTAGTATGATCATAATTAAAAACTTAGACTCATAAACTATTATTTTAGAGATAATCAACTATCATTTTAAAGATAGAGAAATAAACTTGACAAGTAAAGTTAAACTCGCTTGGGGTGGGTTCCATACGTTGATTATGTATTTACAGTTATTTTTCTATTTTAATTATTTTTGCCTTATTTTAAGACCATAGACTTCTTATTAATTTTCCTATAATATTTAAGTAAAGAACTATTTTCTTTATTTTTTCAAAATTCTAGCGTCAGTAGTTTCGGAAACTACTTTCATTTGACATCATACTACACGATACGATTATCAAAACAGTTAAGGGTTCATTTTTCGGTTTTTTCGAAACCCTAAAAACAAGTGCTATTTATTTTAATTGCCATAGTTAAGAGATAATTAAAGTTTAAATATATTATAAGGAAGGTAAAAAAAATATTTATGTATGTCACTATATTAACTTATTTTGATAGACAGATCTCAAAATTACATCATCTAAATACTTAATATTATATAACAATTAACCCAGCATTTAACTTAAAAATGTAAAAGTAATAAAATACATGTTAAGTCTTAACAATACTGAAATTTAACTCATATGGACATACATAACTCAATATGGACTGAATACATTTCTTACATGGATGGATTACATCGATCCATGCAACTGTTAATAACTTAAAATATCGTTGTACAAAATAAATATCATGAGTACGTAAAATTTCAATATTATTTTACTATAATACGGGTACGTATTATAGTAAATACTTAAATATTATAGTAAGTACTTATTATAACAATTTCGACTTGTCTGTCGTTAAACTCTTCGAAGGTATAATTTTTATTATACGACGGCGGCGTTCGTTTGATTGCCCAGATCAAGAAATGCCTCGCCAATAGTATTATGATCAAAAATACTTTAAGGCAATTTTACACTTAGATTGATTTATGTACCTTTATGTGTAGTAAACAACCTACTGCAAGCCTAAAGAGTGGGACACTGAGTGGTGGGTTTGTTATAAAAATAGGATGGAACATTCCAAAGGACTCATTCAGAACTAAAAAAGATGCACACTATACAGTGGTCATTTGAAATGTAGACAAAGGAATATTTTACCCTTTTTGTAATATTTTCCGGTGACGCTGAAAGTTTTTCGGTCTGTTTCTTTATTTGCTGGGTAACAATGCATTGAGGGATTTTTTGTATTCGCTTTTCATTTCCCAACTTTTAACTTTACGGCTGATTATAGTTTCGGTACAATAACTGGAAAACCAGTTGATCTGCTAAAATCGACTGATATTTTGAAGGTGAAACGAGGTTGAACATGTTTTGTCTGTCTGAAGTAGAAAATATTGTTTTCTTACTACCAATTGAAAGTTAATTTGGTTATTGTTGAGAATTTCCTTTGATTTGTATTTATTTTTGAAACAATAATCCCGATTTTATCGATTAAATCGAAACGAAAGCGAAAATTCAGTATGATACGTACTATACTATACTGATCTACTCACTGTCATATACGATCAACATCAAGGAACAATTTAATAATAACAATATCTAATTATGTAATATGTATCACTATTTCGTACACTACACATTTTTGCTATATTGTATTGTTTAACAGTTTTTGCGTGAAGAGTAATAAATATCCATTCAAAAGTTAACATTTATATTAGTAGGATAGTAGAATCATTACCTTTACCTTGTCTGGGATGAGGTCTGGGAATACAAATCGCAAGGCTGCAATCCCTCACAACATCACCCAGCGCAATCTAAGTATATCGCTAAATATCGAAACATCCGTTGACATCCAGTCAAGTGTTTTATCAAAGGGTGTGACATGGCGTTGTCATCAAAGTCATTGATTAAAGAGTAATTAATCAGATTTCAGTACCCGTGTCAAACTGGCGGATGTCGGATCAATTTTGTGACATTCACAGTTGACTGGACATGGCCCTCGGGGGAGAGCATATTGCGTTAAAATACCGAGCCTATGCCGGTTGGAAATTAGTTTTCTAAGTCCAGTACAAGTAAGTTCAGTAATATTTAGCAGTGAACTTCGCTCTTGAATAACCTTAGGTCTGAGATACGATTTCCAGTTGACTTGGTTCAGCAGTGAACTTCGATGTTGAATAAGTCTGAGACGATTTCGGACAGTAAGTAGGTAGTAAATATTTATAATGCATATTAGATAGTTGTGATAGATAGTTGTGTCTTGTTAGTGTGCTCAAATTATTAATCTGAGTTACGCCCCAACTCAGAGTCAGTAATGGTTACTTTAATCGCTCCTTAGTAAAGAATCATCGTACAAATTCTGTACTAAGGAGAGATTTAAGTAACCGTTAGTAATTCTGAACTGGGGCGTTAGTGTGATTAAGACATAATTATGTGTGAGCGTTTTAATAATAGTTTAATAATATGTATTTTCGTTCTTAAATTAAAAAAGCTTGTACCTAATATGAAATTAAAATCATTCTGATGTTCCACTCAAAATTGTTAATAGCGGTAATATATCAGCAGTGAAGATTTCTGAGATATTGTAAATTGTACACGAAATCGAAATACATTGTAATACATTGAAATTGTAAACGAAATACTATAATTATACTAAAGATGTACTAAAGATGATTAATGTTCTCATTTGTCCATGCCATCCTTCTTACAGGGATTCATGCGACATAGAACGAGATAATAATATTTTTTGTGTAATCCGTTTTTGACCATAGCATTTAAGTAATTGTTTTATCAGCAATAATTGATTTTGTAGATGCTGTTGGATTACCTAATGAATAAATAAATAAATAAATAAAACCTTTAAAACACCAATATACAGTCTGAGATAATTACAGCAAAATATTTCTGACTTCTCTCGGTAGATTTTTGTTTTGTTTTCTTCTTTCGTGTTCCAGCATTATAAATTGTTATCCTTAGCAACCTTATTATTTTACGTTAAACAGAATATTAATACTTGAACTTTTGTTTTCTAAATCTTTAAATTACGGCACGAAAACGATACCTTACGGTATTTGGTATGGAAACACACCCTATCGGTTGGCAATTCGGATGTACGCTCTAATTCGATATCAACGCCGAATTGGATTGAAACGGGTTAAAAAAAATACGTCTTTTGTTAATTTACTTCAAATCCAATTACTATAAATAGAGCTTTATTCGAATTTCACTACTACGAATCGACAATCTGATAATTAAATGTAATTTAATCTGGAACGAACGCAGCAGTTTTTTCACCCATCTTGTTTAAATTTACGTGAATGAAATTCATCTCAAAAATCCACATCTACTTATGCACGATAAATTGATATGATTGTATTGGCAAATCAATAATATGATAAATTATTAATTATATTGCCGATGAGACATAATATTACTACGAGAAAACAATATAATAAATCAATACAGTCACAAACGAAAGTCTATGTAATATCTGCTTCTTAATATACAAATACATATACATATATTATATAAAACACAAAAAATGTTTGTACGGATGTCCTTTATAGACTCTGAAACCATCCAACCGATATGCCTCAAAATGGTTTCATTTGAAAGGCAATAATCCGAAGGTGGTTTGAGACTACAATACATTAGGCACATTCGGTCCTAAAGCTGCTAAGTTGCTAAAGTCAATTTTCCACTTTTCCCGTACATCAATTTGAAGAGATAATACGTAAAGATCACAACGTACATCAACGTCAACGACAACTCAAAAACACTGATCTGTCATTATCCTAAGAAAATTTTTTAGAGTAGTGGAACGCGCCGGGTAGGTATCCAGTAGTTTCAAATGAATAACTACTAAAAAATTGGCGTGTAGTGCGCTAGTGCGCTTTACGCCCACCGGCGCGGAGTAGAGAAATCCTTGAATAGCAACTGACTCATCCTTCTATTTCTTATTATTCTAAGAATAACTAAAATTGCATTTAAATGACGCAGGACAATGACCCGGTCATCTAATAAGATATAAACATCACTGCAAGCGAATCGATGAATTACGGGTCCCTCTGCTTCTTTGTGACTGGCAACGCATCGGTAATGCCTTTGGTTACTAATGTGTTGTGATCATAAGGCTTTTTGGCTCGTTTGTATGTATTTACAGTAAAAAAATTGAACAGGTCTTTCGTTTAAATAGCGCGAACATTTAACGCTCTAATTATGTGTTTTCTCATTACCAACTCTCTCCGTAATAATACGTACGCTTTGCACATACACGCCAATTTCTCTTTGATTTGAACGTAATGATATCAGTTAAATTAACTTTGCTTTACCTTGCGACAAACACATTTTAAACAACCCACGAGTTTCTGCATTTTCTCGTAAAAGTTCTTTAACTTTAGGTTATGGTGTGAAATAAAGATAACGTCTAATAGTGAAACGGTTTTAAGTAATTCTTAAATGTTGCTGGCAGTAATAAATTATGCCTAATGGTCATAGCACACATATCAACTCGTAAACGGAACGTAAACGTATCAACTCTTGCATGTCAGTATTCTTTGTATGAAACTCCCTACTGTAAAGCACACTTATCGGATTCGTAACGTAATCGCCTCGCCTCGAGACAAGCTCACGAACCGCGGTACGGTGCGTGGACGACTTGCCGTACCCGCGCTTACGTCTCACCGTACGCTATCCGTCGACTTTCCGTTTCCTAGTGCACACCCCGCGCCGCGGCGCCGCGGCTACCGCTGCGTCGGCGAACTGCTGTCATTCATTCCGTCAACCAGCGGCCGGCGAGCCGTAAGCGCGGCGTCGCCTAGCCGTAAGCGCGGCGTCGCCTAGCCGTAGCCGAGCTTACGTTAGGTTGACGGCGAGGCGATCCGGTGCCGATCCCTTTCCGAGTTGATATGTGCGCTACGACCATTAGGTCGCATGAAAGTGGAGTTGATTATTATTCATTTAATACTTGTTTTTACGTGCAGACATTTGGCCCCATTTTAGCCCGAAATACTTGTTATTCCTTTAGAAATCCTGCTGTATTTCGGATTTTGTTGCGTACGTCTAGTCGACAAATGACAGATCAAGAATCTAAATCAGATGAGTCATTTAATTTAGGAGTATACTTTAAACATCTAGATAGCTAAAAAGTTTTTACCTACGGTTTTTTGTTCAAAATGCGATACTTTATGAGAAGTAGGTGATACCTACTATTCGATCTATTAGTAAACATGTTTCGTATTAATATTGTAACAGCTAACCCTTCTTATCTACAAAAAGGAAGCAGCTTTTTAGCTATTGTATGAGTTAATGTTATCATCATCAGTTTCACTTCACGTCAGCCATACTTGTTTATTCATATCGATCAGTTTTGAATGACTATTTACAGGGCCCATTATTTTACATCAAAGGATGTGAAATAAGTCAGACAAGACAACGTGATCAGTTTTGATCGTATATTTATGAAACTGCTTTAAATAGCTTCTGATTCACGACCGGCTTCGAGATCTTAGCAACCAGCTTAACTAATATTATACCTTAGTTATAAACCTATGTTCTTATAGATTTTTAGCACCCGGATGACCAAGCTTTGCTCGGACGCCATCTACTGAAGTAGCTTTAGTGTTGCTATAATACTTGCCAATAGATGTCAGAAAAAGTTAATTGTAGTTTCATTGCCTGAAAACATGGATAAAACGAAATTTTCTAAAAATGAATCCTAGCTAGATCGATTTAATCCTCCCGAAACCCCCTACATACTAAATTTCATGAAGCCGTTTCCGAGATCCCGAGAATATATTGTATGTATAAATATAAAAGAATTGCTCGTTTAAAGGTATTAGATACATTGAAATTATGAATATTATTCCTTGTCGACTACCCTCACTTGAGCAGCAACCACCTATACTAACCTATGTTACTTTCAAATAGGTAATTAACACAGACATAGATAGTAAAATTAACCACGTTTAAATATACAGAATGAACTTTCCAAGTGTGCGTGGTTGGCTAAATCCGAAACTATGTGGAATAGCGAAAAATCCAATTAGGTACCTAAAAAGTTCTACTTTTCATCAAAATCGGGCCCGACATTCCTTTGAGAACTTTTCGCTATTCCCCATAGTTTCGGATTTGGCTATCCACGCCCACTTGAAAATTTACCCTGTAGGTAGATTATTATTCATTGCATGACTTAGAGGAGCTAACCTTGATGTTAAAATTAGGAAATTGTAAAAACAAATTGCATATAGCTCATAAAAGATAGATTTCGGTGTATAATAAAAAGGATTTTTTTGTTATGATTTCCAAAATCAGTGTACGCTAAGGGAATTCTAATCCAAAGTACGCGTTCTGTTGGCGACTAACTACTCTATAAATTAGTAACAAATCTGAATAACAAGTTTATCTTAGGTAACCATTAGTATAAATTGTATTCAGTTGTTCAAAACATTTGCTTGATCGTGCCGATGGCAAACCACGCCGTAATTCATGTTGTCCTTTGATACCCACTAATCTATACAAAATGATTTTATTAGTATCATTCCATTAATACAAATGCAAATTTATTTGAAGCTGTTAATCTTATACTTGTTGGTGTTGTGATAACAGAACTACGAGGTACGAAAATTTAAAACTTAAAACTGGAAGTGAAATACTGGAACAAACAATAAGTATCATTTTTTTATAATTATTGACATTTTCAAGGGTATAAAATTATAAATGTTATCCATAGGTCTTTTCCAAAATAATAGTAATAACAAAACGGTAATGAGATTTTGAACTACTTTTTAAGTAATTAAATATTTTTATTATTTATATCAAATGTTATTTTTATTAAATAATATTTTTATTAAATTGTAAATAACTATATTATGTTAATTTCATTAATTATCGAGACAAATCTAGAAATACTAGTATTTCCGTATAAATATCGCGTGTTGAAAACTTTCCATTTCACTGCATTATTCTAAATTAAATCGTAGCGCTTCAGAGCTTATCTTAGTATTTCACAGTGTGAACCAATTTGTAGGTGTATGTACGTAATAACTTTTATATAGGTGAACAACAAAACGTACTATACGTTGACAAAATAACGTACTATATGTTATTATACTATTTTTATAAACCCTTTTTATAAATTCCTTTTTTTATAAACCTCCTTTCTATTATGGGCAAGATTGTGATAGAGCTTTTTTATAGCAAGCGATAAATACCAAGATATTTTTTTATGTACGTATTATAATTTTATGTTTGGATCAATTTTATAAGATTTAAGTCATCAGACTAATTTGATGTTTTAAGTTAGCTTTATAAGTTGTGCATTAATTATTATTATAGATAAAACTATCTACAGAATTAATCAATTATGGAGGCGACCACGAGATAGAAATGGCCAATTGAAGCTATTTGGGAATTAATTGTTAAAAAATAAAATTATATGAAATTATTTATGTGTATATGTATGTATGTATATTATTTATTAAATGTTATTTTTATTATTTCTATATATATATAATAATCAGTATTTTAATTCTTTTTATATTTACTTATGCCGCCATACTGATAGTGTTCATACTGGGAGAGAATGCTTCTAGCATTTGTCATCTGTACGTATGGGGCAAATAAATAAATAAATTAGAATATTTAAATTTACATTACCAACATACTCGCTCCTCTCTTAACGTCATCGCAGAGCAAAGTACCTAAAACCACGAGTTCTGTAGTGCAATATGCAGAGGATTATTTTAATGAATATCCTGTCTTTGTTCCCCGTCTGCAAGGGTTATTTGAATAAGAAAGTAGAACTTTCGTTGCGCCATTGTTATTTTTCTACGTAATTGAATTGGATAGATGTACCTCCAGTGATCCCTTGATATTAGGTGAGACTGATGTTACTAGTATTATTTTTATTCTAGCTGAATAAATAGCTCGTAGAATCGTTTGCTACATTTTATCTCAGGGTTCTTTCATCTATACAATATACACATCGACTTAAATGATTATTTTATTAATGGATTTCGAAAATAAAAGTGAAGAACTACTTCTTTATTCCTATTGGTCTAACTGTCATATTGGCGCTTACTTACTTACAATGTGACAATTACTAAGTTACACTAGGAGCACTGTATTTGTTTCAGTTTACCATGAAACATCTTGCTTTAAGCTAGAATCACTTTCCCATTTCTATGCTGGAGTATACAATATAAGGGGTAACGACACAATATCATACGATCCAACTGCATTTGGCCACATCACGCCCCTAGAATTTTATGGAAATAGACTTGCAGGTTGAGAATCCAAACTCCTTAAGTGGGACATCGACGTACAAAACACCATCCTAATCAGCAGTGTGAAATACAAATAAAAAAAAGTCACACTGGTGTAATTTGCTGGTATCCACGAGACAGAAGGGTTTCACAAACTTGTACCTATACCGACTAATATAACGTTTATAGGCCGCTATTATATTTATTTGTAATAAAATCATTTAAAAACAGTATTAAAACAACCATTTTCTTTGAGTAATGTCACTATTTTATAACTTAAACGCTCATTACTAAGGCACTAGACTATTTTAGGTTTAAATCTTTGTCCTCGATTACTCGATAATCTCTCTAGGGGCCGCTGGCTTTGTCCTAACGCTAGATACGGATCTAATGAGATGAGATAAGTGAATACAGCCTGATTTCCCTGGTGAGGGAACGCTTTATTTCGGGTGAAGGCTGCTTGAAGGGCGTGAAGCTTTACGATGAATAACATTTGGAGCTTGCGAAGTAAGTTTGTAAATTATTATTACTAACGTATGTTTTAAATGTGTTTAACGCTATGTATGTAGAAGCGACTGGAAAATTCTCGATTAAAGTAAGAAAATTTTATCTTATTTTGTACGTTGTATTAATATGAATACTTACAATTAGTTTAATTGATAAAATATCTCATGTGCGATATGCTTTAAGTAGTTTTATTTTAGTAAAATAAGCCATTATTTTCTTTAACCTCGTTCCACTTTTTTTAATTTTAAATGTCTAGTGTTTATATGCACCAAACACGAATAGTTAATTGTATTTGAATATTTTGTCCAGTACAATATTAAAATTTTCACCGCATCACACTATTATTATTTCACTTACTCGGATAATTGAAGATAATCAGTCCTAATCGCGTATTTAATTATACCAAGTGTAAAACCTGTGTTAAAATGAGTTTCTGACTAAAGTGATGTAAACGTCCACTGTTGTTATTAATTCCCGAACCACCCAACTAGTCATATTTGCTACATGCACATTATAAATTAATTATCATTTGCTAAGGAAAAAAGTTCGATAAAATCTACACGTCCCAGACTTCTAAGTCCCCAGGGATATAAAGTTCTCTAATCCGTCCTCAACCATAAAGTAAAATTTATTCCTTTACTTTCATTGAATATCCTTTCTTCAGTTAATTATAGACGTCACATAGTAAAGTGTTATAAGTACTCACGCAAAGTTTTTTTCCAATTGGCTTCAACCCAATAATGGCCCACTACTGGGCACGGGTCTCTCCTCTTGAGGAGGCCTAGAGCAGGGATGGGGAAATAGATTTAGAGATGGGCCATATCCAATAATTAAAACATTTCCACGGGCCAAGGAGCATTTATTCTGATCAAGTAACAAAAAAAAAACATATAGGTACCTATAATAATTTTATTGTTTTGATGTGCTGGGTTGGTGTGAAACATGAAATTTTGTCTGTTCATTAATTAAAGCTTCGAAATCAGGCTCCAAGTTACTTGTAGTAACTCTTAAAACACACTCGAGATGATGGTCAGACATCCTGTTCCTTAATTTGTTTTTGCGAAGATTCATTGCAGAAAATACTTGTTCACAGATAAATGAAGACCCGAACATAGAAATGATTTTCTGAGCATGTCTAATTAAATTGGGGAATTTAGATTTTGGTAGATTTTTGTAGAAATCAAGCTTTGTATTATTGTTAAAATGCTGCTTTAATGTTTCATCACATTGTAGCTCAATTATTTCCAGTTGATAATCGGCTGCAATCTCCTCGCAATCAACAGCAAATGGCGACGAAAATAATTGTAAATCGCTTTCTATCCTTTTGAAGTCCTCAAATCTCACGTTAAATTCATTTTCCAGGCGATTTAGTTGATTAACATAAATATTAATCTTTTCCATTGGCAACTCTGCAACTATCTGTAACTTCGGAAAGTGAACTAAATTTCCTTGCGATATTTGTTTTGAAAACAATTGTAACTTTAATTTGAAAGCTTTTATTTGGGCCCATGTGTCATCAAGTAGATTATTTTTGCCTTGGATACTTTTATTTAATTTATTTAAATATCCGAGCAAATCGGTAAAAAACGCGAAATCAGAAATCCACTGCGGATCTTCGAAAATTCTAAATTTGTCCAATTTTGAATGCTGTCGCAGAAATTCAATTATTTCCTTTCTTAATTGCCACACTCTGTCAAATACTTGTCCAGCACTGAGCCATCGAACCTTATTATGATATAATAAGTCAGAGTATTGTGATTCTGTAGACTCGAGAAATTCTTGAAATTGTCTGTGTGCCAATCCACGAGCTCGAATGGTATTTACGAGTTTGATGACCAGATCAAGTACATGGTTCATTTGGAGTGCAGTTTTACACAACACTTCTTGATGTATGACACAATGTAAAAAAATCACATTGTGGTCTGGATGTTTATTCATAAATCTGCCAACAAATCCTTGATCTGTTCCCACCATACTCGGGGCTCCATCTGTTGTGACGTTTGTCAGTTTATGCAGCTGCAGATTCAGTGAATTAATACACTTTTCAAACTCGCAATAAATGTCCTTTCCGGTGGTAGTACCTTTCATTGACTGTAAACTGGCCAATTCTTCAGTGATGTTAAAGTTGTCATCAACACCTCGTACAAAAATGAGTAATTGGGCGGTATCAGATATGTCTGTACTTTCGTCCATAGTTATTGAAAAAGCGACGAAACCTTCAATTTTCTTCATAAGTTGTGATTTTATATTGTCCGTTATTTTTTCAATCCTTGAAGTTATGGTACGGCGTGATAAACTTATTGATTCAAAAAGCTTCTTTTTATCCGGGCACAAAACATCAGCCACAGTTTGCAAACAATCCTTTACAAATTCGCCTTCACCAAATGTTTTATTACATTTCGCGATTTTGTGAGCGATCATATAGCTTACTTTAGTGATGGCTTTTGAAGAAGCATCCTGCTGCATAAATAAACCTTGCTGACTTCGAAGTTGCTTTGATAACGATTCAACTTTGGATTTGGTCTCTTCATCACTGAGAGAAGCATACATTGAAGAACCATGTTTTGTTTTGAAGTGGCGCTGTATATTAAACTCTTTGATAACGGCAATTGTTTCGTTGCAAATAAGACACAAATAGTCCAGGGTCGATAATTTTTGAAAACAAAAAAAATTATAATAGGATGAAACCTATTGCAAAAGGAAGAGAATATAACAAAAAATAAAGGAAAAATAATTTACGGGCGATCTGAGGTCGGGAAGTGGGGGGGAGGGGGGGTTTAAGGGTAAAAAAACGGTTTATCTCAATTTCCAGCAAAACTATAAGTCCTATGGAAAAAAGTTAAATAGCAAAGTTGTAGGTAATAATAAGGTCTACAACTTTTGCATTTACACTTTTTTACATAACCTCAAAATTTATGTCAAAAATTCAAATAACCAAGTTTTTGGTATTTTATTTTTATCTTTTACAAAAATATTTATTTTTTCACGAAATTTGGTGAAAACTTACCTTTCTATGTCCCAAACATACTGTAATTTTTTTGATTTAAAATATTTATTTTTCCACCTTATTTTGACTTAATATCGAAAAAGCACCCTCATTTTCAATCGAAAATTCATCCGTCAAAATATCTGATTTTTTAAAAAAGTCGGTAGGCTTTTTATTTGTTGAAATCTCTACTTTCTGATGGTATATAAAAAAATTTACACTACCATGTTAAATGTTCTCAGAAAATGCAATGAAACGACAACTATTTTCACAAAAATTATTCGAGTTCGAGTTTTTAAATATATATTTTTAATATTTATGTACAATTTTGAGCCATTTATTAAAATTTACACTTTAATTAATCGAAAAACGTCAAAATCCATGTTAAATTAATAAATTAATAAGCAAAAAAATTACAAATCCATAAAGATTGCAAGAAACATGCAAAAATAGTTGTCGTTTCATTGCATTTTCTGAGAAAATTTACCATAGTAGTGTATATCTTTTTTATACCATCAGAAAGTAGAGATTTTAGCAAATAAAAAGCTCACAGATTTTTTTAAAAAAGCGGATATTTTGACAGGTGAATTTTCGATTGAAAATTAGGGTGATTTTTCGATATTAAGTCAAAATAAGGTGAAAAAATAAATATTTTAAATCAAAAAAATTACAGTATGTTTGGGACATAGAAAGGTAAGTTTTCACAAAATTTCGTTAAAAAAAAAAATTTTTTGTAAAAGATAAAAATAAAAAACCAAAAACTTGGTTTTTTGAATTTTTCACATAAATTTTGAGGTTATGTGAAAAAAGTGTAAATACAAAAATTGTAGACCTTTTTATTACCTATAACTTTGCCATTTAACTTTTTTCCATAGGACTTATAGTTTTGCTGGAAATTGAGATAAACCGTTTTTTACCCTTAAACCCCCCCTCCCCCCCACTTCCCGACCTCAGATCGCCCGTAAATTATTTTTCCTTTATTTTTTGTTATATTCTCTTCCTTTTGCAATAGGTTTCATTCTATTATAATTTTTTTTCACTTTTCATTATTTTTAAAGGCTTCTACCCTGGTCTAAAAGGTTTACCTTGAAATAAGATGAAAAAATACTTTTTGGTCCACTCGTCCTTAAATGACCGGCACTCAGTATCAACTTTTCTTTTTTTGTTCATGTTGATGTTTTAATTTGAACTAATTCGTGAGCAATACAAATAAATCCACTAATATTACGACGACTAATTAGTGAAAATGCGTAAATAAATGATATTCCTATAAAAACTGTTGGCGTTCGCACGTTCGGACTTCGGCTGGCGACTGGCGTCTGGCGTGGCGGGCCTGGCGGCGGGGCTGGTGGAGGGGCGCGGCGGTTGATCGGTGATCGGTTGCGTGAGTCGCCCACGCAACGATGCAATGGCGCCAATGGCCGCCGGATCGCCCGTGTCGCCTGGGCACACAGGCGCAGCGCGGCAACGCGATGCGGCGACGCGCGACGCAGCGTGAATCGCTATTTTGTTTTAGCGCGAATAAGCAGCGGCCGTCGCTGAATGTGACCTTTTTCAGTGCCACCTGCATAGCACTGCGTTTAATTTTTAAGCATAGTTAGTATTATTTTTAGCATATTGTTGTATCTATTGCAGTGCCCTGAAATAAATGTTTTCATTCTTCTTTCTTTCTTTAATATTTGAATATGGTTTATCGCGGGCCGATTTAATTTAGATGAAGGGTTTTGATCGCGGGCCGGATTAAATCTTGTCGCGGGCCAGACTTGGCCCGCGGGCCGCCATTTCCCCATCCCTGGCCTAGAGCATACTCCACCACGCTGCTCCAGTGCGGATTGGTGGAGGGTTTAGTGGCCAACCCGAGTATCGGAAGTTTTTCAAACCGCCTGAGGGTCTCCGACATGGCTTAACGACTGTTATCTTGTGATAACAACCGGGACCGACGGCTTTACGTGCCCTCCGAAGCACGGAAACGCTCAAGATTTTTTTTGCCACTAGCGGTCACCCATCCTACTACCGACCGCGTCCGCTGTTTCTTAACTTTGTCGATCAAGTCGCAGGGCTATGAACGCTTCAAACGCTTTTCCAATAGGTCGTGTTTAAAAACTTCTAATCCTACAGTAAGAGTGAGTCTCTACATGATGACTTTTAGGTATTCAATAATTCAGTATTCAGTATTTTTATTATAATATATCTGTATGTGGTACATTTAGGTGTTACATACATTTTTAGACAATTTGAAATACGTATTTAGAGTCACATATTTACAAACCCTGATAGGGTATAGTAATAATAGCGGGAGCGAACCAATTAATTTTATTATTATTTCTACGTAACAGTATTTCGTTGTTTTCTTCATTCTAATAATTCATTTACATAAAATAAATTGTTATATGTCAAAATATTAATTTAAATTGTAAAGTTCTTCTAAGTAGGCATACGTACACTCAGTCATATCTCAATGAAAATTTGTTGTTACATTCTGTTTTGTTTATGAAAATAAGTAGTACTCATAGAACTGCCACAGTAAGACAAACTTATAATGGCTTCTCATCTTTGAAGTTCGGAAAGGTTTTGTGATCGTGATGGAGTCCTCATAGATATCGAACGAGACTTATGGCCATCGTGCATCTAATAGCTAGGCCAATCCTCTCAAAGAAATGAAATTTAAGAAGAAATAACAATAACTGAAGTAGAAACAGGAAGCTGCTTTCGCAGTGTGATGTCCTGTGACCTGTTACATGAGGTTCGACTGCTGAAATCCTATAAAAAGTTTCTGGCTTTATTTTAACCGTTAAACATGAAACAAAATAAATTTTCTTTATAAAAGAAAACAGCTAGAACATATTACGTACGCTGTAGGTACAGTATTATTCGATTGGTGACTTCATTTATTTCCGAGATGACATTTATATTGTTATTGCAAGAATCCTGCAGCGCAATAAATACAGATATAAAATATAAAACCTAGTTTGCTGAAAGCTGAAGTACAAAGAGAATGTAAGCTGTAGGTACTACGACTACATCGCCCGAGGCTGCTAATAAAACGTCCTTCTGATAAAATGGTTTCAAGGCAATGTTTTTGCAAACGTCACTGAGAAACTACAAGGTTATGATATATTTTTTTATTTTCGTCACTATTTTAAGTGGTATTCCTCTTTTCTTTTTTTATGGAAATAGCCGGCAAATGAGCTGATGATCCACCTTATGGTAAGTGGTTCTGGCTATCGTCACCCATGAACATCAGCAACACCAAAGGTATCACTGATGCGTTGCCGGCCACGAAGGAGAAAAAAAGAAAGAAAGAACTGGCTGTCAAGCCTCAACTCCCCAATCGGAACACGACGAGTCGTTTGGCGGCTGACTCTTGCTCAAGGGTGGTAGCTAACCAGACGAAGCCCATTGAGAAATAATAATACTAATAATGGTATTAAATAGAAATTAAAATCAATATTACCAATATAATCCCTCCGAAGGGCCCTACCACTAGCGAGACGAATTTAGTCGCCTCTTACGACACTATTCGACATGGGATTGGGGTTAGTATTCTAAGCCACCCCAATACGGCAAAAAAATCTGTAAAATATTAATAACTATGCAGTTCAATACCTACTGGGTAATTGAATGACTACATTATAATAATATTATCTTAATAAATATTACCTATGTCAATGTATGCCACTTTTGTATGCAGATGTGCAAATGTGTTGATAGTCTTAAGAGACTTATCCATTCAAAGTCCATCCTGTACAAAAAACTGGACCCTGCCAAAAGAAAATTAATATTTCAAATTGGCCATTCACGCCCACAACATGATAAATTTCATCAAACTCTCGCGGGTATGCACATTACTGCAGTATGAACGTTGAACAAAACGCTTATTTATGTGCGTCTTTGCCTTTCAGCGAATGTCAGACAGAAATCAAATAACATCAAAGAGACGTTTATGTATCGCGTTTCGAAATAAAACACGCGCCATTGCCGCGCTGTAGATTACATCGTACATCCGGCGTACAGTCGCCAACATAGTACAATGAAAACCCCAACCGATTGGACGACTAACAACAATTTACATCACATTAATCTGTTTGCATTATGGAATTTTTTCAGTCATCTGGGGGTTGATTTTTATTGTTTGGTTATTTTCGTTCATTCGATTCTCTAGCTCCATTTGATAGTTATTTTAATTACAGATTAATACGGTACGGTACTTTTTGATCCTGAGGAGAGACATATATTTATTAAACGCTTTTATTTAGCTTCACTTCGGAGCATCAAATCTTGTAACGTTAATTTGAATGTGAAAATTGATGAAATTTGGCAGACATGTGTATTTCCGATGACAATACACGAAAATCATATTTTAAACTAATTTTCATTGTTTATTTGTTGTTAAATTAAAAAAAACGATTTTCAGACTTTAGACGCATAATTCTCTATGTTCTATTTTACGTAGAGACTTGAAATTTTCACAACTTGTAGCTAATTTTATATAAAAGCGTTTCCTAAAAAATTTTTACAATTTTGATTAATTATTCATATTATTTCATAAGTTAAAATGTATCTAAACCTGCGGTATTTTGAATAACCTTAAGTTAATTGCGAATTTCTAACGAAAAAGAAGTTTGTTCAACATCAATGTGTTATCCAAAGCTTACTGCAGCTTGGAGGAAATATGTATGTACATATATCCAGTTTACCCACTAGCCTAAATCCTTTGGAGTCTTGCCAACAGCAAGTAAACCATGAGGTCGCGATGTGTCTGCAGTGCCAAGAGAAAGACTGTAAAACCTTAATGTTATGTTTTAAAAGGTTTAAGGACTAATATAAAATAAAAACCGGGCAAGTGCGTGTCAAGCCACGCGCAATGTAGGTTTCCGAAGTAGTATGTTTATCGACTAATACTCATTAACTACTAATGCGAACATAATCGTGATAGTTTTCCTTGTAAATTCATTAAGGTAAACGCGCCTATTACCGCCAGTTTAAGCCGACTTTGGATGAACTTCAGAAAATTAGATATATGTTGATATGCTAGAAAAGGTGTTTTAATTTATTCTATATCATGATTAAATATCCTATGATATTCAGTACGTAAATTCAGTATTAAATCACACAATATTTAATAAATAATAATTGAATCTAAAATAGCGATTGCTTCTATTACCGACGCATGGATGATGTTTGTTTCTAATACCGTTTTTTATGTTTCTATTACCGACCACCGTTTGGAAGATACGAGGTAATAAAGAATATTACAGACATACATAATATACTTAGATGATCACTTCGGTGATCGGTGGATAGGGCGAGGAGGACCTGTGCCATGGCCGGCGCGCTCCCCGGACCTCACACCGATGGATTTCTATTTGTGGGGGGTGGTTAAAAGTGTTGTGTATGCTACGAAGTATTCGAACAGAGACGAATTAAAATTAAGAATAGTGACTGCTTTTGATAAAGTTCGAAGTGAAATGTTCTTGTGCTAAACCGCGTAAAGGACAATTTGTGCAAACGTGCTGAAATCTGCATCACTCGAGGAGGTGAGCATTTTGGACATCTGTTAAGGCTTGTGTAAATAATAAAATCAATACGTATAACTTCAATCATTGTAAATAAACCCCAATTTAATCATTGTAAATAGGTATGATTGCATTCCTGGGATGTCGTAAAAGGCGACTAATAGGATATTCCAGAAGACGGGCAGCAGCGTCTCCCTACGGACTAAGAACATCTACTGCGGTCACCAACACGCACTGGCCAAGCGTGGTGACTACCGGCTACAACCCCCTTGTAATAGCCTAAACTAAGCCTCAGCCCCCAGTCCCCGGCAGCCCCGCTATTCCTAGTTACGGTAGCGGCTATGGTAACGGCGGGGCAGGGGGTGCTAAGAATCGCCGGCAGAGATCGGGCAGCCAATCTCAAAAACGACTTCTGCACCTGGCAACATATAACACCAGGACACTGAGGACCGACGACAAGGTGAAAGAGCCGGAAGAAGAGATAGACAAGTTAAACTGGAGTATTGTGGGTTTATCTGAAGTCCGAAGAGTGGGGGAGGACACGATAATACTCAAATCCGGAAACTTGTTCTATCACTGGGAGGGCGAACATTTGTCCCAAGGTGGTGTCGGGTTTCTCGTTCACAAGTCCCTCGTCAACAACATTGTGCAAGTTGGGAGCGTGTCGTCCAGGGTAGCGTACCTTACACTCAGAATATCCAAACGGTATTCGTTGAAGGTTGTACAGGTATATGCGCCGACTTCGACACATCCTGACAATGAGGTTGAGGTTATGTATGAGGACATAAGCAGAGCCATACATACCTCTAAAGTTCATTTCAAGTTGTGATGGGGGGCTGCAACGCGAGACTGGGCATGCAAAGCGGCACCGAGATGAAAGTGGGTCCCTACACATTGGACGACGGAACCACCGAGGACACTTACTGGCTAACTTTTTGGAGAAGGAAGGTCTCTTCATGATGAATTCCTTCTTCAGAAAGAAGCCGCAACGCAAGTGGACTTGGATAAGTCCTGATGGTTCCACGAAAAGCGAGATAGACTTCATTCTGGCAGACAAATGGCACATATTTAATGATGTATCTGTGATCAGCAGGTTTAAAACCGGAAGCGATCACCGAATTGTAAGAGGCACATTAAATATCGACCTGAAGCTGGAACGGTCACGCCTGATGACGTCTACGCATCGCCCAACACCTATCCAAATCCAGGGATCCGAAAACTTTCAACTTGAGCTGCAAAACCGTTTTGCGTACCTAGAATCGTGCACGTCAGTGGACGAGTATAACACCAGGATGGTAACAACTGTCCACGAGGTAGGGTCGAAGTATTTCAAGACCCACCCTAGTGGTAGATCTCAGGTTCTCTCAGAAAAAACTCTCGGTCTTATGAGGGATCGACGAGAACTATGTGTGCAGTCTCCAACCTCTATGAGGGAATACTGACGGCTCAATGAACAGATATCCAAGTGCAGGCGACGTGATTTGCGAAAACACAACGCAAATCGTGTAAAAAGCACTATTGAGCGAAACCAGGGCTCAAAAATGTTCGCCAGGGATCTGTCTATTGGGCAAAGTCAGCTTACGAGGTTGAAGACCGAGTCCGGCACCATGGTTTCGTCGAAACCCGAAGTTCTGAGGGAGACTGAGAGATACTACGGACGGTTGTATGCCTCCTCTCAAGCTCCACCTCCTCGCGAGGAGAGCGACAAGCGACCTAAACCGAAGATATCCCGGACATCAGCCTGTATGAGATTAGAGAGGCTCTCAAACAGCTTAAAAACAACAAGGCACCGGGAGATGACGGAATCACAACCGAGCTTCTGAGAGCTGGAGGGAAACCCTTTCTAGTGGCGCTCAAAAAACTGTTCGATTCCGTCATCAACCGGAACTACCCCGGAAGCGTGGAGCAGAAGTGTGTTCTTCAAGAAGGGCGATAATGCCATTTTGAAGAACTACAGGCCCATTGCACTTCTGAGCCACGTTTATAAGCTGTTTTCGAGGGTCCTCACAAATCATATTGCACGCAGGCTTGACGACTTCCAGCCACCCGAACAAGCAGGATTCCGAAAAGGCACCATAGACCATATACACACACTGCGGCAGATTATACAAAAGACCGAGGAGTATAATTTGCCGTTATGTGTTGCCTATGTGAACTATGAGAAAGCCTTTCATTCTATTGAGACCTGGGCGGTACTAAATTCTCTCCAGCGGTGCCGGATCGACTACCGGTATATCGAGGTGTTGAAATGTTTGTACTCATCTGCCACCATGTCCGTCAGAGTACACGACACAGCAACGAGCCCCATCCAATTGCAGAGAGGTGTCAGACAAGGGGATGTCATATCTCCAAAACTGTTCACCGCTGCGTTGGAAGACGTGTTCAAGCTGATGGAGTGGAAACGACGTGGCAACGGTGAATACATCACACACCTGCGATATGCCGACGATATAGTCATCCTAGCGGGTTCCCTGGAAGAACTTGGTACAATGCTTGGGGACTTGAACAGCGCCTCACAACGGGTGGGTCTTAGGATGAACATGGACAAGACGAAAATCATGTCGAATGTCAATGTCACACCCGTACCGGTTGTTGTTGATGGCGCTGCTCTCGAAGTTGTAGACGAATAAAATTACCTGGGACAAGTGATCCAGATGGGTAAGTCCTTTGAGAAAGAAGTCACTCGTAGAATCCAACTCGGATGGGCTGCGTTCGGGAAACTGCGTCATATCTTGTCGCCCAAAACACTACCTCAGTGCCTGAAGTCGAAGGTATTCGAGCATTGTGTGTTGCCAGTGATGACATACGGATCCGAGACGTGGTGCTTTACTATTGGCCAAATCCACAAGCTCAAAGTAGCGCAGCGGGCTATGGAGAGGGCTATGCTCGGTATTTCTCTACGTGATCGCATCAGAAATGAGGAGATCCGTAGACGAATAAGGGTAACCGACATAGCTCAAAGAATTAGCCGGCTGAAGTGGAAATGGGCTGGCCACATAGTGCGAAGGACCGATTACAATAAGAGATTTTTATAAATAAGACCGTATGGGTCGGTAATAGAATTAAGTATGAAGATTACTTTATTCTATTAGCGACAGCAAAAATAAACAATAACTGGCTAAAATTTCTGCTTTAATGCAAACGTGTTTTGATGGATGTCATTGCTATGATTATTTTTTGGTATCAAAAAGTTTCTTAATTTTGATATGAGATATTATGTAAAATACATTGCCATACATTCCTTAAAATTATTGCTTACGTCGAATCTTGTTTAAAAGAAAATCTATGAGACAAAATGTATGGCGTTAATTGATCAAATTATGTAATATACTCTTAAGAATCAAACAAGTTAAAAGAAACATCGAAAATTACGTATTAAAAGAAATAAAATCTAAAATACTAACTATTGTAAAACATCTAACAACGCCATGTGGCGGTATTAGAAGCAACTTATGAAAATTATGTTTTTATTACCGCTTTAAGGTAAAATTCGAAATAAACCCCAAAAAATAGGCAGAACGGTAATATTAGATGTGAATCTAGAAAACCAAGATATTATTTATTATATTTACACATTTGCATGCAGGTATACACATTTTATTTAAGTTAATTTCTCTTAAGTAATAATTATGTTTACTTACGTAGCCGGGAGCGCAACACTATGAGACGGGTGTCCGTTGCGGACGCGTCGCAGTTAATATCCAATTATTCTGTTTGCTGATTATTTACGCACACAAACTTTATTATTTTTGTTTCTCAGTATACATACCTAAAATGTTTTTAGGCTACAACTTTCATGAAATGTATAGTATGCCTTAAAAAAGTGATTAAAAAAACTGTCGGTATTGGATACAGATTTTGGGGTGGCGTTATTGGGCGCGTTTACGTTACATAACCTATTCTTGAGAATTTTTTCACTTGCCTAACTCCAACTGTTTAGCCGACAGGAAGGTCCCCCTTGTCTCTTGAACTCTTGGCTTGACTTGACTCTAACCAAAATTAGCACTT
The DNA here is from genome assembly GCA_963932265.1 of Thymelicus lineola. Lineage (NCBI taxonomy): Eukaryota > Metazoa > Arthropoda > Insecta > Lepidoptera > Hesperiidae > Thymelicus > Thymelicus lineola. The sequence goes on from OZ010686.1 coordinate 6,650,236, forward strand.
TAAAGCCAAATATTTCGAAAACGGTCCCTTATTCCAAATATGGTCTGAGAAGACCCATAATATTTTTGAAAGATCTTTACAACGGTAGGTACCCCACACTATATGTAGAGTAGGCGACGATTAAAAAAATTATCCCCACGCTACCTGTAAGTAGGGTTCGAACGATACTTTCGATACTGAGTAGGTATTGATACTTTTGTTCGCGATACTCGATACTGAGTACTCGATACTCGTACCTGGTAATTACTCGCAAGTACTCATATGAAACGTCGGTATCGAGTACTTTTAAAATTACGAGTAGGTACTTTTCAGTATTTTCATATGGAAAAAGATCAACTGTGGCCCGTTTTAGCGCTCGGACCAAAGAGAAAGTGTCATCGGTACATGAAATTCACTGTTGACGACCTTTTTAGGGTTCCGTAGCCAAATGGCAAAAAACGGAACCCTTATAGATTCGTCATGTCTGTCTGTCTGTCCGTCCGTATGTCACAGCCACTTTATTCCGAAACTATAAGCACTATACTATTGAAACTTGGTAAGTAGATGTATTCTGTGAACCGCATTAAGATTTTCACACAAAAATAGAAAAAAAACCAGTGAATTTTGGGGGTTCCCCATACTTAGAACTGAAACTCAAAAATTTTTTTCATCAAACCCATACGTGTGGGGATATCTATGGATAGGTCTTCAAACTGAACTAAACTGAATAGTTTGCGCTAGAGACACTTCCAAATTGGTTAAATGTGTGTCCCCCCCCCTGTAACTTCTAAAATAAGAGAATGATAAATCAAAAAAAAATATATGATGTACATTACTATGCAAACTTTCACCGAAAATTGGTTTGAACGAGATCTAGTAAGTAGTTTTTTTTAATAAAAAAAAATACATTATTATTAAAACGTCGATCAAAGTTACAATGAAGTACAAGAACTTTTATAATGTGTTACTTGCTGCTACGGAACCCTTCATGGGCGAGTCCGACTCGCACTTGGCCGCTTTTTTTAGCTCTGAATGTGATCCTCGCGAGTACTCGATACTGAGTAATATCGATAAGTACTTCAGAACCGATACTTTTTTGGTATCGATACCTTACCCATCGACACCACACGAGTACTCGGTATCGATACCAGAGGCCGATACTTCGAACCCTACCTGTAAGGGATACCTCCAGTGAAGTACTTCCAATGAATTATAATTTTATACCACATATTCTGAAGTAATTAAAACGCGTTAATTTAATTATGACGTTTTCTGTCTGCAAATGTTAAAGAAAATACGCTTTCGCTTCGCTATTTCAGCAGATGTATGGTACCTTATAAATACGACCGATATGTAAGTAAACTCTAAAACTTATTATTATGCGTTGAAACCTGGATATTTCTTCGTCGGTGTCTTTAAATGATTAATTTTTAAATCATAAAATCACAAACATATTTACGTTATAACTTAAGTGAATAACAACAAATCTATACTAAGTAGTTAACTAAGTAAGAAATTGCTAGAACGGCAAAAACCGCTCTGAGTTAATATTACACGTAATCAGAACACAGCGTTTTGTGTAGCAAGCAGCATCCTACAAACCGCGAACATTGCTCTTCAGTATTGTCTAATATTGATGGTACGAATATTTGCGGTTGCCCGTACAATCAGTGGAAACCATGATGGAAAGCAGTAAACTACTCTACGAAATATAATTAAAGTTCAAATCTTCACATTATGATAAAATTAGTTTTTAGAATATGGTAATTGTCACTGAAAGATTAGTCGGACATACGCATAACTATTATCCATTTATATTTTTTAAATGTTGGTAAGTGCATAACAAGCGAACTCAATGAAAATTTTCGCACAGGACAAAATTGGATATAAATAACAAAGTTTTTCAATTTACTAATGTAAGTTTAGAACTTCTAAAGAGTGAAATAGAATTAAAAATTAGGCGCTCATAGCCCCGGCGGCTTGCGTCGGCTCTAAATGGGATAGGTGACCGGTAGTGGCAAATATTTCTTGAGAGGTTCCGTGCTTCGGAGGGCACGTTAAGCCACCGGTCCCTGTTGTTACCCTACTGAAAAATTTCAGTAGGTACAAGTTTTATCACCTATTTCGCAGGTGGTGAGTATCTTAAACTTTGTCCAAATGAGTTGTTAGGGTCATAGGGTTTTGATCATTTGCTTTATTTCATTTCAGGTATATTTATTTTACTATAATTATATAAACTTTGTAAATACTTTATTATGATAACAAATTTTCTACATTCAACATAGACAATCCAACTCTTTTTGTAACAAATAGCACTAGTCAATGAATTTACCTACACTTACATCATAGTAATAGACATCGCAAACTTAATTGACTTCTTGCTCACAAACATGCTATTCTATTTTAATAAAATTAAGACATAGACCCATTATTAATTCACAACTTAAATAACCGTGAAAAGTTAATACTTAGCGACGTTAAAAATATTTCAAAGTTTTCTCTTTTTTATTTTACCTAATAAACTGTTTATTTCTTTACAAAGTAATACTTTTTAATTAATGAGGTAAAGGACAATTCCGAGGACAGGCAAACAAATAGAACAAAAACTTGATGAACTAAAATAGACTAGATTTTTTGGTACACATATTTGTTTGATATTAATAAGATTAAAGTAGTTTACCTAACAATGGTAATAAACGCTTTGACACTCAAGTGCCTGCACTTGGAATCTTTTCTCACTGTTTTGTGTCCACGTGTAACAAAATATTAAAATAAATTAAGTAGGTACATACATTGTATATGTAAAAGAAACAGACATACGAGGCAAAAATAGCAAAGAAAATTTTTATCTGTTGTATTGTATAAACAATCCATCTGAGAAGTGAGAGGTTATACGGACGTAGTTTCTGAAAAACGTTCCAATCCACATCTATGTCGAAATTGAGTTAATACTTGCAAGTGTTAAATAAGGTTAACTAAAAACTTTAAAATGCTTAATATCTACAGGTTATCAAAACAGGAAGATTAAACTAAAGTAATTTGATGAAGTAAATACAGGGTTGAACCTAAAACTCGATTTTCTCAAAATGTTATGATTGTGGATTGGAACGTTTTTCTGAAACTACGTCCTAATACAATACTATAGATAAAAAAATTCTCATGGCTACTAACTAAGCTACAGTATGGGTGTACGTTATGGGTGCCTGGTACAGGCTCAATATTTACGAGAGGGTACGTGGTATTTCAGCGCCCTTTGGCGACCTTTCAAAAGTGGCGCTCCTCTGAAAAAGCTCGCTACAAATATCGAGCCGCTTAAACAAAACAAAATATTAAAGTACTTACCTAAGTATATAGTATAACGAAATATTCTCACGTTGATGTAGGTATACTTAACGAAGACGTTTCTCCTAAATTATAATACTGCCAAATTGACTTAAGCTCGCTGATACTTTATTGAGAGGCAGAGTCACGAAACGAATTTACATAGCGCACAACATTTACTTTGTTTGTTTAATAACATTTATTTAAGCCTTAGTAGGAGCAGAATAGTAATTCTCTTATAATTGTACGTAATAAACGTGTAAGGATTTAATATGTTCATGAATTGAAACATAAATAATGATGATTACAAAGCAATTATATATTTTAAACTTACTTTAAAAAACATACAAGTTAAAGGGTTTAGCTGGATAAGTATGACGAGTTGGCCCCCGAATAGGAACCGATATCGAAACTTATGTTTTAATATCGCCTTGATTTACAAACACAATTTATGTACTTCGCGGTCAACTTTCTATGGCAAGTTTCGATATAGGTTCCCATTTGGGGCCAACTCGCAATACCTACTTATCCGGCTAAACCCTTTACGAAAACCTGATAGTTAACTTCTATACCTAAACGATAAATTATAACAACCATCCGTTAAATTAAACGGATGCGCAAACCTTTTGTATACCATTAATAAACATATTTATTGATCAGCTTGCTAATTTGATTTTATTTTGTTTCTTAATGTTATTGGATATGAGACCATACCTGGTACGATAAAATGAGATAAAAATGATCAGTAATATTGGCGGGTAGTTTATTCACCCAAGTTATTGACGCCGTTTAAGATCCCATTGCCTTTTTAGATTTTTAGGTCCTTAATCTTTATATAGTTGCTACGTCGTTTGATCGCGTACTCCTAAACGATTTGAAGATTATTGTTTATCAAGCCGATAGAGTGTCTGATCGTACTCTCTTCAGATAGGAATATTTAGTAACGAAAAAATGTCCTTTCGATTTCTTTAATTTTGCATACTATTTATCTTTGATTCCTTCGATTTATATCAGGGAAAATAGCATTCGTTTCTGAGAGTAGGGATAACAAAATCACGAGCAAACAAAAAAATATTCTATACTTAAATTATTGTTTTGGAATCCATTACGCCCCAATAATTTTTTTTCTAAATATCTTCCCTGTATAGATATCGATCAGTTAAGAATTTACTTCGAACGCGTTTGCTGCGTTTGTTGTAAACCTACCTAGAGTTTGATTTGAATTACTATATTATTATGATAAAAGATTTCCGTTATTAATAAATTGTATTAATGAAAGTAATTCAATAACCTACTGGAGGTTACTGAAATACATCAAACAAAAATATATTTCAGTATAACGCCTAAATAATATTTAATATAAATATATGTCGCAAATAATGACTGGATGGTGGTGGTTCGGGAAATAATAACAACAGTGGGCGTTTACATCACTTTAGTCAGAAACTCATTTTAACACAGGTTTTACACTGGTTATAATTAAATACGCGATTAGGACTGATTGTCTTCAATTATCCGAGTAACAACCAATAAATATGGCCCGACGGCCCAGTGACCTCCCACACGCCCCTCACAGTCACCCCATGCCTCGCATAATCGTCTGATCCTGTTACTCGTCAATCTGATATCCGATTCCAAATATTGTTTGCAACACAACCAAGCAATTCACACGTCACGCTCCGTCTTCAAGTAACTACGCTCTACTGCTGGCGTCCACTCAACTTGAAGGCTGTCACCGAAGTAACGATATTCTTCTCTCTAGGTGTCCGTTCAGCTCGAAGGCTGATTCCGAAGTGTCCGTTCGTCGCTGGCAAGTTAATAGCTTTCCTCGGTTCTTCCGCCATGTCACCGCGTGTCCAAATGACAGTAGTCAATTCACATAGTGTTGCCATCTTCACAATCCGAATATACCTAAGCCTGGCCCGGCTAGACGTTCCATTTTATGATCTCCGACATATAAGTTTTATTGAAGGCATAGCTGTGTTTACAAACATCTTACAGCAATTATGAGATTACCTCACAAGTGATGTAAAGAAATCTTTATTATTTACAAGTTTGTTCCATATAATAAGAGAAAAATTTTAAAATTTAGACTTAATTTAGTGGCAAAGTCGGTGTTTTGGGGCATTATGGCTTCGGCAAAGGTACGGTAGAACTGTATAGCTATTGAAATTCTTATATCTCCACCACAATATACGGTATATTAATTGTGTGTTCTGTATTTTATAATGAACAAGCTGTGCCCGCGGTTTCACCCACGTTAATTTGTGGAAAAAACTAACTATTAAAATATATGATGTCATAGCCTATAGCCTTCCTCGATAAATGGACTATCAAACACAAAAATAACTTTTCAAAGTAGTTCCTGAGATTAGCGCATTCAACCAAACACACTTGAGCTTTATAATATTAGTATAGATTTTAATTTTTAGCAAAAAACGTCATTTTATCTTACAGGATCTCTATCTTGTAGATATCTCTGAAATGTTGCAGAGAGATTCTAATATAGTCTGTTATTCTAACACCGAAAAGTTTGACGAATTAACATACTGTCCGAATAGCCATTGAAGTATAATGTCATAGAACAGACATCTCGAGCAAAATGCGTGTCCCGCCCGGGAGATCTATTTTCAAAATTGAGCCCCGGTTCTCCTTTCAAAATCGAACGAATCCATTGAAGATTGAAGCCACGTGGCGCCAATGCATTGGGACATACAGTCATGGTGTTCGCGGTGTCAGCTCTATACGCTAGTAATAATACTTCAATGCGAATAACCTTAATATTTCGCTTGTTTGCAGATACAGTGTTATTCTGACGATATCAACGAACGCTTCCGACGGATTCACTTTGATAAACGGTGAGTAAATAATGCTAATCACATTACGTATATTCCGAGATGTAATGAGCCGTACTGCTTGCCAAATATTAATATTGGTTGGGTTTTTACATCATTCGTATAAACAAAAAATAATTATTCTTATACAAATCAACTTAGTCAACAAATAAATATATTATTTATAATTTTGTTCGTACCTCGTTGATGATCCTGTAGATTTTTTGATGTGAGTAAGGAAGCAATTGGGGTTCCTGACTACAGGTATTAATGTTGCATATAATTATCTCGGGGTTTTGTTTGTGATAACTTTATTATTTCGATTGCATTGTTGGAGAGAACCAATGGGTCAGCTTTCTTCCCAACCAACAAAGCATGAGTGACGCCCTGTTATAAACGCCATCACCACTTACTTGCTGTTTACACTAAGTCACAACCTGTTGTTGGTAAAAGGTGTCCTGGGGATTGAGATTGGACGTCGTAATTCCAAATGAACAACAAGCAATTACATTAGATTGTTGAAAATGGCTTAAACTCACGCACAATATCACTTATTACGTTTGGTGTAAGTCAATGACACGACGTTTTAGTGGAAGCTAATGAAATAATGAACCAAATACACGCTACGCATACGCGTTCAGAAATTGTTTCATATGCGTAGGTGCTAAGCTTAAGTTAAGCACTTAAAATTTTTTTGTCAAAATATGCAATAAGATTCATATTTTTAATTATTCTACTCTTTAGACGAAGAATAATAAAGGTTTCGGATACGGATTTCGAAAAATTATTATTAAGGTTAACTTGATTTATTTATGTCAATATGCATAACTTACAGAATTAATTTCGACTATTCTACTCTATGAAAGTGAATACAAACAATTTTTTGTGTGTCCACATCAAAACTGTTTTTAATTTTCTTAAAAAAATTCTTCATAAAAGCTTTACATTTGTTTTTTTAAAATTCATGCGATGTTTTAGAACGATTTCTTAATTTCTTTTCAAATATGATTTCTTAGAATTTATTATTTTATTTAACAGGTCGTCTATTATTAATAAAATATAAGCTAAAATTTCACTTGACTGACATAAAAATATGACAATAGAATTTGAACGTAGGTAATCGGCACGCCCGGTCGCTCGACCGCGACGCTCGCCTCATCGCTTATTGAAATAAGTCTGCAGACATGACGGATGGTGTGTAGCCCGCATTACCAAAGCAAGGGCGGCGAATGTCATGCGGGCGAATCACCCGCACTTTATTTAGTTAATAATTAATAACTAACAATATTGTGGATACACTAAGCTGTACTAACAATAACGTGTTATGTTTTTAAGTTTCCAGTTTACACAATATTTTTCTCCGTATTTCATAAAGGTAAATATTAAAACATTATATTATATTATATTATTATTACTTAATTTTAAGAGAGGCGAAACAAGAACAAAAAAAGTAAAAAAGAAACATTGTAAACCACATGTTCTAATTTTTATGATCTAGTTTTTCATCGTGTTAAGGTGGCCTAGATACAAATAGTTATAACCCTAATTCCATGACGGTTTCAATCGGTCCAGTCTCTTGGTTGAATCAACCGCTTGTTACGGCTAGGAAGTTATTGAGAGGAAGATCTTGTTTATGCTTTTGATGTTACTAGTTCCATGGGTGACGATTACCATCAGGTGTGATCTGCTTGTTCGTCGGCACTGATTTAAAAAGGAAGGATGGGCCCGTCGGAATATTTCACACAAATGCTCCATACAATCCTAAAGTAGCGCCATCTCTCTTTTTCTCTTTTGAACTTCGTGAGACAGCGTCACCGCGTATGAGCATTGGTCCATTGACCAATTTAAGTGCATCGTTTTGAGCGCGCATTGGTCCTGTTCTTACGCCAGTAATCTTACTAATCCTACTAATTTTATAAATGTGTAAGTATGAGAAAATATATAGGTACTTTTTTCAAAAACTACTGAACAGATTTTTATAAAATTTAGCACGCACTTAGATCATGAAGTGAAATAAGACATAGGGTACATACCTATTATCACGAAAAACTCGGGAAAACCGCAGGCAGAGCGCCAGTAAACATATAAGTAGTGTCCGACCGAAGGTGCAATTCTGGCCGAAGCCGAAGCCGAAGCCGATTAATCGGTATTCACCAAAACCTTCGGCTGAAGCCGAAGCCGAAGCCGAAGGTGTCATTGACCTTGAGAAATACGAAAACATTTTTACTACTAACTGTTAATCAAATCAAATCAAATGTTTTTATTCAAAATTACGTTAGCTTCTCAATATCGTTAATTCAGAATTTAGACTTCTCTCTTAAAAATAGCTGGTAGTATAGTCATTGAAGTATTATTACTAGCGTATAGAACCGACACCGCGAACACGATGTACCTATGTCCCAATCAATTGGCGCCAATGGGCTTCAATCTTCAATAGATTCGTTCGATTTTGAAAGGAGAACTGGGGCTCAATTTTGAATTTGAAAATAGATCCTCCCGGGCGGGACACACATTTTGTTCGTGATGTCTGTTCTATGACATTATATTTCAATGAGGTATAGTAGGTACATAACATAATATATTGGTAATATCGGGATATTATTACAAACTTGTTTTGACTCGTTTAGTTTACTAACTGCGATTCGTTTGGGCCGGAGCGGCGGCGCGGCGAAACTCTGCTGCTCTGCACACTCTCCGTCTCGCTCTAGCATCGTTCAGTAAATTTCAATATTTGACAACTAGCAAACCTTCGGCTTCGGCCAAACCTTCGGCAAATTTTTGGCCAAAGCCGAAGATTTGGCCGAAGATGCTTTTTTGGCCGAAGGTGGCCGAAGCCGAAGCCGAAGCCGAAGCTTCGGTCGGACACTACATATAAGTCAATGCTTATCGGCTATTCACATAAGAAATCTCTCAGATGTAATTGCCTCATCATAAGTTCCCGAAGTAATTTACCGTGTCGGCAAGGACAAAATGTCAGCGGGTCGATTCACCCAAACTCGTGTTTAATTGCTAGCTAATCAAACAGAACGTAGCTGAATTTATGGGTGATTAATATTTTTCATGATCTCACCAGCTAATTTTAAGTTCAACGAATGTCTTTGAACAGTCAATATGAGAATCTAGTTCGAATGTTTAAGAAATGCGTTAGCACTGAATAAAAAATAATCTATTGAATACCCATTACTACTTACCTACTGCTTAGTTCTTTATCCTTGTTGTTAAGTACACCCGGGTTCTGATCTAGGCGGAAGGTATGTCTTTAGTGCTACTGACGCGCGTCACAGTGACAACTTTCGATTATGTGGTTCAAGTCTGTTGTTTGATATTAGAATACTCTATATTGTCACATTCTGCATTCTGTTATTGCCACATTCAACATCTGAATAAGCGTTCCTGAACTTCCTGATCTCAATAATAGGTATATAACGAACGTTTATAAAATCTTCACAATACCTAATTGACTAAGCTGGTTTGAAATAAAACGTGAGATACCCTATAATCCTTCATTAGTACTTACTTCAGTAATTTGTGGTTAACGGTGTTGGTTTGCGACTTACTAAAATTATATATTGTATGTGTACTATATTAAACCTTGTTGTAAACTGTTTGTTGGTCCTAATAAATTGAAAAAAAAATTAGTAAGACTTCAAAGTAAAAGTTTTACTATGCACCATAGTGCAATAAAAGCGTTACTTTACATTTAAATTTTGAAGCTTACATAGCTTAAAATATTAAGGAAACAAAGGTGAAGATTTCATTGCATTTATCACAAAATCACAAGTAACTCTTGGGCTTATTAATTACTTTTATTATAGTACTAGCAGTTGCCCGCAGCTTCGCACGCGGAAATTATGCTTATCATATTTGTAATTTTAAACCCCTTACAGATGATTTAATAACAGGTTAATTTATACTGAATTTAGGAATTTAAAAAGTAAAACCTACGATACAACCACAAATCATTCCTCCGGGAGCGGGTTTTGAAAAATAAACAATATTCACGATACATACATATAAGAAACAACTCAACTAATTTAAGTCGAAATCAGTTCAAGGGTTTTGATGTGATCCAGACAGACAAACAGACAGACAGACAGACAGACAATAATTTTAAAAACAAATTTTTGGTGCTCTAACACGTTATTGAAGTGTTATTTATTGATTATAAATTTCAATATTAATCCTCCTTTTTCTCTTCCTCTTCCACTCCCAGTAAGAGGGACTGGGCTTCCTGACCCTCTCCCTCTCCCGCACCCGATCCCTCGCCCGCTTCCTGTCCCTATTTCCTCTCCCTCTCCAGCTCTCTGTCCCTCCCTCTCCCGCTCCCAGTCCCTCTCCCGCTTCCTGTTCCTCTCCATCTCCCGCTCCCGTTCCCTCTCCCGCTTCCTGTTCCTCTCTCTCTCGCGCTCCCTGTCCTTCTCCCTCTCGCGCTCCCTCTCCCTCTCCCGCTCACTGTCCCTCTCCCTCTAGCGCTCTCGGTCCCTCTCCCGCTTCCTTTCCATCTCCCTCTCCGGCTCCCTGTTCCTCTCCCTCTAGCGCTCTAAGTCCCTCTCCGCTTCATGTCCATCTCCCTCTCCCGCTCCCTGTCCCTCTCCCTCTAGCAATCCCGGTCCCTCTCCCAATTCTTTTTGTTTCTAATTTATTATAACTTTTTTTTGTTTCTAATCATGAGCTAATATGTAAATTTTCATGTTTTTAACTTCAAAAATGACGAAGTTGCATACTATGTTACATCGAATAAATTAACCCCTTAAGGGATGATTTTCCAAAAAAAATGTGTTAAAGTTAACTTTTGTTTATTAATATAAAATTACATACAAATTTTCATATTTATATCTCGAAAACTGGCGAAACTGATTTGTATGTAGTTGACTACCAACCCCTATTTTTAGGGGATGAATTTCGAGAAAACCGTGATACCGTTATTTTTTGTGTCAAAAAATAGGCTTAAATACAAATTTTCACCCTTCTTACTTCAAAACTGATGAATTTCCCATACTAACTTGCGCCGCCTTAATTAACACTTTAGGGAATGATTTTCCAAAAAAACGTAATACTGCAAAATTTAGTTTTTAATTTTGAGCTAATATGTAAATTTTCATGTTTTTAACTTCAAAAATGACGAAGTTGAGTACTGACTGTTGTCCTCTAAATTAACCCTTTAAGGGATGATTTTCCAAAAAAAATTACTAAACTTAATTTTTGTTTATTACTATAAACTAACATAAAAAAATTCATACTTATAACTCTAAAACTGACGAAGTTGGTTTGTATGAAAATGACTTCGGGCCCCTATTTTTGCTAGTTAGGGGATGAATTTCCAAAAATCCGTTCTTAGCTGACGTCTCCTTAGCATAATCTATCTCCCTGCCAAATTTCATCATAATCGGTTCGGTAGTTTCTGAGATTTTTTGTTTAATCAGTGTATCTCTTTTCAATTTTATATATATAGATAATAGATCGCGAGACGGCAGTAACATTACTTAGTATTATCATAATAATTATGTATATTTGCGTCTGTCTACAACACACGAACCGATAAAATAAAGTGTACACACAGATACACACTAGGTACACACAGCCATACTTCATAGTTCATACACAGCTATACACTTGCGCATTTGACGGGCGGCATTTTTCACGCGTGCACCGAAGGGGGGAGATCGCGTCAAGGTCACCAGTGACGTCACCCCCCGCGCACAATGACCTCCCGAAAACGAAGCTGCGTCACAGCGTACCCTGTGTACAGAGAGTGTTAGAGAGTGAGACAAGTAAATAGTTGGGAGATTGGATTTACGTGCGACATGCGTTTATTTTAGTTACAATGTTACGAAAATTTGATTTAGTTAGTTTTGTAATAATTATAACTTATGCAATAGTTAAGTTATCTTGTACTTACGCGTAATTACAGATAAGCTAAAATTTGCAATAATTATGTAGTTTAGTTGTAGTACAGTGAAGGATTAATAAAACAATTTATTGCATCCATAGTTTCGCCTGTAGAGGAAACTTACTCTGTGGTCATATTTACTCAAGTGCCAGTAATGGCTGGAACAATTTTGTCGATCCTCAATGACACTTTTTGAGTTATGTTGACACTTAATAAAGTCCTATTGTGTTAGCGTACGAGGACCTCCAAGAGGTCTGTATTGAGAGAATAAATTAAATAATAGCATAAAGACGTTAGGTGCCTGCTGAATTTATGGGGTTGTATATTTTCAATCGTTCGTGGTTTGTCTTTAAACTAATCTAAAGTGCCCTATAATATTAAACCAAGAAATAAGGGTAATAGAATAATAATAACCCAGGTCAATGACAGCTTAGTTTTTCGAAGTTCTGAATTCGAATTCCGCACGCAACTCTAAGTTTCAAAAAATAATGTTCGTATCGGAAGATAATAATTATCACTTATGAAGGAAAATATTGTGAGGAAACCTGCACATCTGAGAATTCTCCATAATGTTCTCAAGGGTATATAAAGTCTGCCAATCACACTTAGCCAGGGTGGTGACTATGGCCTGTAAACAAACAAAACTATGGGTTGTTTTGTTATGATACATGATAGCAATGGATTTCCGCAAATTAGGCCCACTCCTGACCCTATTCCGCACTGAAAATATTTGAATAACTCTTTGCTATTAGTCATATTAACACACGTCGTATAAAAACTCATGTTTATATTATTAGTTTACAAGGTAAAATAAATATTATCTATTCATATAAACACTGCGTTTTAATTACAAAGAATAGCGTTATTCAAAGAGCAAAAGGAATCAGAGGACAATGTAAAGCTCAAAGCCTCTCAAAGGAGCCGAGAGTAAATTGCAGACTGAATACAAAACGCGTGTTGAGTTGAGGATGATACGTGATAATATGTCATACAAGCACAAAGTTAACAATCACTCTATAAATATTTTTTTTAATAACTCTATGTATACTCCATAGGAAATTGTAGGTACTTAACAAAATAAAAATAATATAATACATTAACATAAAATTAAATTAAATAGTACATTAACATGAAAATAAATAATAATACTTTTTCCTTAGTTTAAAAAGAGAGGTTACAAAGATTACAAAGAAACCGACAAATTATTAACAAAACCGATATGCATGGATGTCACGCGCGCAGATCTCATTTTTATTGCATTTTGTTTACGAGTATAGATTTACACTGGAGTGCGTTAGTTTTTTCAATCAGATTTATTACCATACCCAACCCATTCTGTTTGATTTTTTTAATAGAATTTAACAAAATTGTAAGTACACCGTCTGAATTTTATGCTATCGGAAAACGTCATGTTTTAAAAAATGCTGCGTATTTCCTAAACGATTTCAAATAAAATATGTACATATCGACGCTTGAAAGGAAAAACTGACTAAGCGACATTGAGCTAACTTTATAGGAGAGCAGTTTTAAGTTGAATTTTTAGAAAAGTTGTTGTATATGCCACAAAAGATGATAAAATAAGGATTCCAAAACAGTAAGAATAACGTCGGTAGGAGGATTACAAATAATTTATGTTTTTTTTCTAAAAATTCCAATTTTGTACTCCTGTAAAGTAATCCTGTAATTAGCTCAATGTCGTTTAGTCAATTTTTCCTTTCAAGCGTCGATGTGAAGATTAGATTTTTATCTGTTTTTCAATTCTTGTTTTTGGCAACCCTATAGCTGAATTGATTCTGTTCATAAGAATCAATTCAGCTATACCTTATAGCAAGCTTTGGCCTTTTTTTATACATCCTAATACTATAAAAAATTTAGCATGCATGTAGACCATTATTGACTTATTTTATGGCAGAAAAAGTGAGCAACGCCGAGGGCAGAACGCTCGTATAATAATATCATTGGCTTTGGAAGGGATAGCCCTTTGTTTACCACATATCATTAGAGATGTCTCTACCACTCCCTGCAGCAAATAAATTCAGAATGTATAAACATACATTTAAAATATGGCCGTACTCCGCATTAGAATTATGTCCTACAATTACAATAATTACGCACCGTCAATGTTAACTTTAAAAGCGATTTATGTTTTCTATAATAAGATGGGATTATTCTATCTTATTAAATATTTTACGCACCAATAAATTGAGGAATGCTAACAGAAAGATATAACATTTTAATTTACGGCAAGTGTTTCAATAGGGCACAGTTTGAAGCAAAATAACGTGTCGGCTTGCACAATTTTATTACCACCGACATGGAATAGCATATGGACACCTTTAGGAAAATTCCACGATTTACATGCAGGCTATAAAGTGGGTATTGTTTAAATCACTTCACTGCATATTCAAAGCAATTGAAATTATTTTACGGTGTTCACATAATGTATTTCGTAAGTACTTGTTAAGTAATGTACATACAGATTCTGAACTCAAGGTGCGAATTAGTGAAGAAATAAATAGTAATTCGTCTACTGATTATGATTATTCATATCGAAAGTACGGTGTGAATTAGTGAAGTAACAAATATCCAGTTATTTGTACTTACTATAATTATTCGTCTGTAGCGGTTATAAGCCACTATTGAAAACATAGTTGAGAACGGTAATAAATCCTACGAATATTTATACATGTGAAATCTTGTGTGTGTTAAAAAGTTTGTTACTCAAGTTTTTTGTACATATTTGTATTTTTAACCCCCGACAAAAAAGGGGGTGTTAAAATTTTGACGTATCTGTGTATCTGTATGTCTGTCTGTGGCATCATAGCTCCCAAAGGGATGAACCGATTTTGATCTAGTTTTTTTTTTGTTGACATAATCGTTAGTGTTCTTAGCTATGTTTAATAGTGTTAATAAAACTGTAAAAGGTTTTTGAAATTGTTATTAAACATTATTTTCTATGGGCTTTCGTTGCCTGAATAAAAAATGGTATACAATGTACAGAATAATTTGATCAGGGTAATTTTCGTCGCGTTGCTTTACAGTGATCTCACGGTCAGGTGTCTGGCTTATCTGAAGCTTGCTGCAGGGAATATTGATGTGTCGTTAATCATACGGCTTATACCAACACCCAATTGGCTTTGGTGTCTGCATTAATTCCGTACGTCCTAACTTTGAATTGAATTTGCTGAATACCTAAGGATATTAAAATTTATCATACTTATCTCTGTAGTATGGTATCTACTGTCGGTTACTTGGTTGAAGTAAGGTTGCGGAATAAAACTATAAATCAGACAAAATCGCGGGAAATAATACTTGGCAGATCAATGGATCTGTTACGAGACTGAAATTTCTTTACTTTTTAGGTTTCTGTACGAAAAAACGAAAAACGGAACCCTTATAAGATCACTTGTGCGTCTGGCGCCGTTCACAGCTAATTTACTCCAAAACTAGTGAACCGAATGAGTTGAAATTTGGTATTCGTATACTTTTTTGTGACCCATACACGAAGGTATAAAGTAAACAACAGAATTTAGAAAAAAAAATAACGAAATCAAAATTAAACCAGAAATACAAATCGTATCGTGTTGTATGTCAAATTAAAGGGCTTATTGTAAGGATCTATAGTAAATAAGATATATTTTTGTTATAGTTCTCCAATGGATAGTTTTAAAATTATTCAAGAAAAATTAAAATTAAAGCCAAAAATTTACCATTGCCTCCCCCATATCTTCGAAACTACCGACGCTAGAATTTTGAAAAAAATACAGAGAATAGTTCTTTACTTAAATACTACAGGAAAACCTATAAGAAGTTTATGGTCTTCAAAAGAAAACCGGCAAAAAAATAAAAAAAGGAAAATAACGATAAATACATAATCCACGTACGGAACCCTCTCCAAGCGAACTTGTCAATTTTATTTCTATTTCTAGCTAAAGCTCTAGTTTTGGATAACATTGATAGAAGTTACGAATACATTATTATGTTTATTTTTCGTTTATTAACCCTTTTCATACCAATATGTTTGTGCGATACCCATGAAATTTAGCTCTTGTTAGCTGTATGGTGCTAATTGATTCAATGGCAATGGCCGGATTTTCCCTTTTTTCGGTAAACAAATATAATTTAAGAGCTTCTAAAGAACTCTTGGATACATTTTTGGGGCTCCATCCCTTTGTAACAGAGTTCTGGTACCAATATAGACTAGTGTAGAGTAGAGTAGTGTCTAGTAAACCTATTGGATTTATAAAAATTACATCATGGTAATATTTTATAAGTTACTTTAAAATAAAGTTACACTGAAATTTGTAGCCGGTAAAAAAACGAAATTAGCCTTGGAGGGTTACCTACCTTTAAGGCTAGAAACGCGATAAAGAGACAAGTAAATAAAGATTATTAACACTATTATGTATACATAATTACGCTGTTACAGTCCAGCGGCGAAGATGTCGGCGTCTTAGATTTTATAAGTAAAATTGATCCATCTGATTGTCGTTCACATCCGCATTGCTTTTATCGATAGCTTACCGTCTAAATTCTTTGGGCTATAATTTTGAAATCACCTTAAGAAAAAAAACATTAAAATAACCACCTTCGTTACACTGAATAACAAGGTATTGTCTTCAAAAGAAATATTTAATAATATAATATTATATTTTATAATATTAACATGTAATGTGACATTTCATACAATTGCTCTAATATCATTTAGTTTAACGTTCACTTCATATAATTTTTATATAGTATAATGCACTTTTTATATAACTTTGACCTAAACTTCATTTAATCTAATCTTCCAACGTAACAGTTGGTACTTATAATAATTATGTAGTTAGTATAATATTATGAATGACTTGAAATTGAATTAAAACTATAAAAACAAATAACTAACCTAATTTCATGTGATCTAATATTTATTTCATATAATGTAAGATTTGCTCTATTAATATTTAATATAACGTTTACTTCATATAATTTTTATTGTAGTATAATGTTCTTTTTATATAACGTTCATTTGACCAAATTTTCATTTAATCTAATTTTTAAATAATTTAATCTTCAAACGTTACACACCCTTACCACCTTAAACGTTACCACCATCAAACGGTCTACAGCATGCGGCAAACAGCAAGAGGCATTCCAAATGCAGCAAGCAAGCCGCAGAGACATGGTTTCTGTCACTGCTCCAGCGCTGCGGGGCTCTAGCGGTGTCACGCGATCTTATCGTTCTTAAAAAATCATTAAAAATCTTATTATAATATATTATGTATTATAAGTTTCAGACTCGGATGATTGATTGAATTTCAATGTACTTACATACATGTCGATAAACTTACCGACTTAGATTTAATATCTTACCGTCTCGTTCCTTTCACGTTAAATAGTTACATAATTCTAATATCACAGAAGTCATGGTTTAAGATTTTATTTATTTATTTTATTTTATTAAACAAACGAGATAAAATGATTCGGCTTCAGTACTAAACAAGTCGAACTGTTACACCATGAGATGTTCCAACAAATTGAATATAATGCAGGAATTGGTCAATCATTAAATTTTAGAAGTTCAACCACAAGTCAAAATATATTTAAACAAGTGATAATTATACATGTATTTAAACATCGTTTAAAAACCTTGACTCGATGCAAAGCAGTATATTAGCATGATGAGCATGTTTACTTTAAATGGTGTTTAAAGTTACGCAAGGATGCACAGCTGGATGGTTGCCAACACGCACTGAAACTCATGACTTATCCTAAATGGCATAGATGCATAGGACCAACGACTACAGGGCATCTCACCACGTTAACGGGTGAGAAAACTCGCACTGGAGATAAGGTGAGATAAGGGTTGACCTAGTTTTTTCTTTCTTATTCTTCTCTCTTTCTTAACCGCATCACTGTTGCCTTTGGTATTGCTGAAGTACAAGGGCGACATACCCACTTACTATCAGGTGGATCGTCAGCTCGTTTGCCGGCTTTCTCCATAAAAAAGGGTGTCGGAAACCAAGCGCCACTTACCAATAATCTTTCGACTGAATTTCAATTATAAGCTTAATATTTTTTCTTAAAGCGAATTGTAGATACAACGTAAAGCCAATATATCTATACTAATATTATAAAGAGGAAAGATTTGATTGTTTGCATTGAATAGGCTCCGAAACTACCGAAACGATTTAAAAAATTCTTTCACTATTGGGAAGCTACACTATCCCCGGGTAACATAGGCTATATTTTTTTTAAATATTTTTCCAAAGCGAAGCGAGGGCGATTTCCTAGTAATATATAAAACACAAAAAATGTTTGTACGGATGTCCTATAAAGACTTTGAAACCAACCAACCGATATGTCCTACTGGTTTCATTTGAAAGGCAATAATGCGAAGATGGTTTGAGACCACTAAAACAATACATTAGGCATATTTAAGATTTTCGACTTTTGCTTATACAAATTTTTTTTGCTTAACACACGCCGGGTATCCACTAGTATGAGAAAAACGCGAAGCAATACAACTGGTCTGAAATAATCCTACTAATATTAATAATTAATATACATGCGAAAGTGTGCGAAGATGTCTAGCATCACGCGCTAACCGTTACGAATTAATTTGACGCACAGAAAGACCATGTCCAGATTCAAAAAATAGGAAAGATTTTATCCTCATGATACGTTCCCGTGGATGATTTGGACGTTATACCACTCATCCGCCGCCAAAGCCGCGAGAGGAATCCATTAGACATACTTATAGGAGTATTTTTAAACGTGATTAACGATCAATGATTAAATTATTAATCGTTATCATTAAACAATTTGTTTACAGTTAATTAATCTTAATCATTAATACTTGATTGTTAGTCACGATTTAGTAAATAATCATTATTATGATTTAATTTCTGTCTAGCCTAGCAGACAATGGGCGTCCTTATCGCTTAAGAGTACACTTTACTTA
The DNA here is from genome assembly GCA_963932265.1 of Thymelicus lineola. NCBI lineage: Eukaryota > Metazoa > Arthropoda > Insecta > Lepidoptera > Hesperiidae > Thymelicus > Thymelicus lineola. The sequence continues at coordinate 6,669,206 of OZ010686.1, forward strand.
ACGCATGAAGATGTTTAAGCAAGAATTCACTGTCCTGTGTGAATTCTCTATTCAGTTCGCCAATCCACGTAGACAGTTCAATGTCGCGTGTTCTCATTATATGCGACCACACTGTTTGGTTAACAATGGAAGATCGATTCTTTGTTAAACTTGACCAACCTTGCTGAGCTTCAACGTTGGGATGTGTAAGAATGATTTCAAGATAGAAACAGCTTAATATTAGATTTATTTAGTATTGTATGAAACTTATGGAAGATTGAAACCTCCAAAATGTTTTGGTGTTCGGGATTTTATGATGTACCTTGCTAACCAAATGAGGCAATGAGGTTTAGTAGATTATTTTTATAATCCTAAAAAAGCTTTCCTGTAGTCCATATACCTAGAAACAGATGAACCAACCAAATCCAATAAATTCAATTATTATTATTGTATTGAAATGTAATAAATAGTTTTAATTATACTTATTATTATTAATACACATTTGTCAGACAATCTCATTTGAATTTGTTTATATATTATAATAACTAACTAAATGTAGAAAACTAGACAGCAAAACTGCTTTTATAAAATAATTATAAATACTTATAATAAATACTTGTCATATTATAAATATGTATTATACTCGTATATTATATTGAACCAAAACGACTGCAAGTATATTTTCGTGAATGTAAATTTATTACATTTTGCGTTAGCACTTCGCTGATCCTCAATCTTTTTGAAGGTGAGGAACTGATCCTAATCGGATTTATAGTCCATTACTGCGGTGAGACCTAATTGATGACTTTGTTTGTGAAAACTTTAGGTACTTAAACACAAAAAACTGGCAATCGTCTTTAAAACGTTGCCTGATGTCGGAGAGTTCAAAATGCTTGTTTTATAGCTAATGTCGTTGATTTAATGCCCTTTTTATTTACCTTTGGAGATTCCAACACAACACTGATTCATCGATTTCCCATAGATTAGTCGATGAATCATTCAATCGATTCGAAGTCAATGGATCTTTGACTCACGATGAATTGGCTAGTATGTACTAGTACCATGGAACATTAGTATACAATATGCAAAAATAATATTGAAACTTTTATTTCAGATTTTTCTTTTAAAATTTTAAATATTCTGACTGGTATAATTCTACGTATTCGAGGCCTAAGTTGCATTCACGCCATTTTAGAACACAGGAATTCCTAGTGCGGGGGTGTATGCGGTAATATTTCCTGCTGACGACATTCTAGAGGGAGAATAGGAAAGTGGGAAGGGGTTATATTCTAGTCTGATACGTGTGTTGTCATCTCTTTATCGGAAAAAATATTTTTACTGTAACAAAGTCATCCTGACCTCCTTTTAAAATTGACATAAATAATTACGAGGCCACGCTCCACGACTTCTGAAAGCCGCTAGTAAAAATGAAACTTTTCCATTATTCGGCGGTAATCACGAACAAGTTTTGTCCATAAAACTGGTTTTTATATTGCAGTAGGTTTTTTTATTTCATTTCTTTCATGATCCAAGCTTCTTTAGTTTCGTTACATTGTATTCATAACATTGAGATAATATTCAGAAACCGAAATTTTGGTCATACGTGGGTGTCATTAAAAAGACTGAAAGTCTGATGTGAACAAAAGATTTGGTTCATTAAAAATGAGATCTAATATTATAAGGTGTCCAGTTTGTTAACCTTAGCTTTAACCCTTTTTTACTCGACTGCCAGTAAGGGTTATGTTTTTCGCGCGCATCTTATATTATGTATGTATGTATGCGTGTAATATTCTTTATTACCTTATATCTTCTAAACCTTCGAACGGATTTATATAGTTAAGATATCGTTAGATTCGTCTTGATAACCCAAGTGTTCTTAGATAAGTGAAATAAAAAAAAAAATATGGTATGATGGCTGTGAGTTGTGACATGCCATAAATTGAACTTTCAAAAAATAACAATAAATCGTATAATGCAATGGCTTGGCTTCAACCCATTAATTGCCTACTACTGGGCACGGGTCTCTCCTCTTGAGAAGGCCGAGAGCATACTCCACCACGCTGCTCCAGTGCGGATTGGTGGAGGGGTTATTGGCCAACCCGAGTGTCGGAAGTTTTCAAACCACCCGAGGGCCTCCAACATGGCTTAACAACTGTTATCATATGATAACAACCGGGACCGACGACTTTACGTGCCCTCCGAAGCACGGAAACGCTCAAGAATTTTTTGCCACTAGCTGTCACCCATCCAACTACCAACCACGCCCGCTGTTGCTTAACTTTGTCGATCACTTAAGATGGACGCAAGCCTATGCAGGGCTATGAGCGCTAATAATGCAATATGGATATCAAATTAAAGAGCTCACCATAAGGATTTCAAAAAGGTATATCATGATAATTTCTAAAGGTTTTAGCCGAAAAAAGAAAGATTAGAAAATAACCAGTAAATAAGCTAACCATCTTCATCCACCTTATGGTAAGTTGTCTATCGTCGCTCATGGACATCAGCAACACCAAAGGCATCACTGATGCATTACCAACCAAGAAAGAGAGATGAAAACTAAGGAAAGTTGAACCTTATTGTATCTTCCTTGGTTTCTTTCTGTGATTGCAGCTTTCAAATCCTTTACAAAAAATTTAATCCTATCTGCAATCTCTGCTATGTATTTTTTAAAGATAACACGATAAGTACGTGAATGATGCGAAAAGGGTTTCAATTTTTCATCACAATCATGTCCAGAAAACTTGCAGCCAATACATTGAGGTGCACAAAAACACATCGCGACACGCGTATGAATAATTAATTTTTGGTCGTTTATTATAAAACCAGAGTCCAGGGGCATTGCTACGACTGGGTACGGCTGGTACCAGACTGCGTCATCATCGTTCCAGTAGTAAGCGCACGTACAAGATGTCCGATAAGACGGCGACAAAATTAGAATTAATGGCCTATGGAATTTTGCGTTTTTTATGCGACGCTTGGCTTCAACGCTTGGTTAAGTGACCATTGCAATATATGTATGTGTAGATTTATATATATTATATTATATATATGTGTATTTATGTATTATACGTATAAAAAGCTAAGGGAACAGTTACACCACTATTGCTACTGTGTTTGTTAAAAGATTTTTTGGTTCAATAATATTGATGGGTTTTAGTATTTCTTTAATTATATTGGTACTTAACTGCTTTGAACTATCACTACTTGACTAAGGTCTCTTGATTCTTACAGCGTTTCTTAGCAGCAAAATTTTTTAGAGCTTATGGGGTGAGAATTATTCCCGAATCTCTAACACAGTTTTGGGAAAAGCATTGCCTTGCCAATAACATCAGTCGCACTTTGACATAACCCTGTCAATGCTTCACCTTAATTATTGGTTGTGACATAAACAAAAACAACCTACAAACCTTAAGATAATTAATTAAGGCCGTTCCATTATTAATTCAAATATAGAAATGACAGGCAATGACTCCAGTGTCGGTCAATAACCGACCTTGCCATGTTATTTCACTCCAAATATTTTACTTAATTCACATAAAATAATAGTGGCTGGTCACGCACGTCTAACTAACACCCTATGTTGTTCGGTTAACTCAACGTTGCATAAATTTAACCCGTTACTTACATGGTATGTTAGAATGATGTTTATTAATTTAATAGAATTGGTTTTGGACTGCTGCTTAAATAAAATTTCTGATTTTAACCAACCGAAGGAAAAAAGGTCACATTAATGATTACATCAAGTATAAAATAAAAATAATATTTATATCGTATGTTATGTGATTAATCTATTTTATTTCTTATGTTAATTTGGATTGGATAACATTTTAAATTTGTATCCTAATGATTATCCTAATGACGTCACCAACACCCAAGCCAGTCATTGTCGGGTTAACTCTCGCGTCATTCAGCGGTCAGTCTTCATAAGCGAGACGCCGCCGCGCCGGGATGAGGTCACAGCTGCAGTGTCGGTCGTGGGCGCAGCGGTGCAAATTGGCGGCGCGGCGGACCGGCAGACAACCCGTCGGATGTTGCAATTGACAACGACAACCGTCAACCGACGCACCCAAACACTTCACTATAATACCTACCGTCGCTCAGTTCATTGTCAATGAAGGGCGCAATAAACTGCAGTAAAACTGTTTCAATTGCACTATAAATATGATTGTAATCTATGGCTGATCACATGCGAAGTGTTTTAGATGTAATGTTCGAGAAGTTTACTAAGGAGCTGTATCTTCTTACATCATTAGAAAAGTTTATCACGTCATTACTTGCAACTTAATTTATGAACTTCATTAGACGTTATGTAACCGATACGGCAACGCCATAACTACCTAGTGGGTACCATTAAACCGTACTATGGCACAAAAAAAAATTGGCTAAATATTGATTAAAAGTTATAGCCGATATGAAAACTGAAATTTTATGTTTGATACATTTTGCTTGTAGAGCCCGTGTTTTGAGAGAAAAATGCGAATTTCGTTCCGTTTATTAACTTGGCACTATTTCACTTGATATACTACAAAGATTTCAAATCTTTATTTGGAATATTTTATTAGGAATATTACTTTTTCTGGCTCTCCGAATGGAACTAGCCAGCTATGCCGGTCATGAAAGTACTCATGTTAACCTGGATATAATATTCGGTCACCTCGTTAACTAATAAACAACTCACATTCAATGTGTTTCTTGTTGTTTGTTTGTCCGCATTACATACAGCTACACGCGTTTGATAAGGTGGTCCCATTTTGTATACCGTATAACCTATTAAATGTACAATGAAAGGAAATGATAACCTAGTGACTACAATAGTTTAAACGACTGTCTTCAACACGGATAAACCCAATTCAGTTTTATATGCACCTCTAATTCAAGTTATGTGCTTATTATGGTGATCGCACATATATCAGCACCGTATGCGCCGCACCGCACGCACCGCACTGAGAATTCGTTGTATGAAATCATATCATATGAGAGCCCACATCACCTGCACCGTCCATATTTCTGAAAATACGGAAGATATCCAGCGCTTGCTGATGGATGACATCATAATATAATGTAGTGCGTAGGGCGCGTGCCGGTACTCAATGTTGCCATGCCACGATGCTTTTGACAAGCACATAAGGTTTACGTTTCATAGGAAACGAATCCTGTGAGAGATCTCGCCTTCATTTTGGTGCCTATCTGTCATTGTTTTCGGATACTGAGATTCGCAGTGGCGTTCCTCAAACTACGATCACTAACTACGTCACTGAAATTTGGGCCAGTCGAAAAATAAAAAGAACAATAAAAACCTATATCCTTATTACCGGTACAGTCACGTGGTCAGTAACTAAATGTCACTTAATGAAAAGATTATTCAAGACTAAACGGCGTATCATAGCATAACGATCTCGGGCTTACTTTTTGTTGATTTGTCTTTAATAATGACGTATGGCCTTGAAGACCGGCGCAGGCGCCGACCTCGCCTCCATCATAGATCACACATTATTCCAGTGCGTTCGCGCTGAAACATTACTCCTACCTACACTAATATCTATTATATATTGTTGTTTAACCTTCACTACCATATTCATGTTAGTAGGAGTATAAGCGCGTGTCTTCGTCTATTGTTATAACATCGACAATGATTTCAAGTAACTTAATTAGGATTTTAAATATTCCCGTAGAAAAGAGAGAAGAGATATTTTTAATGTAAGCCTGATAGTGCCTGCTAATTGTGTTGTTACCTCTATTTTAGTTAATAGTAATAGTTGGCAAACGAGCTGATGGACCTACGCTAATGCACGTATGTAATAGTTCGGACACCACTCGGGTTGTCGCCCTAAATGAAGCTGTCAACAATTATTTATAATATCATTGGCTGTCAACCGCATAACTAACCATATTTGTGTTCCACGCACTTAAATGTCACATAATAAATAAAACATACTCGATTAATTTCAAATATTATGGGTTTTAAAATATGTGCTAAGGAGATGGCGAAAGCCATTACTTCTCCTCCACGTCAAAGCACTTTTCAAAATAGTGGTAGATTAAAAAAATGACGTGCATAAGTGTAACGGGACTTAGTGACAAACAGTTACCTGTGACAAAATTATATCAACTATTATATAAGGATGAGGCCAAACGAACGTATTTTTGAGCTGTAAGTCCCGTAAAATGAGTCTGTTTCATACAAAAATGTCAATATACGTCACCATAATTATTGCGTCACTGTGTGGTACAAAAGGGCTTTAGTATGAAACCGAATGCGGCGTAGCTATTTTTACGCGACGCACAAAGCCAAAAAAATACGTTCGTTTGGCCTCACCCTAAACAATTTTTGTATTCAAAATTTAACTGCTTTAAACATAGTACGCACTTGATAATGTCCTAAGCAAAACTGCGACTAAAACAAAAAATGCATACAGAAAAAGACCCCTTTGATTAATGGGGTATTAGGTTTCAAGGGGCACTCGTAATATCACGTGTTAGGCAAGAGGAAGCGAGGATGTGAATGGGAGGAGATTGGCCCTACAGCGGTCGCTGACTCCATGCCTCACCTTGAGATGTTAACTCCGGTATTATGTTAATGGAACGATTCTACGAACTAGGCGGCAGGCGTGGGGCTGGAGGTCAGTATGGTTAGCGTGTTGCTTTTCGTCATTCGAGACTTGCAGACGAGTTGAACGAGGGGTAAAAAGGTTGTATATTCGACTTTTATGTATGATGTATGTGTGTTATGTTTGTATGTCCGCGATTTCCTCAAAAACTACTGATCCATCTTAAATGGGGTTTTCATTACTGACATGTCAATGTACAGTTCTATAGATGGTCTAAATATTTACATACTCGCAATAAATTCCATAACTTTGTTGGTTCACAAATAAAAGAGCGGTCACCCATCTAATCACCGATTCAGCCCGTCGCGTCGTGCTGTTTCTTAACTCGGTCGATCACAAGATATAAGTACTAGGTACACAAGCCGCTGGGCTATGAGCGCTCCATAAAATGTTAGTTTCTGCCAAATTTTACGATTGTAGGTCAACGGAACGAGAAATATAGGTCTTAATGAGTCATTGACCTAGCATGATCGCAACAAACTTTGAGGCAACCGCATCTTTTATTACAGCCATTAAGTTACGACGACCTAGATTACTTTTTCTTATGAACAGATCAGCCATCTGTCTTAGCGTATAAAAATTAACACTAAAAGTTAAGACATTAGTACTGGCTGAGAGATGGAGTAACTAGCTCTTCAGAAATAAAAGTAAAAAACTTCGTCTTTTTTTAACTTAATAAATTTTTTATAAAATTTGTTTTTGGTACGAGTAGAAAGAAAAGACATAAGAAACTCCATAACACAGACTATTTTAAATAAACCAATAACAACAATATTTTGACTTCCTTAAGATTATCTAGATAGAGTTGTTATGGAACTCAAAAACTGTAGCTGACTCTTATCAATTAAATAATCATTTTGCTTTGGAGTAAGATTTTTTTGTAACGTTTTTATACCCACACTAAATCTTTTGCACTTTGAATAATATCTTGACGTGTTTAATTTTATTGTATAAAACAGTTCACCGTAAAAGTACAATAGCTAAGTTATCTTTATATCTTGTATTTATTGTAATATACGTACTTCCTGTATTATCCTGAAACCAATTTTTGTTATACGACGCGTATCTTTGTAGCTTTGTACATTATACCTACATACGCAGTTTTTGCTATAGAAGACTTCATACAACATTGAAGTCGAATAAGTAGGTCCTTAACATTTATGTTAATCTAGCTTTTGCCCGCAGCTTCGCTCGTGGTAGAATGGTTTTGAAACGAAATTTTTAATTATTTAATTTAGATTTATAGAACCACATAAAAATAAAGTGCGCCTATAAATAGGACGATGGATTAGGGTACGTCATAATATTAGGTATGAAATTAAGTATTATTAAGTGTGAAAATTCTACTCCCTTTGTATGCTCAAAAAATGTTTTAAAGTACTTGTGGATTCCAGCAGCAGGTTGGCTATTCCATAGACATATTGCCGTAGAAGTAAATAACTGAAATAGAGCTGAGCGATCACACTGTCAAGCTCAGTAACACTACCTTGTGCATAAAGTTTTAGGTCATCGGCACAGAGAAGGTACGAACAATCAAGAAGAGTGGTGACAAAGTTGATGAACAACGAGAAAACGAAAGGAGATAATATACCGCCTTGCGGAACGCCAGTGCTATAATCAGTCCAGTCTGAACACTCATTCTCTAGGCGGAGTGACTGTTAACGACCGCGAAGATGTAAACCACTCAAGAGATGAGGCAAAGTTAAGGTGGGACATAATGGAAACAAATATAACGTATTCAAGTTATTATATTTACTTTACCTTTAAGTTCATTATGCAGTAATTCAGCAAGTATTGTTTCCGTTAAATATCTATTTCGTAAATGAATTATGTAAAAGTTTTTAAGGACAACAAGAGCCCTTCCGTTTTTACAAACAATGTTTATGAAATGAAGGAAATCAACCATAAACAAAATTAAGACGCTTCCGTTATATTTAATTTTAATATGATCAAATTTGAATATTACTACCGACCGCGACATTGCAAATACATATTCTTATTAGGAGTAAGACACGCAGTACATACTTATAAAATTTGTAATTTGAAAACGTTGGTTGTTTTTGTTGTCACAATCCGTGAAATTTATACAAAATTTAATCATATTTTTACATTGTTATAATATACAAGTAACCGCCTTCGTTTCGCTTCTAAAATCGGAAGCCTTAATAATACCCACTCGAAAAAAAGGGATGGAAAGAATTATATTATAAATTGTCATACTATATTTTTATTGTTATACCTATTTAAGGACAACAAATACTTAATGTCACCCCAAGCTTACTACAAGCTCAATATATCTGTGAAAATTGTATCCAAATCAGTTAAACCAATAATTACAGTTAATCAATAACCAAGACTGGTCAAGCACTCTTCCCCATTGCTTCTCCACGACAACGCGCGAGCTCACACTCCACGACAGACCATCGCAAAGCTACAATAGTTACAGCTGGAAGCTCTCCGTCATCCATCGTACTCACCGGACCTTGCCCTGGCAGATTTCTACTTTTTTCAAAATTTGGACAATTTTTAACTGAGAAAACTTCAACACCCTAGAAGCAGTACAAAACGCTTTCGCTGAATTCATCGCCTCCCATCCGGCAGAATTCTACAGTAAAGGGATAAACAAACTGCCATCAAAATGGCAAAACTGTTTAGATAATTTGGGCCAGTGCTTTGATTAGCTAAAATGAAAAAAAAAACTAAAATTTTTACATTTAAAAATTTTCATACAAATCTCCAATTTCATAGGTAAAGAAACCTTATTCGACTGCATAGTGCATATTGCTGCAATTTAGCTCCCTTATAAAACTTGACTTTTAAAATTTACTACTAATGAGTTCGTTGTGCGAAGGCTCCGTAAATTTTCCATAAATTATAGCTTGTAAGTCATTTATAGAACTGAGAAGTGTGTATAAATCATTAGGACCTTTATTGGCTATTCAGAGTTTGTAATTATACCTTACTTTAATTAACTTTATTACCGTTCCCAGTCACTGGACTACGATTTTTCACTGGTTTATATCACTTTTACAACCTCATGTACTAATTTAATGGAACTGGTAAGGTTATTCTATCAATGTACATATATATGTATCTATATCATCGTTTGCTGTAATCAAAATGTATTTGGCACAATTGTTACCTTTCTTTCAAAGCTCAAATTTACTTTTCAAAATGTTTTTCTCTACATATTGATAAAAACCGGCGAAAACACCTCGATACCCAACATAGCATCTATTTTTTTCTGACTGTCTTCTATAGGGCGCTACTTTGGATTTAGTCGTAAGTATCCTTTGACAGTTCATAAGTTAATTAATTTGTCGAATTATGATAGTTAAGTAATTTGGAAGTTCTTAATTCTCTCCATTTGGTTTGGCTGTAACAAGTAATTTTATGAAATTCTTACTATTTTCCTTCCTTCTTTCTTCTTTCTTGGCCAGAAGCGCCGGTTGAATATTTTTATAAAGGTAGGTTATCTTTCACTTTACTTTGGTCTGTTAATTCATTGGCATCTATAATAATATAACCAAAAGAACTTCCAAAATTAAAAACTCTAAATGTAAAATATTTATTCCTCTGCCTCATGATGCAGCAGGTAAGAGGTAAGCAGACAATCGTCGTAAGCAGGTAACTCAGGTTGGAATCCAAGTTCGCCTTTCATTATGTCCACTATCCTGCTACACAGGTTTTGCTACTCGTCCGTCTATAAATAGTGTACTTCGCTACTCCCTAAAACGGCCTACTTAACGATCGGAGATAAGCTATAATGGATCTAAGATATTGTCGCTAGAGTACATTTTGGAATAAAACACCCACACGCACTTACATCGTTTACGTAGTCACTGTTTGTAAGCACAGTGGCCCAGTCGCAAGTGGTAGGAATGAAATTCGTAGACTGCTTGCACTTTCGATATGACTTGCTTATTGCTTTATAAGTATTTTCATTTAGCTTTCTGAATAACTCTTACAGGCAAGCTGGTGTACTATATTATACTTTATTAGTACAATTTTATCAATCTTCAACAGACTACCCGTAACCTAGTTGGTATGACCGTACCTGGGAACAAAGGGTCTCGGGTTTGATTCCCGGGTGGGGCAAATAATAATATGTCATGGGTGTTATAGGGATATCTTATTTGAATTTTCCTTGCCATCCGCGACACAAGAAATTCTAGTGCAGGAGGGGGTCGGGCCGTACCCCCTGGTATGACGGTTACTCTGTATTCCAATTGGAAGGGATTCTAGCCACTTTGAGAGTCCGGAAATGATATCCCAGTCAGGTCTGATATTTATGTGACGTCAATTATCCTATTATACACACAACACATCACGGAAATAGAGTGTATGTTTACTGGTGTAAATACCACTGAATTTTTTATTACAATAGCACACTAGCTGACTAATGGTTATAAGTGAAAAACACATTTTGAATAATTTAATCTTCTGTGAAATATAATAAAACTAGTTCATAAATTTGAGTACAATGCTGGCAACAAATAATCACTAAAATAACGTGTGTAAACAAACATATATCTGTATTTACGACAATATTATAAGTTATATTGCGCCAGTGCTCTACGTGCCAGACAAATCCAAATATTTTCTGAGAAACCTAACTCAAGAAATTTTTGCTGCTAAATAGAGCTTTTTCTATAGGTTTTCTTTACTCCGTAGTAAGCTTTAATCGATTGAGAAGATTTTTTTAAATTAGTAAATGCTGTTGACCCTATTGTGCTTTCCAGCTTTCGGCGGACAGAGGTTGGCGTTAGCGTAAATTACAAAAAAATATTGAAAAAGACTTAGATAAAACTTATACATCTTTGAACAAATTTATGGTTAGCCTCGCATAATTCTGGAAATAAATTTTTCATCTCAGCGTTGCGCTCATTTTTATAAATCAAACTAACGACCATTGAAATTTCAGAAATAATATTTATCTCGCTTGCAGTTGCTCCTTTTGTGAAAATCAAAAATAGTCTTTCACAAAGGAAAATATTTTGTATTCATATTTCACTCTCATAACGTTACTACATTCAAAATGAAATCTCGCAATTTGAAAAAGCTTTTTATTGTTGGTTTATACACGAAAACTATTCAAAATTAATATCGATTCAATCCTGCTTTTTATGGATTCCGAAATATGTTCAAATCAAGATTGTGTTACGAGTACGTTCAAAAATCTAATGCAGGGAATTTCTGGAAATATTATTAAGGATGGCAAAAATAATCCGCTAACTACATCATAGAGAATTTGAGCTCTGTACAATTATCTAGGAGGCCGATGCTACGAGGGTTTGAAAACAGAAATATGTACGCTTCAAGAAAAAAAAGTAGTGTCACCCGCCTCGACAGGGGCGCTTCCGTGCCCAACAATGATTGCTTATTACCCTTACTGCACTAAAATTGTGTGGACTACTTGTTTTATTTTTGTAATTAAACATACCGCAACTTCTAGCTTCACTAAGGATTGACTCGTTGACTGGGTTGAATGTTTATAGGCATTAAGTCCGCCCACATTGTTTTACAATAAAGCGTAAATAAATAAATACATAAATAAAGAAATAAATAAAATATAATAATAAGAAGAAAAACAAATACCCCGTGTGCCAGGTCCACGTCGTAGAATAGCACCACTCCTACCTCTTCCTGGGATGTCGTAAAAGGCGACTAATAGGATATTCTAAGAGACGGGCAGCAGCGTCTTCCTGAGTAGTATTAACATCTACTACGGTCACCAACACGCATTGGTCAAGCGTGGTGACTATTAGCTCTCCCCTATGACAGCCAAAACTAACCCTCGGCCCCCAGTCCCCGGCAGCTCCACTATTCCTGACTACGGTAGCGGTCATGGTAACGGCGGGGCAGGGGGTGCTAAGAATCGCTGGCAGAGATTGGGCTGCCAATCCAAACGACGACTTCTGCACCTGGCTGACTTCTGCAACATACAATACCAGGACGCTACAGCACCATAGACAACATACACACACTGCGGCAGATTATACAGAAAACCGAGGAGTATAATCTGCCGTTATGTGTCGCCTATGTAGACTATGAGAAAGCTTTTGATTCTATCGAGACCTGGGTGGTACTAAATTCTCTTCATCCTTGCCGGATTCACTGCCGGTATAACGAGGTTTTGTTTATACTAATCAGCCAACTCGAATGGGCTGCGTTCGGAAAACTGCGTCATATCTTGTCGTCCAAAACACAAGCTTAGTGCCTGAAGTCGAAGGTGTCCGAGCAGTGTGTGTTGTCAGTGATGACATACGGCTCCGAGATGTGGTGCTTTACTGTCGGCCTAATCCACAAGTTCAAAGTCGCACAGCGAGAGAAGGCTATGCTCGGTATTTCTCTACGAGATCGTCAGAAATTATGAAATCTGTAGACGAACTAGCATAACTGACATAGCTAAAAGAATAAGCCGGCTGATGTGGTAATGGGCTGGCCACATAGTTCGAAGGACCACTAACCGTTGGGGAAGAAAGGTCCTCGAAAGGCGCCCACGTCTCGTAAAACGGATCCCGACCAGGTGGACTGACGACCTAAAGAAGACAGCGGGCTTCCACTGGATTCAGAAGGCTCAGGACCTGTCAAATTGGTGCAAGATAACAAGAGGTCCAACAGTGGACCTCCAAGGGCTGATAGATGGATGGATGGAAAGTTGCCAGTGCGTCCTATAAAAATCTGTAACAATCTTTATAATTATTATCCACTGAAGTATTATTACTAGAGTATAGAACCGACCGAAGAACGGGGGCTCATTGTGAAAATAGAACCTCCCGGCGGGACTCACATTTTGATCGAGATGTCTGTTCTATGACATTATACTTCAATGATATTGTTTATATGTACTTGAAATTGAAAGTGCAAACCGAATTCGTAAGAATATTCGTATGTCGAATTTCGCCTTTGAAGATTGATGCATTACTTTATGATCAGTAAAATGTTTGATGGGCCGTCGTGCTAAAAACCGGTGAGTTATGGTCACGCTAGATCTGATTCACTTTGAGAGGTGACTGGTTTATGTCTGTATCGATAAAAATGCTCTGATTATAGCTTCTGAGCTTTATAATTTCAACCCATACTTTATAACAAATTGTAACAATGTTTTTGATAGAATAATTTCACTGCTAAAACATAGCTAGCCAGTGTAACTGTGATTACATATATTTTTACACTCAACCCGGGTAACCCAGAGTTTTTAAGTTACATTAAATCACGCTGACAAATATGAATTTCTTGACTAGATTAGTTATTGTAATTATTATTTTATAAACCTTATGAAACCGAAAATTTATTTATATGATATTTACGTTCAGAAAATCTTAATACCTACGTGTCTTTATATCACAACAATATAATATTCAATTCTAATTAGGAGTCGTATTTAATTATCATTAGATTCTGGACACGTTCATTCATGCTGTTTTTAGTTAATTTTTTCATTATCCATTTACGTTTATGCAGAATCCTGATAAATATGTACTTTGATAGATTTTGATTTACATGCATTTTGCCATTTAGCAAGTTTGCTCAGCTAGGATTATCTGCTTCATCTCAGAGATAAATGAAGCTAACCATTTTTGATAACGCACCAAAGATAGCCTGTGGATTGTTCTGTACGCATAAATTAAACAGTGCGTTGTAACGCGGCTTCTTTGCAATGCCATAAACCAAGGATAGGTCTCCTCAACTATGTTTCAAATTACTGCACGCAATTTCCTGCTGGCAACCGTTCTTTGTCACGTGTATAAGGTTCATTTTCGCATGTAGAGACAGGATATAAATCTCGTATCGTATTTACTATACGTATAAGACTGTTTAAAACATGTGAATAGCTCTTTGTTCGGTGATGCACTTGACGTTGCAAATGTATTTTAAATCTGCAAGCCGCTCGTCTGGTGTTCTGTCTGCTTAAATACTGAGAACATGATCCTTCTATGTCAGTGTAATTGCATTATGTTTGTTACATGATCCGAGTGGTTATGATACCTTGGTATGAAGTGCTCGACTTGAACATATTAATGCCACATTAAGTTGGATTTTTTATTTATTACAAAGTTGATGTATAAACTTATAACATCGTAATGGTTAATGTTCACGACAAGGGTGATATTTATCGATACTCAACATTTGTCCAAGCATACTTAAAAATGCGAATTCTTATTCCTTTTCTTTTTCCATTCCTGTGCTTTGTATTAAGTCGTAGATATTTTAGTCTAATTTCGATTGGTAAACATAAAATTTTTATAATTAAATAACAGGAAAGTAATGAATAACTCACTAACAATAAAATATGATCGTAAAAATCGCTTGAGAGACGTATTAATTAATAGTTATGAACTAGATACACAATTTTCTTAATTAATAGTCATAGTATGAATCGCCTTTCTTTAATAAAAAATTTACATATTTATCTATCTATCTATCTACATATTATAACGTGGGTGCGTAGTATCCTACTGGTATTTTATCAAAAAATAATTTGAAGTGTGTGAAACATTCAGTTTATTATAAGAATAAGAAACAAGTACTCCCACGCAACATCTTTAAAAGCACATAATGATGTAAAAATATTCATAATTCTAAGGTTATTTAATCTTGTATATTAATCAATTGCTCGACTAGAAGCTATGTCTGGCCGAAACAGGACTGGCTGATTAAATCTAGTTTTGCTGGTTAGCTAGCTTTGAAATAATGCAGATTTAAGAAATCTGCTAGCCGAAATATCGACTTATTGATATTGTTCATCGATTTATTACGGGCTATTTCTAATGTAGTCGCCGAAATCATTTGGCAATAAGCCACAATATTTAGAGTTTAGATTATTATTGACGTATTATAATAAGTATCTCAGGTAGTTTTCATAAAACGTGCTGCGGAGTTTCTTTCACTGCCTTTCCGAAACGGTTATTGATGCAAAAATGAGGTGCATTAGTGAATTGACAAAATACCTACCCAGTTAAATGTGACGGTCAAAAATACTCGTTGAGTAAGTAGGGTAAGTTTAAATTAGCCAAAAACAACTCATCATTGTTTAGACTTTAACTATCTACTTTAAAACTTAATTCTAGACTATACGCTTGGCCAGACATACGAGTAGGTACTTTTTATTGCCTTAATTACCCTTGTCACAGTGATAATAAATTTGACTAATGACTAATAACTGCAAGTATCTCGTTTAGGATTATACATTGTATTTTTAGAAGAGAGGCCGACATTAATGAAAATTTTAGTTTATATTTTTTCTATAACTCTATATATCTTACCTCCCTCACTTCGCTGTTCACAAAATATAATCATAATTACCTTAACAAACTATGCTACTAGCACAGAAGAAAGAATAGTACATATAATATATTAGTACTACTAGTAAAAATTAAAAAAGAAACCTGCCTGCTATCTAAAAAAAAAACATGAGAGGTGTCAAGGGACACCCGGATGGAACGAAGTTCTAGTCTAGCCCCCTTTCACAACGCGCGATAAGGAACTTCGTTCCAAAATGATGTATTATTATCATGATACATCTTTTTGAAATCCTTACGGTGAGCTCTTTAATTTGATATCCATATTGCATTATTCGTTTTATTTATTTATTTTTTAACTTCAAACAATGGCATCGCACAGCCACCGTATTTTTTTTTATTTCACATATCTAAAAACACTTGGGTTATAAAGACGAATCTAACGATATCCTAACACATTCGCTGCGGCACACGGCAACTATTTTGCCGTACAGCTTGTTGTCCTTGTTTTGCGCGCGGTGCAGGGTTGATCTATGTTCCTTTACGTGTAGAAAAGAGACAGTGATCATTTCAATACTGTAGCTTTTAATAATACGGCAAAATACTTGCCGTAATGCAGCGAATGTGTTAATTATATAAATCCCTTCTGCGATTTGGAAGATATGATGGTACTTAATAAAGAATACTACACACATACATACATACATACATACGCGCGAAAAACATAACCCTTCCTGGCAGTCGGGTAAAAATAAAAGTCCCATCCAAAACACCAGAAATATTCATGTGGAAACGCTTTTTATGAAAATAATTTTTATAATTTTTTTTATCAATTAATCATTACTTTACAAAGGCACCGACAAGAATAATTATAGAAGCTGTAATGTAGATCTAATCAAAAACATAAATGTGAAATGAGAGCCAAGTTCAAAACATCGTTGAGAATCTTTGAGATCTAAATGGGTGCCAAGTACTGTGTAAAAATCCTATTTAGTCCCAAGAACATATTGTAATTCAAGCTCTACATTTTGACTACTCGAGTTGTGAAGGGGTCAAATATAATATAAATAGCTCGAAATGGTTAATGTATTACTCATGGTGCTGCGTTACCGGTTCTCTTTTTTAACTTTGGCTGGACACGCTACCGCGTGTCAAGATTAAGTAGCTTTTATTGAATAATTTAATATTCTATGTTGTTGTGAAAGTATTATTGTAAACTAACTAAAAAAGGGTTAAAGGGTTTTCTCACGTTTTCTGTAATAATATGTGCCCTATTATGTTATTCCATCTATCTGTGTACAAAATTTCATGAAAATCCGCTCAGTAGTTTTGGAAGAGTTAAACTGCATAGGTAGGTACATCCTCAAAAACAAACACTCTCATTTATGTATTGTATAATGTCAAGTAAAGCTATAATATCAAAAATAAATATTTTCCATACCAATTCAACAAATAAATTTTATTTAAAACTAATATAATTTAATTTTTTAGATAACAAGAATTTTAATTGACTTTTATAGGTCCAGCCAAAGTTCACTCGAAACTTTTATAGCACGTTATTGTCAAGCTTTTAACCTGTCGTGGGTATTTTAGGCCAAAAACCGGTGTCAGATGCAGCCCGCCTCACCTCAACAATAATTTAATTTATAATTTTTAAACATAGCCAATCGTGGACTGAACATATTTTACTCACAGACTTGAAAAAAGAACAAACAGAATGTCAACAACAAATTCAGTGAGGCACCCATTAAATAGTAATACCAACTTCTCTATTCGTACAAGTATTACTTGCACATATTGACACCATGCTGTTATTAAGTGGCTGCCATTACCGCGTCGGATTGGTTGAACCGCACTAAAAATTACGCACACATGGTAAGCGGGCGGCGTCACTCTCGATACGACAAGGTGACGTCTGGGGTTATTTTCACGTCCGTGATTTTACTATATTACAGGTACTCACGATATTTATTTGTACACCGATATTTCGACCCAGTTGCATGAATTGTGGTCACGGCTGAACTCAGCAGGGACTATTTACCATCACATTACTTAAGCTATTTTCTTTCAAACTCAAAAAATTGAGATGCATACGGAATTTAAAACCAAGTCTTGCATCCAAATTCAAACTTTTCCAGTTCAAATGTCTATAAACAACAGTATAGCAATTATGCACATTTACTATGAATGATGTTTTGACTGCAAAAATGTATGATAAACTAATATGCTATTAGCATTTTAAGATTATGAAAGGTTACTAACGTAGCTCGGTCTTTATCATAAACGTGCCAACTTCATTACCGTAGAGGTCATAATAGGATTGTGTATTCATACATCACTTGAAGTGTGGAAGAGGAAAACATATTGCGCCGACCCCAAATAAAATTGGGAAATGGGTAGGATGATGATGATTCATACATCACTTCATACAACACAAGTAATACAGAATCAGTACTGTTTTTATTTAGGTATAAAATTGCCCTGATTGCTACTGTCATGTTGTGGAAAGTTCATTGCAGTAACAAGTTCTTTAAATGTAGAGATCAACGTGTGAATAACCTGAAGCCGAGTTGGTAGTGACCCTGCCTGCGAAGCGATAGGTCCCGGGTTCGATTCTCGACTGGAGCAAATATTTATGTCACAGATAAATATTTGTACTCGGGTCATAGGTTTTATTGTGATGTGTTATATGTGTCGAACATGCCACCTTCGACACCGGTAAAAACGTATGTTTAAGCAAAAAAAAACCTAGTCAGTACAAGAAATATGTACAACAGAAGCAAAGATACATTAACAAAATAACATGACGAACTTGAAGTGTATAAACTAGGCACTCTATTGTGCACCGCTAATTGGTGGAAAGGAAGTCTAGAACTCTAGATGAATGAATTTTTCGACTAAGTTTCTAATAATCGAAATAGTTTAAATATTTTTAACAAAATTTACATATTTTAACATATTATGTGATGACACCAAAATTTACCTCATTATTGAAATAAGTAATTATTAAAATAAGTTTGTTAAATATACCTCATTATTAACGTAAGTTTGGTAGTTTATAAGTTTATCGCATTCATACATACAATTACAAACATAGCTTATATTTCATTGTGTAGTTATAATGTAATTGTTATTCGAAATAATTCCCTTAACATTAAAATCATGTAAACAAACATTGCACAAACCGGTATCATAAACTTGAAACGTATAATTTATATTATACAAAATTGGAGCACAAATATTCATGGGTCATGGTTTTTAACTAGTCTATCGACCCTTGGCGGTTCGTTTCCCGTTATTTTGTGGCGTGGCCATGGGTAATAAACAATATTTTATCTATTTAAAGAAAGACCTTGCATTCCTTATTAATTGTAGTAAGGTACGAGTATAATACGGGAAAAGTGTTATATGTGTGAATGAATTTCATTCGTTTAAAAAGAACAGGCATATTTTGGTGTTTCATAAAATCATTGCAAACCATAATTGTGTCAACACTATGCTCAAATTTTTTCACATAATGTGAACGGTTTAGATCTCTTCTTATAGGTTATGCCTTTGAGCTGTGCCTTTGAGAATGTCATGTAATATACTGTGTGCTAGTTCCTCACAATACTTCTCTGCACCAAATCAGGTAAGAAGTAATTTCTAATACGAAAATAACTTTAAAAAAATTAGGTGCAAGAATCGAACCTATACCCCTGTACGGAAGACCACATTCAAGCCTAGGCTATCACTGACGTCACTTTTCATGAGCCTAATATGGCCCGTCGAATCGGGTCATATATTTGCGTTGAATTCAGCATGTCGGTCGTACGAGTATATTCACCCATCGAGGTCGTGTTTGGCTTTATATCTCGTAAATATTACCTTATAACAATGTGATACTTATAGATTCGAACTTGTCTAACGACAATACTAATGTTTGTGTTTTACTGGCTGAACTTTGCCATGCCTCGTTGTAGATATGTATTTGATTGTAACAGCAAATATATTCATAGTCAAAAATCCTTAATGCATAATGTATCGTTGAAAGAACTTATCTGTACTGTAAGTGAATTTCAACCGGGATTATACAAGATGTTGCATCCGAAGAGATTTAGAAAACCATGTAGTTGTCCTTCGAGATACTTCATCGTCACACATTTGGAGTATATGAAAATAAAACAATAATAAGTGTCAATTATTTAGTCTGTGTTGTTGCTATCACATCACTATTATATATACCCAGCTCTAAAGATTGCATTATAATTATATTTGATGCTACTAAATTATATCCATTTCATAGCAGAAATGCATAATTATAATAATTATTATTATTCAATCTATAACCTGATAAATCTAGAACTGAAAAATCCCTGGCGCAATTTATTCGCTAAAAGAAAACTATATGCCATTTTAAGTATGACCATACACAGACTGTTAGAATGCAAATTTTTAAGTACGTGCTGTGACTTAAAAGATACTTTTTAATTTATACTTAATTAGGCGTTACATAGAGCATAATAAAAAATAAACCATTCGTTATTTTTATGGACGTTTAAACTCAACTAGCTGTAAATTGCTATGTTGAACTAGTTAAATTAAAGCCGGCCACGCTTCGCTGTTACTCAAAATTACCGTAGCAATCGTTCCCTTACCAACCAAAGTAGCAACTATGCCAACTATGCTATGAAATTTCAAATTCCCGTGGGAACTTTGAAGTAAATGGCATATAAAACACCACAGATATAATTCTATCTATACTGTTCTATCAAATACCATCTATGAAAAATTCAATTTAATATACTAGTTCATAGTAATAGTAGTAGTATAGTTACTAGTAATATACTAGTTAGTTAATATAAAAGCAGTGATAGCCTAGCGGTTAGAACGTTGGTTTCCCGAACCAAGGGGCCCGAGTTCAAATCCTGGCACGCACCTCTAATTTTCAAATATTATGTGCGTATTACAAGTTAATTATCACTTGCTTCGGTGAAGGAAAACATCGTGAGGAAACCTGCACACCTGAGAGTTCTCAAGAAAGTTCTCAAAGGTGTGTGAAGTCTACCAATCCGCACTTGGCCAGCGTGGTAGTCTACGGCCTATACCCCTCACATTGTGAGAGGAGACCCCGAGCCCAGCAGTGGGACAATTATGGGTTGTTGCTTTGCTTTTGCTTTATACTAGTTCACGTGTTGGTCGACGAAAAATATAGGGAAATTGAAATTTTATATTAGTATAAGTATTATATTTTATTGTAACTAGTTTCCGCTGCTGTATCACGAATTTATAGAATAATCCCAGG
Source organism: Thymelicus lineola (assembly GCA_963932265.1). Classification (NCBI taxonomy): domain Eukaryota; kingdom Metazoa; phylum Arthropoda; class Insecta; order Lepidoptera; family Hesperiidae; genus Thymelicus; species Thymelicus lineola. The sequence goes on from OZ010686.1 coordinate 6,690,325, forward strand.
AGGACATACAACTGGGATAAAATCTACCGTATTTTCCTGCCCTGACTTGGATTTTCTGTGTAATTTTCATCTTAACACAGTTAGTGGGCGAAAGAAAGACAAAACATCGAAATTTCTTTACAAACTTTTACATTTATAATTACTAGCGCCTCTGCCTGCGACTTTGTCCGTTTTCCAGAAACTAAATATGCTATATCCTATTCCAGATCATGGTCTACCGGTGTGCTAAATATCATGAAAATACGTTCAGCAGTTTTTATGCGAAAGAGTAACAAACATCACAAACTTTCAGTTTCACACAAATATTAGTAGGATAGGATATAATTATAATACAATAATAAATGGCTACAACCCATTAATGGCCCACTACTGAGCACGAGTCTTTCCTCTTGAGGAGGCCTAGAGCATACACCACCACGCTGCTCCAGTGCAGATTGGTGGAGGAGTTAGTGGCTAACCCGTGTCAGAAGTTTTTATACCCATGGGCCTCCGACATGACGATTGTTAACAACCGAGACCGACGGCTTTACGTGCTCTCCGTAGCTCGGAAACGCTCAAGAATTTTTTGCCACTAGGGGTCACCCATCCAACTAGAGACCGCGCCCGCTGTTGCTTAACTTTTTCGATCACTTAGAACCGACAAAAACGGCCGGGCTATGAGTACTTCATAGCCTCATAATAATATAATACTCTTATTGTCTAATTCTTAGGACTATTACGTGTCCTATGACCAGATTACTACTCCAGATGAACACATATACGTAACTTGTTTGCCAGCATTAATGTGGATTGATCTTTACCGTAGTATCTCACTCGCACAGTGACCCAATAGGGCTAGAGCGACGCATGCTCTAAAAAGGAAATCCTGCTCTGCTCCACAACCGATATGAGTGTAGCGACGCGTTTACTACGATCGTTTCAATTACTCACTGGAATTAATTATGATGGATTTCTGCTTGTGTTGTTTAGTATTTTTATATTCTCTTTTATTAGTTGCTTCTATTATTGGCACGGTTATTGTGGAGCTACACGCTGCTTCAGTATGGATCGGTGATAAGTGGAACGCAGTCTCGTGTTGTTTGCTTTGAGCTTCGTTAAACTTTTATTTCGAACTTCGTACAGTTTCAAAGAAAGTATTATTAAAAAGGCTTTTCCTTTTTATCGAAAGAAATAACTGCTGTTCAATATCGCAATAACAAACAAAATGGAAGGGTATCTTGTATCTTCAGATGCACATGAATTTTATCATTAGCAGTCAATCAACTCGCGTGAATTTTGATGTACCTAGTATATTCGCGGTCATCCATCCAACTTAAGTTTACGGCCAGTTTTCTCGATCTTTAACTATCGTCACAAGCTAGCTATTAACTTCTAAATGCTCTTTTTCATATTTATTATACGACAATTATAGTAAGAGCATTAGTAAGGTGGTCACCAAGCCACCTGCTAATTCGACCGTTAAGCTATAACCACCTAACACTTCATGCCACTTTTGTGTCCCTGTTGGCTACAGAGACACTTAAAATAAGTATGATGATGATGAATGCTCATTACTCTAATTAATAATGAGTAGTAATACACTTTTAACTGACTTTTAACTGACTTCAAAAGCAATTGCACTGGGCATTTAATACCAGATGCAGATGCTGAAACACAAAAAGGCTAAAATGTTTAAAATAGATACTGATTACTGATAGATGTTAACTAGAAAATCTAAAACTAGACTAGTGAGGATCCCCAGGGGTTCGGCAAAGTTAGCGAGTGTTACCCACTAACTTTGCCTCAATGAAAATAACATGAGGCAACTTTGTGATAATTAATTATAAATGGTGATAGCCTACTTGTACGTTAGTCTCGCATTGTATGGTTCCAGCCTCAAATAAAATGATGTATTTTTTTATTATTTACTTATACTAGAGCATGAAACTTAAGAAGTCTGATAAAAATTAACAATATTCTTATTGGAAGTGATATTTGTATACGGATTCCCGAAGCGCAACGGCGGCGTTACTAGTATACATTAAGAAGCAAGAAGTGTCCAAATAAAACTAAAAGTGTATTCAGAAGGTGGACTATCAAGTAACTACGATACCTTCGTAGAGGGACAACAGGTAGCCGGTCTTTGGATTAACATATTTCAAGTAGATACTTTGTTTTTTTATTTCAACCTTGCATCGACTACCAACTTTATGAAGTCGAATCCGATAATTTTAAATTTATCCGAATACAGTCATAGAAATACTCGATTAAACGATACAACAACGATGAGGATCAAAAGGTTGCGCGTAAAATACCAATTTTATTTCAATACTTATTTCGATTGGTATAAGGTTTACGTAGATTTGTACGTGATTATTTTAACTTAATTTTATTTGGAATTTACATGGTATATTACAAAATAAGTCATTACTTAGGTGTCTATTATACTAATATCACTAAAGATGACGTAGAGTCAGTTAAATAAAATATAACTAAAATTCCTGTTAATTAGATACGCTGCGAACTTATCATTATAGTAATATAATACGAATAGACATTAGACATGAATCTTGTTACAAAGAGGCATACCCAAATCTGGCCATCACTGGAGTAATAATGGAGGTTTTTACATTACAACACCCGCTGTTAAATAAATATCGATGCATAAATCAAACACCCTCATAATTATACAATCGCGGAGTGTGCATTTTTTATTCGTTTGTTGATTTATCTCTCTGGCCTGTTGTTTGACTGGCGGCGAATGACAATCGCAGTAACCCTTCAATCAGTTGTTTTTTTAATAATTAATTTTTATTTGTAAATAATAAGTAAAAATTTAATGTTAAGGAATTAAAGTATCCAACCTCATAGTACAGTTATTCCAAGTATTAGAAAACAATTTGTAGTCAAACATTAATAAGATTACATCCGAGCAAAGAATGTTTCTATGGTAACTTAAAAACTTGATCATAAATGAACACCTTCCGTTGCGATAGTTTATAAATACGACATACAAAATCAAAAACATGTGTGTTACAGATCGTTTTCTTTACAAATAACGTGCCCCCATGATAAGCAATAATAATGTGTATCATTTTCTGATACACGTCATAATAATCTAAAACTACTCTGCATGTGTGGTCCCTTCTTAACAGTTCTTTTTTCACAACAGGATAATTTTTCCCATTATCTCGGCCTCCAACCATCAATTTCAATCATGTTATTTATCATTTAAATGGGTTTTTTAAACGGTGAACTAGTTTTTTAAATGTGAGTAGGAAAAAAATAACCTAGTTTCTCGCTGCTTCTTCTCTCGGGACCACTCACGGTAGGGATTTGTTGAAGCGATGGCGTAGAGTTACTTTCGAAAAGCGTTTGTAAGAAACCTACTTCGAATAAAAACTATTTTTTTAAACCAGAATATATTTTTTGGTGAGACACATCGGTCACGATTTTGTTAGGAGCACGTGGGAGGTGCGTAGGCTGCGCCAAAGGGTAGGAGAGGCTGTGACCTCCGTAGGTGCTAATTGAAAGTCTCACACGCAAAACAAGTAGCTTGCTAATAGCAGGTAGGAAGCTGCAATTTATTTTAGCTTAATAAGCTTAATTTTCAATGAAGTTTTTTTTAATATGAGCTCTAGCCTTAAACGCGCAGTCGGCACAAAAACTTTCTGTCTTAGGTTAGTTTAGTCCACTTAGCTTCTAAAATCTAGGACACTAGATAGCTGGTATCTATAGGGATAGTGGAAGCAACTATCCTGAGGTAATAGAAGTGATCGAATAAAAAGCGTGCTAGGCTGGTTACTGTGGCAGGAGTTCCCAAATGAATTTAGCTGATGCGGGATCTGGCACCGCTTGACCAAACGTTGGTCAAATTGTATGGCCTTAGACAAACAGGTCTGATTGTGCCCGACTAACATTAAATTGTTATATGCAAGCCATGCCTAACCTTAATTACGATTATTTAGGTTCCACAAGCTAATTCAGTGTCCAGCATCACCAGTTCCAAAAACACTAGGCAAATGCGTGTCAGGCCAAACAAAAAGTAAGGTAACGAAGTAGTAAGTTTATCGACTCATTAACTACTTATGCTAACATAGCCGTGAAGGTATTTCTTGCAAAATCATCCTCTTTTGAGAATTTTTTCATTTGTCCAACTCCAACCGTTAACCAGCAAGGGCGGGAGTGGCTCTAACCAAAACTAGAAACTTTAAATCCAAATATTTCGTAAACGGTCCCATATTTCCATAATATTTTTGGAAGACTTTTTCAACGATAGCCCACACTATAGGGTACGCGACGAAAAAAAAAATCTTCACGTTACCTGTAGAGGATCCTGAAAAAAAAGTTTTTAAATTTTTTATTCTACAATTCTGGATTTTTAATATTAATATGAATATATTCATGCCAAATTAAAGCTTTCTGGCACTAAGGCTGTCGGCGCTTTGCTTCGGACAGACGGACGGATAAATATGATGAAACTATAAAGGTTCCAATTTTACTTCGGAACCCTAAAAAAGGTGGGTATTGATCAGCTTTCAAATACAAAAATTATTGAACGTTGGTTGGTCAATGACCCCGTACCTCAACTCCTAAGTCGTAAGCCTGCGAATCGACATACGATCCGAAGGTCAATTGGATGAAAAATGATCCTTATTTATGAAGAGACTGCAAACTTCCTCGCGGTAATGCGCAGTTTGCATGATCCTTGACACTTGGGGCCGACAATTTATGTTGTTCCGTAAATTATAGGGATAATGTCGCGGACGTCGCGGTAGCCCGTTTTACAATCATAGCAATCTACCATCAATATACGTGCATATAGAAGTACAGATGTATAATTGTAATGCAGCACAAAGTTAGTTTGCCTTTTCATGTTGAGTTTTTTAGGGTTCCGAAGTAAAATCTCAACCCTTATTTATAGTTTCGTCATATCCGTCTCGTTGAAAAGTATCGTTGAAAAGTTCTTCCAAAAATACTATGGGTCTTCTAAGACCATTTTTAGAATTAGGTGTCCGTTTGCAAAATATTTGGCTTTAAAGTGCAAATTTTGAAAAGTGTCAAGTCCCCGCCCTCCGAGCTGGCTAAACGGTTGGTTTAGACAAGTGAAAAATTATCAAAAATAGGTTATAATTGATGAATTTACAAGGAAAACTATCACGGCAAGGAAAACTACAAGTCTTGTATTACTATAAGTAGTTAATGAGTAATACTCGTAGTCGATAAACTTATTACTTCAGAACCCTATATTGCGCGTGGCCTGACACGCACCGGTTTTTATGTTGTAAACTCATTTGATTTTTTAACTTGCATCATTGCTAATTTTAGTAATTCCACAGTCAAATAATTTCCAAGTCTAGCTCGAATTTTCCTATCTATTTTTTTAGGTTTTCCTGTAATACATAAGTAAAGAACTATTCTCTATATATTTTTTTCTAGTCTCAGTACTTACGGAGATAAGGGGGAGGGTCAAGTATTCTTTATACCTTCGTCTTTGGGTCACAAAAAAGCATACGACGCGCATATACGCATACGTAAGCATCATTTGGTCCAGTTGTTTTGGAAAAAATAAGCTGTGAAGGGCGGTCACCCAGACACAAGTGATTCCTATAAAAGTTCCGTTTTTCGTTCGAAACCCTAAAAATATGACAACTTTACAATATTGAGAATGTTACTGATCACTCAGAAAACGTATTTTTAGGTATCTCTATAAGCTATAAGTACAATAACATTTTCATGGATTGAGCCATCGTAATCCGCATCATACTTAAATTCATGCGAAACTCACGAAACATGGAATTTTCAAAGAATCGCTCAGCTAAAGGCCACAACAATTGTAATTTTACACCTGCCTATAGGCGACACTTACAACATATTACCAGGATTTCATAAAATCCTAGAATCTTGTGTGAATGCTGTTTCATTGCCTCGTTTGGGAGTTTGTCCATCCGTAATGGCCAGTTTGTAGTCAGTTACGACTGTTTGTTTCGTTTTCAATGAAATATTTGTGAGTTCGTGCTGAAACGTTCATGTTTATGTGGCATTGTCTGCGAGATACGTTCTGCCTTCTTCAGACGTCGACTTGACGGTCTGACTTGAGTAGGGTAACATTAATTTTTAATAATACATTATTACCGGCTGTTTTATACGATGAAAATATTAGGTTACTGTAACTGAAACTTATCGGAGACGAAGTAGTGTTAATTACTATTCTGGGTTCTTTACCCAATGAATCATACATTTTTTTTAAATTCCAACTTTATATTTTTAATTTCGGAAAAACAATTAATTTAACATCTATTAACTTCTATGCTATATAATACTATTTACACCTAATAACACACAACATACAACAAAGTATATAAATACTTTCAAATTGACTTATGGTCACAACAGTTGTATGTAAATTCATAAGTTGCTTTACCATTCAATACAAAACCGAGTTTTGTGCTGATGGACACACCTCATATAGCAAAATAAAAGGATTGTATCTTTCTTTCCATTCAGTTTAGCAGCAAAATAACATTTGATATTATTTGTCAGTTTTAAACCTCATAAAATTAGCATTCTACTACGACCTTTTTCTCAATTCTTTCCCGCCAGATATAATTTCGTGTCATTTAAATTTTTCGGTTGTTTACGTTCTCATCTGTTTTGCGTATTCGATTGGTGTTTTTGTTAAACATAGTTTTCTTTTTGGTCTTTGGTCTCAAATAATTTAACAACGAATTTGTTATTTACAACATATCTTGTTCTTACGTCCTGCTGCGAATTTTAGTTTTCATTTAATTTATTATGGTGTAAGCGAACGAAATAACAGCAGCACTTAATCGCTTCGAACCATGATGTACTTTTATTGCATTGTATAACTCAGGCGTTCATTAATTTATGTTCTATAGGGCTAATTTATCTAATAAGAAAGCACAAGCAGTCAGGCCTCACGATGTTAAATGGTCGCAGCAATTCAATTTTACATGGTACACGATTTATAACAGCTACTTTTATTGATATATTGGCAAATATTTTTACTACTACACAGTTATAAAATATTATCTTAGTAAGCGTTCCATAGACGACGCTGAATAAAAAGCAAGAATAATTTAAAATATGAAAATTATTTTCTGAACACCTACTTACTACTACACCTCTTATAATAATTAACGAACGGAAAAACATTGTCACAAATACATAATATCTGTAGGATCACCTAATCATTGTTGGAGACTCGAGTAGAAATTTCAAATATCTTATGTTACAGACATGGAATAAATAAAATCATAAAAATATATAAAAGAGATCCATGACAAATAATAACCTCATTCCAAGCTTAGAAAGATTGTTTAAAAAGAGTTAAAAAACCGGGTAAGTGCCTGTCAGTCCATTCGCAATGTAGGATTCCGAAGTACCTAGTAAGTTATGATAGACATAGCTGTGATAGTTTTCCTTGTAAATTCATCATATAATCTATATATGAGAATTTTTCACTTGTCTAACTCCAACCAGCAGGAGGGGAAGACACAAGTGTCTTCAAGTGGTAGAGTCAAGACTAACGAAAATTAGCACTTTAAAATTTTAAAGTCAAACATTTCGCAAACGAACCCCTAAATCCCAAAATGGTCTTAGGAGACCCATAATATTTTTGAATTACCTTTTCAACGATACCCGACACTACGGGGTACGCAATGAAAAAAAATTCGTCTACATGTTACCTATAGGAGAGGTACCCTGAAAAAAACATATTTTCATTATTTCATTCTACGATTTAAGAGTTTTAATAAATATGTAAATCCATGCTAAATTACAACTTTGTAGCAATAAGGGTCGTGGTACTATGCCTCGGACAGACGGACGGACGGACATGACAAAACTACAAGTGTTCTGATTTGAATTCGGAACCCTAATAAAAGACAGTTTCACGGTGACGTCAACTGTCTCTTCATACGACTAATCAGTTGAATCAGCGTAATGTGCAGCGCCCGCGCAGTCGCCGCTGAAAGTTTTACATGCGTTCATACTTTATATTCGATATTTTTAACTTATTATTAGTGCATTTTTAACACTTCGTCTGCATTGGAGAATATTTATGTCTTCAATGACTTCTTAGTTTGTTTTTTTTAGTCTATTATCATATTTGTTGAAGTTTCTTTGTCAATAAAACGTAAGTTAAAATATATTATGCAAAAGTTACGCAAACATTGAAAAGTTGTTATGTATATCAAAAAAAAACTATTTTACATTCCGTATCTATAAAGTCCTTAGCGTTTCCAGTTTACTATTATGAAAGATTTAACCAATAAATAATTATGCTTATAAATTATTTTAAAAGGCATACTAAAATTACGAGCAGTAGAATGATTACTAAGAGACCATTTGCCTAAGGTAAGTCCAAAAAGTGTTTTAACAATCTGTGATGTCCTTAATGTTCTCGTTTTGCCAAGTATTTCTGGCAATATGGCTCAGTCGCCGCCGGAAACAGATTTCGTGCGGGCGGCCACCTCCAACGAACAGAGCCGTCGTTGTGTGGACATTGCTGTAGTGTACAGTTGTACACTACACTATAACTTAAGTATACACTAATACACTATAGTGTACACTGTACAGTGTCCTGTCGGTTGCTCCATTTAGAACGCTACATTTCTCGCATCCTTTTCACTAGACTTCAGTAGGGATGACGTTGAATCGTTTTAACGCAGTATACTTTTGCTTCCAACTAAGCTGCTATTAAAAGGTAGAGACTGGTAAATTCTGCAATGAAATAAGCTGCTTTAAACTACTGGGTTTCGTCTTTGAGAGCGTCATTAAGCTCATTTAGTTACTACCTAGTAGTTTGTTTTTCATCCACTATTTTACCAAAAACATCAATCTATCGCCTATCTTTTGCCAATTTTTTTATATTTATAACAGTTATTTACGAACAATACTTACCTTCCGGAAACGGAGGTATTTATGAGAATTAATTCCAAATAATGTCAAATTGTTCGTCTCATACATATAATCATTTTATTTTAAGGTACCTTAAATTCGAGACGAGTTGTTGAAACCAAGATTGGCTTCTCCAGAATTCAGTTTATGGAAATAAAGTGTATGAAAAATGAAATCACAATTCCTCATAATTCCAAGAATGCACTTGTCACTCATAAAATGCAAATGTGTATTTGTGTTTTTATGTAATTTGGCAGAGAACGCAGATGTGTTTGGATGTGTTGTCAATTAAGAGCGGCATTGCTCAATCCTCTTCGACAAATGCGAAATGTTTATTCGTTTTAAAAAATTACAATTTCTTTACTAAATTTGGTGTGTTTACAATAGTGCTCTTATCTTTGCAACATGCATGTTTTGATTGTGACTGTCAATTGTCAGATTAGTTAAAGGTCTTTATAAATGTTTCGCTGCAATAGAACAAGACAAGAACAGTGAAAAATAAACAGGAATACAATATGCACAGGTTTATTACGACACAGCAGATTCTTCCTGAACATCTCAAGATTTGGTTAGGACCAATGATCAGGGTTGCCGTCGCGTCTGTCGACAACGCTCAACTACTATAAAAAATTAAAAGATACGTACCGTCAGCAATATATTTTCATCATAATTGTTTCCCAGAGAGAATTTAACTCACGACATAATATACGCTCAGCAATTTTGATATTAGAAATAGCGTTCCATAAAAAAACACTGTATAGACTTTAAAACGCATTCAATAAAATAAGAGATAGTGTAAAATGTGTAAGTTTAAAAGTCAACAAAAATGCTCCAACTTTAAAAAAGACAGAAGAAGTGAAAATAAAATAAGAGTAAAGATCGGCTTGTGTAAAAATATGCGACCTAAGAACGATTTGTCTCCCAAGCTTGATGTGGCGTGACAATTTTCGCTTCATATTTCTTTTTAGCATCCTTCGATCCAATGTCACTAACTATGTACTTGGACTAAAATAACTGCACATACACATGCTTACAATGACAATCATGTTTAATTATAGCAGACTATCTTTGCGTTTTATTTTTTGTTGCAGAAAACGTTTCCGTTGAATACTGGAGAATAATTCTTATGGATAATATACCTAATTACACGGGTGTAGTATTGAATATCGAAAAACGCCAATGGAGTTGATGTTTGTTATGCCCGAGTAATTGGCCAAGTTAAGCAACTTCAGGTGCAGTAAGGAGATGAATGGATGCCTAGTAACAAAATTGTATCAACATTTCGTCATATTAAAATACTTGATACGTAAGGATGTGGAAAGGCCACTGACTATTAGGGATTATATTACTGGACCGGACTGTATAGTGGAACATGCTTCAAGACTCTTCAGATACGCAAAATAGACTTGCAACAGGCTGGAAGTGTATAAAGATTTCTTGAGGTTCAACATTGTATTGACGACTAATTAAATTGACAAGATCTACTAACAGGTGATTGAGATATCGATGTCCTTTACATGGTCCAACTTAAAAGTCCATCCTTAAGCCCTACAAAGTTGATGGAAAAACTTAATATGCACATCAAGAATATCTATAATGAGTTTCCTTAATAGGTGCATACTAAAAGGCACCTTTTTAAGAATAGACATTTCTTTCACGTAGACATGCAGTATAGAAGTAAAACAAATAGTAATAACCAAAAATTTTTGATGCCAGTGACAAAACATGATAGAGTAACTTTGCAAGAAAATTTTATTGATCCTACCAAGCCCTTACATCCATATAAATTATGTATAGCGGGATCATTGCTTATCCCGCTTTGAATATGGGGCCCGACTCAAATTTTTCAACTCAGAAAAATTCTGCAGTCAGACGTGACCTTAATGTTTTCGAAGATAAAGTTGAATATGTGTTTTTTCTCTCACACTGTAAGACTTCAGGTAAAGGTACTGAAGGTATACCTTATGTTGATCACCAATTTCTTTTTTATTTAGAAACTGTACTCGCCACTGGTGATAAATGTACTTGCCTGTACCTAATACAAAATAATATGAAGAATAATCTAAGACTACGGGCATCAATGATTAGGAAGCGCTTTTGCATCATTATGCACTGAAGGCAAATCAGATGATGATAAAAATGTATCCAATTAAAACGATGAGGAGTACGGAGCATCATCAAAGAACTTAAACTTCTTCACAAATCCATAACAAATCCACATAGGTTAACAGAATGTGGCCCTAATCTTGAAATACCAAGGCAGAATTTCTACTACGCAAATTATTACCAGAATGTAGATTAATCAAAGTTACTTAACCTCCATCGCCACAATTAGATCTGTGCCACATTCGTCATTATAGTTCGTATTATCTATTGTGTCTATGCAAGAACGTAGCATGCAACCGGATAGGATGCGGCAAATTTAAAAAGATTTCACGCGTGCTCCGTTTCGTAATTTAAAAGTTAATGACGTGATGAAATTATCTCATTCAAGATTCTAGTGAGATTTCAGCGACCGCGGTGCGTGACGACGGCGTACGTGTTCTAGCAACCTTGAGCGTGTCTCGCATTATAGCCGAGCGGCCAGTGGAGTGTTCACTCAGTCACTCAGTGACGCCCTCACTACGCCCGCTATTATTAAACGAGTTCATTGGAACATCTATTTGCGCAATTTGTAGCATCACACCTGAAGCGTACCTACGACCTTATTGCCCCGTATGGACTTGTTCTACACTTTCGGACCAGACACTCAGCTCCATAGACTAATATTGTTGAGCCGCATACCTCTGAACCTCTGATACACTAAATGCTCGATATAATGTATCTTTCGCCCATGTAGAGCATAATGTAGAGCGCTCCGCAGACTTATTTTCAATGTGACCGTTTCACTTTTGAATAACATAGTGCATTACACACTTGCAAGTATTTGTTGCTAGAGACGAGTTTCGGAGTGTGCGTGGCGCATGCGCTCTCGGTGTTTCTACACGCGCTGTCCATTCACTGCGCAACTAATCCGTCCACCGAGACGTCGCAACATTCGTATTTCTGTAAATATTCAACCCATCGGCAGGAATCGGCCCGCGTCGCTTCGGCGGACTCGGTGACATTTTAAAGTCAAATTTGGAATGAAAATTTTAAAATATCAGGTCGGAGCGTCCGGCGAGGCGCGAGCGTAGAGTGTTCAGCGGTGTCTCGGTGTCGCGGTGTAGCGACGAGCGCCGAGCGGGCGTCCCGGCCGGCGACGGTGGCGCGCGGTGGCCGCGGGCCGCGGGCGGCGCGAGTGTGCGCGAATGCGCGTGTGGTGGTGAAGTGAGGCTCGTCGCGGCGCGCCCCGTCAGTCGGCGGCGGCGAGTCACGCGCGTCGTCCCGTCCAGCTCTCTCCGCACTGTCGCTGCACTTCCATCCGCACGCTTGCCACCGTTCAGGCTTCGCCGGCTCTCACGCTCTCGAGCGTGGAGGTCGCGTCGACCTCGCGTCGCGGTTTCGGTCCTCGGCGGTTTCACCTCGCGCTGCCAGTTGGCCCCCGTCGCTGCAGTGATTGTCGCGTCCGAAGCATCCGCGCTGGTGCGTGCCTTGACTCCGGCGAGCCGGTAGGCCGTCGTCGCGTGCTGTGACAGTGAAATCGTGAATCTCCGTTCGGTGCGGATGTGCAGTGATGGATGAATGAGACACGAGCGCGAGTGTACGCGCGAGCCCACGAGTCGTCTATATTTCTGGCAGAGTACGAGAGCGGGTCGTCAAAATTGAGCCCAAACTGTATATAGGTGGGTACCCGAAGTGTATTATGATCGGTGCAGGAAACCAGCACGGTGAGAGCGCCGGCTGCTGGCAGAATGTTCGTTGAATATTTATAGCGTGCAAGTTGGAAAGTGTCGTTGGGAAGGCGGCAGGGCGCCCGGTGCCCGCACGAGTCGCGGTGCACCCGCATGGCGGTCATCCGCTCAGCTGATTTACTATGTTATTAAAACAATACGTTATTTTGTCAGTCCTTGTATAGCGGTCAATTGCATTCATTGACATTTTGATTGCTGCAATAATTAATTCTGGTCGTCGCGTTTGAATTACAAAATTGTATTTTTAATTCGACTTTGATATATTAGTACCTACGATCGACGTTTATTATGCAACCTTTACCTACATCATTTCATTTAGGTACTGTAGGTAGGGAGTAAATATTGTTCGGCTGGAAAAACTATTGTCCCTGAAAGGTCTGATTTATTATTTTGCATAATAAACAAACTGATAACTTAGTATCATTATCAAAAATCTTAGTATCGCTTAGTTAGGTATTGGCTCTTATTTCATTTATTTCTTCGCATGGCTCAACAATCTATTTACATACATTTTAAATGAAAGTGGTGCTCACAATTCTTGTACTTTATACCGATATTTCAACCGATACCTATATGTCACGGTGAGAGTACCCACAACACAAGTAACCGTGGGCATTTACAACTTTTAGTGTCCATATATTTCTAGTTCTACAAATTCAACCAGTTTTCACTACAACAACCTTCAGTAATGCTAGCGCATCCTTTCAATAGCGGACGCAGGTCAACAACATGCTGTAGTAAACAGCTTACCATTAGCTGCTTTGCAAATTGAATTAGTTCCAGAACCAAGACCAGAATAGTATTAAAACTAATACTTTCATTGGATAAAATGCTGTTCAATTCTCCTTATATGTAGGTATATACATCATTCACGTTAACTAGGATACAGGTAACAGTGATACTAGAAGTAGTGATGTACCTACCTAATAATAAAAAATAACATACTTAGTAAGCGTTATTACAAGTATCAAATTTCGCTGATACGTTGTAATAAACCGAGCTGGAAGTGGCTAAACCTGTTTATGAACAGGTACCTACTGAAAATTCTAATAGTGTTCTTCGTGTTAATAGCACACCGTTTGTTTCAATATTTTTAAGCGTACTTAAGGTTCCCACAGATAATAGCTATTGTTTCAATTTTCCAACGTCAGTTAAAACTCTAATTCGTTGAAGGCATTCTACATCTCAAAATTACGTTTATCTCTGAAATAAATAAAGAATATACAGTGTAAACATAATTAGGATGAAGAAAATAACATAAACTAAATATTGTCGAAAACTGTAGCTTTATATGAGAAAATACTAGATTAGATGAATAGAATTGATTAGGCATACCTCAAGGTTGCACTGTTTGGCCCGCTATTAAATAAACCTAAACAGATACTACTTTCTCTTTTTAAATTATTATAAAATTTAATTAACATTATTAGCACTCAACTTCACCGAAAATATAGATATACGTACCGGTGTATATAAATATTTAATCAAATGTTTCACTTAAAGAAACATATTGCGACTACGTTGGCTGGAGGATATATTTTATTCATAATGAGATACGTGCATTAATACGAACAGGTTCATCTGTACGTCTAGACGACTACGGCAAGTGAAAGTTCCCCTCGCTCACTACATATCACAGTTTTGTTTGCTAGGTCACACGAGTTTTGTACGTTACTAATTGGAATGAAATGTTGAAATTCCAAATATAAAACAGAGAGAGAAAAAAATAGAAAATGTTGTTGAGAGCAGATCGGCAGATCAAATGTAAGAAATAATGTAAAATTTGAAATTTGTCAAAACAAGCGTATGCTCTCAAGAAGAAATAATATAAATTATTGTAGAATCAACACTTGGGGGGGGGGGGGGACACTCGACCTGCAAACCGATTCCTGTATCACACACAACATATTTTTTAAAACGATTCAAATATTTGGTGATATCTCTACTTCTAACTGATGGCCTACATATTGAAGGTATTTAATTACGTAAAGGTATATAACAAAACTCGAATACCGATATTATCTGAAATGAGTAAAATGCAAATGTACTCTGAGGCCCGAGCTATGCGCTTGTCGGTTTGTATATTTCAACACTATGCTAATGCGCGTTAAACTACATGGTGGATGTTAAAGACCAAATAAATATTGTAGATATCTAAAAACATTAATAAATAAATATGTCCCTTCTATATTTGTGACAAATCTTACCGGTAACCTTCTTACGATTGAGCAATGAAAAGTTACAAAACTTTGTGTAATTACTAGTTACGAAGCTTAACAAACAGAGATTGTGCTCAATTACATTATAACATTATACTTTACTTTGCAACTTTGTCATAAAAGAAACAGAATCCAAGATTTTTTCCAATTCCAAGATTGTTTTTTAAATGAGAAGATATTTTACAGGACATTATTAAAATATCTTGTTGAATTGAAAGCGACTCTTAAAATTACCCAAATTAATTTATTAATATTGTATTTACAGAATCAATTTCTTTTATAATAGTGCTCGTCAAACAGTTCTGACATTCCTTGTTTTTTTTTTGTAGATATTTAAAAAAAGACCAAAGAAAATCAGAGCTTATCAGCGCTGTCCATCTATGAACATTTGGACTATGGAAAAAGTAAAAAAATTAAAAGTTTTTAGTGTGTTTCTTATTTTAGAACAAAAGTTACGTACTAAAAAATCCTTCAAGATTTTTGAGCGGTAGATATATCGAAACTAACGAAAGTTTTGTCATAAGTGAGTATTGCTATCAATAGCTTAATAAATAATGCAATCTATACTTGCTTACCTACACTATAATTATATAAACAATTTAACACGTACCAAGTATAAACCGCGCCATTAAAGAAACTAATCTAACATGGCGGAAATTATCATTCCCCCTCACTCGCACGCTAAAGACAGGAATAACGTGCGAGTGAGGGGGAATGATAATTTCCGCCGATTTAGATTCGTTTCTTTAATGGCGCGGCTTATATGTTATGTAAATTTCATTATCTGAGTACACTCACCGTGGGACAAGAACCTGGGAACCTGGGTATACTTTGGCCGTGGTTCAAAGAATAGAAAAAAAATGTGCCAATTTTCAGAATGAGGGCAAGGCCGTGCTCTCGATTCGCACGCGGGAAAGCATTGGATCGCGCAATAAATCGCAGTGCTCTTACTCTCTTGTAACTTAACACCTTGGCGCAACAGTACCAAAGAAGGGCCTTTGGCTCAAGTTACAGCATAAATAACTTAATTCTAGTAGTGTTACTTCAGTAGTTTTGTAAGATGCATCCGATACCGATATATCGGCGATATCGTTGGTTTTCCGATACATAAAAATCACCGATAGTTAGCCGATTTCTTTTTTTCCATACCTTATTCTGCAGTATACATATCTTCCTATGTAACTTCATTAACTGAAGGGAAACTTAATATGGCTTGCTGTGGCTTCAACAATTAATGACTCATATTGCAGAGCATGTGTTTCTTTAACTAAGGGGTGATCCACACAGCTTCAATATCGATTTGTAAGGATCAGCAGAGAGAAGTATTAAGCCGCATGATGATCTATGTTGATAAAATGTAGCAGTTATACTTACTCATAACATTTTTCCATGTCCAATTTTCTCATGACAAGTTCAATTCTAAAAATTGACCATTCAAAAATTACCCATTAGTAATGGCCTCACTTAATGGCCGAGACACATAAAGATTATACGCGAAAGGTCAATGTGTCAATGTCCAAACTATCAAAATCTGTAATACCAAATTTTCAAACTCGTAATAAATTAGCGAAACTATTTCCATTTTAGATAATTGACACATTTGATAAAAGAGTACTACCGAATTGAGATCCTCGTTTTTCTTTTGAATTTGGTTGAAAATTGCTGACATGCAAAAATGTTCCAATCACCTGATTGAAAATAAAATTCCTTTCATTACCGCTTACCCTAATTCTTTATGTCTTGACCAGCATGTTACAACAGGCAAAGATTTTGGCTTTTGGATGCAAATTTGGATGCAAAATACAGCCTATTAACAGTGACAGTTTTCCAATAGATTTATGTTTCTATTATTGACCTTCAGTCACATTTATTGACCATACCCATTGAAATGATGTAGACTACAAACTCTATATTTTTTTAACAATACGAAAACATCTGCGATACGATTACGCCTACATAGTCTATTTGGTACTCTTAAGTTTAACTGGACTGTAATTATCAGGTTCATAGACCTAAAGCATATTACGATGAACATTCAAATTAAGACGCTAATAAATCAAGTAAATGGGATATTATCATATATGTTTGTGTAAATGCCAATGTCGGCATCTCTGTAGTTTATTATAGATAATATTTTAAATATTTATTTACATTGGAGTGACGTGTTAAATTAACTTTATTACTGTTTGTATTTGTAACTCATGATAATTTCAAATCATCTCAAATTCTTAAAGCAGTTGTAGGCATAGTTAAATAGCGCTCTGTTTTTTCAAAAATTTCAGAAACTTTTACTTTTATAATTAGGCAAATATGTAGGATGCATTATTGCAACCTTAAAAATGTGCTTCACTTCATCTTGACAATGTTGAAGGTTTCTAGTTGTATGAATCAATTCAATACATCTATTGTATTGTTGTACAATGGCAATATTTTAGAGATAATACAATATAAATTTCAATCTCTCAATTTCCTCAACAGACACTAAAACTCAGTTCTTTAGTGACTCTACTCTTGTGTAGAGGTTGCTAGAAGAGCCTATCACCTAATAAAGATTCTCAGAGGAGAACTCATTCCGATACATATTTGGCCAGAACATTGAATTTCTTAAGAATTAAATTAAAACGGAAATTGGAAATTTTGTTTGTACCTATAATTGAAATGACACTTAATTGTAATTATTTTGTGCATGACAATATTTTAAAATGTAAAGGTGTTAATTTTGTTGGTGCAACTTTTAAAATAAATAAAGCTATGTACTGCCTTAATCAGGTTCTTGTTTCATATCAATTTAATAGTAATAATTAAATTTTCATGATGAAAATCTCGAATACTGTACCGACGCTCATTATCACCTCAGCAAGTCATGTCAGTTTGTTCGTTGTGTCAACAGACAACGGTTGCAGGTGCCTAGCGCGGTCATTCACCCCGCCTGTCACCGATATTTGGCTACACTATACAACACCCATACGTTACCTATAGTTACTATAAGATAACGGAGCCTCGAAAGTCGAACGAACGAGACGGGGGCCTCTCTAGCTCGTAGGGACTCGCGCTACGTTGATTCAGTTATTAACTCGGTTACAATTAAATATGTAATAATTATACATACATAAAATCGCACCTTCAGTGGAAAAAAACTTTAAGTCGTCTTACGTTGAATTTTAGTTATTAATATGATTGGAAAGAGGGACAAAAGCTGCATATGCTCAATTTTTTTCAAATTTTTATCATTAATCTTGACGGTTTTATGCAAGAAATCTTAATGTTTTCTTTGACTACTTACTGATATTTTAACAGCTTTTTTACTGTCCTGTAAAATTGCAATTTTCATCTTATGCCTTTTTTCAACTGAAGATGCGAAATGTTTTGTAAAGCTTAGTTATCGCTCAGTGGGTAAGATTTCACTAACAAAAAAGGGTTGTTTGTTCAAATTATTTAATATATTTTGGTTTCCTAATTAAATTTTTGAACGATAATTAGTTTTAAAATCAATAAATGTCAGTAACATTTATTTATATGCAGTATTTGTAATTAATTAAGAATAGGTACTCTAAGTAACCAATTTATTACATTACCTAATTCCTAAATCAAAGTCCATGACCGTTAGTGTCCTTTAATTAACAGAATTTATATTATGTTCTTTCGACGTTTTCCGAAAATTATTCAGTTTATTTTGGTTTCCTAATTAAATTTTTGGATGATAACTAGTTTTGAAAATCAATAAATGTCAGTAATATTTATTTATATGCAGTATTAAATTTGTAACCAATTAAGAATACTCTAAGTAACCATTTTATTACACGTTACGTTATATCCAATTCCTACATCAAAGTCCACGACCGTTAGTGTCCTTTAATTAACAGAATTTATATTACGTTTTTGAGATGTTTTCCAAAAATTATTCAGTTTATTTTGGTTTCCTAATTAAATTTTTGGATGATAACTAGTTTTGAAAATCAATAAATGTCAGTAATATTTATTTATGTGCAGTATTAAATTTGTAACCAATTAAGAATACTCTAAGTAACCATTTTATTACACGTTACGTTATATCCAATTCCTACATCAAAGTCCACGACCGTTAGTGTCCTTTAATTAACAGAATTTATATTACGTTTTTGAGATGTTTTCCAAAAATTATTCAGTTTATTTTGGTTTCCTAATTAAATTTTTGGATGATAACTAGTTTTGAAAATCAATAAATGTCAGTAATATTTATTTATGTGCAGTATTAAATTTGTAACCAATTAAGAATACTCTAAGTAACCATTTTATTACACGTTACGTTATATCCAATTCCTACATCAAAGTCCACGACCGTTAGTGTCCTTTAATCAACAGTAAATAAATAAATATTCCACATATTGATCAAATTCTTGAAGAATTATTGTGGGAAATTAACGTTTATGATAGTTTATGGAGTTTCCACTTTTCACGTACCGAAGCCTTACTTTGATAAAACTTTTAGCTAGCTACATTAGATTACACGCGGTTTGCGTGTATTTTTTCCTGGTGGTTTTTCTTTACCATGCAATGTCATCTAAGGTTATCAAAGCATTCAGTGTACTGTGTGTGTGTATTGTGTGTGTGTTTGTTCTCTTAGTAAAGACCAAAATACAATTATGAAATATCTCATATTATTTACAATTTTGAACGTACCTAACAAATTCCAGGTCATGTAACAGGTTATTGACCAGTCTCAAACTACAATTTCCTAATGCAAAAATCTGAATTTAATAAAATTAAATTAAATAAAAAATTTAATAAAAGAAAGAAAATGTGCGCTCGCACCTTTCTCTCTTGCCCCTACTGTAATATACAAAACGTAACTCTCTCTTTCTATCTTCATTCTTCACTAACTTACATCTCCCTCTCAACTACCGTTCGCCTCGCCCGATCACACTTTTCGTAACGCTCCCATTACGCATTTACCAGCTTACTCCCCAAGTCAAGCGTGCCCACGTGCGTAAAGAAGTTTTGCTTCAATAAATTAATTGCGATTACAATATCGATTTATTTTGAAACATAAATTCGCAAATAAAAATTCAAAAATAAGTTTGAATTTCTCTTTTTCTAAAGAATATCAGATTATGATATTTCATATTTGAAAATAGAAAAATATGACGGTAATTTTAAACTCTAAATTTACTTGTTTCGGTTGGTAGCCCAAAAGTCCCAGTCTCCTTTCGTGTGTCAATTACGGGTGTATTTAATAACTGCCACACTATGACAATGAACAGAGTGCCATACCAGGGTCTCATAAGCGACAAGCGAATAAGGAATGTTACGAAGCTTGGTATGCGATGTTCGCGGGGAGGAAAGGGACAAACTGGGACACGGTGCGGGCCGCGCGGGTTATTTCGGTGCCCGAATTGGGACGCCCCGTTAGCACCAGCTTGGCTGTCGGCTCGGCGCGATGGAAACCAATAGTTTATACCGCACCTGAGTAGGCGGGTGACAGTTCAATGGATTATAAGCCCTATCCATTAAGAAACAAGTGCCATTGTAAAGGAGCGACGAAATTGAACTCGTTTCGGAGATTTATATTGTGGAATTGCTTTGAAACGGTCCCACGTAATGCTAGATTGTACAATGATATTATTAAAACATGGCTACAACCCAATAATGGTCCACTACAACGCATGGGTCTGTCACTCACCTCATAGATACCCCATAACAGCTCATAAAAGGCCTAGAACATACTCCACCACGCTGCAACAGTGCGAATTTGTCTGCAAACTAAATGATATTCAAACAAAAAATCAATTATTTCGGCATCTAATGTGAGAAAATACCGTTAATACTTTATCATAGGAAAATACCCTAGCCATGACCGTTCTTGCAGCTTGGTCGAAATATAATACATTCAATACAACCGTCATTTGTTAGTGTAACTATTACCTATTTAGAATGTACTGTACAATAAAGAGATTTATTCAACTCTACATTGTTCTTTGTTATTCTATATCGCGAGTACCTGCCCGTAACACAATTAAGAAAGAAAAGAATTATATATATATCTCTTAACAGAGGCGGTATAGCCATACATGATGAAAATCCCAGCTTACTATCATTGCTTTACTATCATCACTCTGCAGCTGTTAACACTCATATTATTTGTTGGTAAATATTATACGTATGGAATGGAATGTTCTGTGTTGTCGGGCCAAAGATCCCGACATCTTGGGTTGTACGACACAACTGGGCTTGCCTTGTTCTGAAGGCCTAGGCACGTCACTGCTCCTAACTAAGATATGAAGCTTCGAGACTTTATCTTTCTTTGCCAACTCCAAAAGCTTCCAATAAGAGTTAATGATGCATGAAGAAATCAACAATATTTGCAAACTTGTTTATCTTGTTTAACTACGCTAGTACTTTCTCCAGTAATAACTAGTTTCGCAGAATGATCGTTAAAAAGCCGGCCAAGAGCGTCTATGTGAATCGTTCCAAAGTATGAACAAAGTTTAAGTTATTTTTTAAACTGATGTTTTAGCAGACTTTTACTTTAGATCTAACTTTACTTTTACGATGTGTTATATTGTAGTTCTATAATTATTGTGATCGGTAATATCATATGAATTAACGAAATTAATTACTGCAGATAACTTGCGTATCAGGTTAAAACCATGAAAATGATGTGTGCACTGATACGAACAAATAATATAAATAACATAATAAACTTACGACCCAACTTAGTGTCACTAATGGTTACTTGAATCGCTCCTTAGTACAGAATTTGTATGGTGATTTTTTACTAAGAAGTTATTAAAGTAACCGTTAGAGGCTCTGAGTTGGGGCGATAGGAACTATTTATTTCTTAACTAGCGATTTTCCGGCGGTTTTCTGGATAATAAGTACTCAATACTCTCAAATCTACATATCTAAATTTCATTAAATCCGTAAAAAATAACAAACATAAGGATTCTTTAGGAATACGTTATGTTTTAATATAACTATCTATATTATAGGTAACTAAGGAAAGCTCTATCTTATGAATCAACACAGCTGCTGAATGAGGACATACCTAATAGGACATAATAATAATATTATGCCGCTATCAAATCCCACCTGTGAAATCTTTATTTAGATGTTACTATTAATTTAATATTACTAGGAATGTTAAGTAAATATTAAAATAAAATCCAACAATATATCCCCTGATTATACATTGAGTGCAATACACAGATAACGGTTAGAAAGTGACACTTTAAAGCAAAGTTATAGTAGTAGAACCAGTATATGAAAGCTTTATACACATAATTTTCAACTCAAATACATTTCATTTCAAAACCTGAATACAATGTTACTTATAATTTACTAATGAATTACTGTTTGAACTCCAAGCTTTTCGCTCTATTATATGTGGTTTTCTATTTATGTAGTGCTTATAATTAAATAACGTAATTAAAAATACTTTTACAATGATAATAACAAACAAAGAACTCAACATTTATAAGTAAAATCTTCAATATTGTTTTTATAACAACTAATAACTTTTTAAATTAATTTTAAAAGCCTTATTATTTTCTGGTCCCAATTGTGAAAGTTTAGTGGAAATAATGTCTTAAAGCAAAAGCTAAAAAGCTTTGAATAGGAATTGTATCCTTATCTGATTCTCCTCTAAAACCGTAGTAAGTACTACACCCCAGTTTGCATTTAAAACATTTTTGTCATCTACCTAGCCTATGTCTTTGCACATAAAACGGATTACTTAATAATCCTCTTAAAACAGATTATACTATTTTCGTCGCCAGTATAGATGGGAGCGTCAGCTTAATAATCTAAGCGTAAAATACATCAGGGATCGGATTAGACTGATTTAACGCCCACATGTCATATTATGGACGACTGGCATGATACCTACGTCATCGTTTACTTGTCTCATATGCAGCTAAATAACGCTTTCTACAATCGTTAAACTTGACGCTAAAACGTTTATTAACAAGCACCGGATTTCATTTTACTAATTGTGCTGACTCTGAACTATCTCTATATTAGGTTCGGTTATGCTCTTAAGGTCGTAGCTCATCTACATGACACCGCTCCCACCCAACCAAAGTGTGAGAATTCAAATATAGACTTAAAATCGTGCTCTGTAGGTGCACTTTACAGTAACAACAAAAATTAGTAGCCCGCGCGCGGGAAGCAAGCTTACCGAAACCTTGCCACTCAATAGTTGCATCTACAGAGCACGATTTAAAGTTTATATTTGAATTCTCATACTTTGGTTGGGTGGGAGCGGTGTCGTTTAGATGGGCTACGACCTTTAGAATGATAGGAAATGCATATCAGAAACAGTCATAAAATATTGGCATGTTTTCTCATATTTCTCCACCACATCTAGTCACCTTGTTTTTTTAATTTAAAAGATTTTAACTATAAAAATTTAGGAATATCTGTACCCGACATCAAAAAGGACCGAAAGTCGTATAATCTTTTTAAGCCATTCGCAAAGTAAACAAAGTTACGTCATATTGTGTAGTGCGAATTTATCCTATTGCTTATCATGCATGAATCAAGTATGATTGAACTCTAAAGAATGTTATTGAAGTAACCGCAAGCTAGACGAAGTTATCTAATATTATTATTATTTAACTAAACCGGATTAATCCTACTTTTTGCTTAGGTCAACAGTTGTTCCCTCATTTAATGTGAAAATTATGGTAATTTAATTACCTTACAACCATAATAATTCAGGATCAACCCACTCCATACAATGATCATAGGGTGTTATTACAGGCAATTTGGAATTACCAAACAATCATTTGCTATACCGTGTTTGGATGAGAGAAAAATTACCACTAGAAATTTATAATAATCACAGTAGAGGCCGAGTAATAAAAGAATTTGATTACGAGTACATTTGTGCATTGAAAAAACAGTCAACTTTAGATTGGACTCCATTGCTTAGGTTCCGTATTAAGCACATAAAGTCTAATGTATCCACGAATATACTTATTAGGTTTCCAATAAATCATTATAGAAAGGTTTTACGTTTTGATTTTTCTGAAAGCTGTAACCTACATTTTTAACCCTCGACGAAAAAAGAGGCGTGTTATAAGTTTGACGTATCTGTGTATCTGTATCATAGCTATGGTATCGTAGCTCCCAGACGATTTTGATTTGGATTTTTTTATGAAAGGTGACATAATCGAAAGTGTAGCTATGTTTAGTGTAAATCAAACTGTCGGGGTTTTTATAATTTAAATTTAAGATTATTTACATGAGCGATAGTGGCCATTTAGGTACCATCAGAAGGATCGTCAGCTTGTTTATCGACTAGTTACATAAAATTAACTAAAATTAATTTACTGTATAACCTATAATGAAGTTGTAAATAAATTAGTTGTAATGCTGTTATTAAATATGGTAGAGTCGTAGTAATAGTTGACAGAGAAGTCGAGATGATATTTTTAAATATTTTCTGGGATAACTTCTTAAGTATGGGTTTAAAATAAATACATAATTACATTCCTTTTAAAATATTATCATCTAATTTTCCCCCCAAAAAACGCAATCATTCATTTGGGGTAATACAACGGTACAATCTTTTCCTTACAACGTACGGAACGGAAGTAGGTACCCTAGTATATAGTCAGTGAAAGACTGAAAAAGCAAACAAATATAGTACAAATAAACTGTAGTATTTCCATTTTTCATAGGACCTACGGTACCCTAAAAATGAATGGAATTATACGGCAATCGACTTTAAAAAAGTCGATAACCGACGCACTCTAGCACACTTTCGAATCACCGTCTTCGTCTCTTGCATTCCACGCCTCGGTTACCCATAGCAGACCGGTCCTCAAGCATTGTACGAAACTACATTATGCTTCCAGTTTAAAAAGTCCGTAAGTCAACTTAGAATTGTAGTTGACCGGTGTTTATCTACTCTGGTGGGGTTATAAAACGCGAGGTGCGGTCTCAAGGTGAATCGCCCGGTCAACACACGTTCGATTCGATCGAATGCCTAGACCAAACATTGCAGCGTGCGCCAACTATAAATAAGTAATACTTATTCTAAATTTTGGTAGCGACCATCTATTGTTTGGATGAGGGTCTTTGAACAATAGATTACGCATCACAGTTGAATCAACCTTAAACTTTTAAGTATCGTGATAGAGAAGTATAATACAAAACAACTAAAGCAATAATTATGTTATGATCACGAATAAAACGAAAAGATAACCGGTTGCGTTGCCTGACAAACGTGAATTAACCTTGAAAAAGAATGATGGCATCTTATTAACATTTATCACTTCATTAATAGAAATTGAATGTTAAGTAAAATAGATCTTTGCCCACTTATTGAAGTGGTATAAAATTTCCTAGTTCTAAAGGTCAAAGTTCTAAATACAACCGTTTTGTTTATTGCCAGGTGCTATAAATGTAATTTACATCAGTTTACATCATTAAAAACTTTAAAAAAATGTAACGCTCGGAAGATGTGTGGGTTTTAGTAACAACTGGCGCAGCGCGGCCGCACTGGTATTATCGGACGAAATATTTTTTTTAATGCTTAAACACTTAAAACTTTAAAGCTTAAAGCTCAAATAACCAGTTTTGCGAAGGATACATTACAAAAGTCAACCGGAGCGTTAAATTCACTAAATAGTTTCGAACGGGTTCGATTCCGACATACACGTGTGCGTTGCTCGTTCAATAGAAAACTAGTCTGAATATAATTTATCGATCGCATTAGGATATTTCTAGCCTTTACATTCTAACCCTAAACATTCATGTCAATGGAGCGTACACAATGGGGCCGCGCGGCCGTTGACCGAAAAAAAAACATTATGAGGAGGATCCGTCGTTAGAAATCAGGAACCGGTGATTCACAGTTCCCCATCAGTTCCCTGCTTGCGTTTTGTGTTAGAATATAATGGAGTAATTGGATTTGTGTATCCAAACGCGTGTTCATGTTGAATTGAGTCCTTTCAGTGTGTTTTTTTCACTTTAACGGGACTTTTAACAGGAAACCGCTTACGCAAATTCGCATTTGAATTAGGCGATTCAAGGAAAATAACGACGGAATATATTTATGATTGAAGGAACACAGCTGTTTTATTGTTGGAATTTATTTTTGAAACTTTACTTACAGAATATACAGTTATATAATATGTTTTGCTCCTTTTATTTTCTAGAAAATAACATTCATATTTTTTATGCTAAGTATAGTTAACTCGGCCTTAAGGCCTTAACCAATAAATGTTCCCCACCCTTAACCGGGTCTCTTCTCTTATCATCGAGGCCGTTGACCTGACGCTAAACATTTCGCCGACATTCCTGCACTTGTCCGCATGTTCCTCGAACAGGATTGCATGTTTGTGTGTGTGTGTGTGTGTTGTGAGCCGAAATGTCCATGTCGATTAATTCGATACCTGGACAAAATATCTTTTAGGGCGTTGCACTTAAAATCTTTGTCCCATATTTTTTATAATCGACTCTTGGCCAATAACTTCACTGTGATCTTTGGTCGCTACTTTTTGGATACTCCTGCGCAGAAAGGTTTTAGACATTGTTAAAGTTCGATAACCTAACTTTTTATAATGAATTTGTATAATTAGGAGTGCTGGTTGCCAGTTGTATAGGAAAAGATGAAGTCTACTCCTCTTAGAGAGGCCTTCTACTCAGTCGATTTGTTATTGCCAAAGCGGTCATGGTCATCATACAAAAGTGTTAGGGGCTGATGTTTCTCGCCTCACTATAATAAATATACGTATAATCTCCAGAATAGTTACGAGGATAACATCTAATTCAGTACTTATTTATTTATTTATTTATTTTGTACACACAAAACATTTACAGGATAAACAACTTAAGAAACAGTTATTAACAGTTATTAACAGTTATTTCATTATTTATGTTGGTCTTTAGGTCCTTGTTTGAAATTGCAGTCTCTTTTTCCAAAAAAGATGTATCGTTCCTCCAGTGAAGTAACGGAATTGGCGAAAAGTTGATATGAACCACAGAACATCTAATAATTATTAGATGTTTTGTGATATGAACCACCCAACTACACTTTGTTTTAATGTTATTTTGTAATATCTCCAAAAAAATTCCATACAAAAATATGTCAAATTTTGCTTCAATTATTTTCAGTACAATTTTTAAAATATTTTAATTTTAGTAGACACTTCTAATATCTGATATTAATTGAAAGGAGATTTTATAAATTGCTGTCAATGGACAGCAATTATTCCTAAATATTTTATTAGTTCCTATCAAAAAGTCATTAAACTGTATAAAAACATAAAAGTGTTTATTAAGTTAATTACCATACATTTATGGTAAAAAATAAAAATGCAATAAAAATTGCAAAAATATTTTAGAATCTTTGAACATAAATAATGTTAATAAACTTTTCGTATCTGGTTTTATGGTGATTAACGTGGTTTTAACCTATTCAATGTTTAATGTAAATGGGGTAATTTATATCAATCTAATTCAAAGTGTTACATGAGATTATATTTCTTTAACATGTTGCTTATGATCTCTTTGTAGTATAGTAAAGGGTCTATAGTCAAAACCCATAACTGTCCTTATGCTGGTTTCGGGTCTCCTCTTCCAGTGTGGAACAGGTCATAGTCCACCATTCTGACCAAGAACCTATTGGCAAACCTCGAACACCTTTCAAAACAGTATGGATAACGCCATAGGTGCAAAGTTCTAGTAAAACATCGAGGCAAACCTAAGTGTCATCAAGATTTAAACCAAGTTCAATGACTGCGCAACTGAATAAGGTTCAAAATTGATCATTGCACACAACGTCCGTTTGTTCTTTTCCTTATTTCAGTGATTCATTATTTTTCCTTGAAGGTCAAAATATATGGTATTTTCCACATGCGCACTTCCTAAACATCTCGATTGATAAACAAAAAGTCTAATAAGTTTTAGTTATGTAATATTATGTAAATTGCATATAATAAGACTGTTCTTATAGATTTAGGTCTATTGATACAGGTACCTAGTAAATGAACTAAGTGAACGTTAGCAACTTGTAAAATAAGTTTGTAATTTAAAAAGTTCTAAGCAAAAAGGACGGAAACAAAAGCGCCTCAATAAATACGGTAGAAATATTTTGCCGCGGGTACCTATAATTTGTTAATGTGGTTTTCGAAGCGGGGTTGGAAATTGAAAAGCAAATAATACAGGTGATTTGTGATAAATATGCAAAACAAAGGTAATAAATTTCTGTGTTGTTTGGTAAGATCTTAGGTAGGAATATTTTTTATTTATAATAGGTAGTAGTAACCTATTATCCGCGCCCTAACAAATGCAAACAATTTAATCAGGCATTATATTATTATTTGTAATTAATTAATATTTACGCCACTTTACTGATTTCTACTTCAACAAAATACATTATTTTTAACTTTTACTGACAGTAATAAAAAACTGAAACATGGCCAAGTCCTGTACATTATTTATTTGTTTTATTTGAAAGTCGGCCTAGTTGTTAACGACATTGAGGTCAAGACATAACATACTTACATCACACATCATACCTACATCCATTCAATAACATCATCATTATTAGATGCTCCTTTTACTACTAATGGAGTTAAGATTTATTTTATAGACCGCATCACACCTTTGGACCTATAATGGCGAGATAAATAAACAAGATACATTACATTGCGCAAGCGCATGACAATGGGCAGTGGAGCCGAGCTTAGCGGCCTACTTAGCCATCGGAGCGGCGCTAGATGTAAAAACCGGCCAAGGTGATTTTAGGTTATGACTTATTAATCTATGACACCTCAGTTTGTATGCGATTTACTTATTTGAATATTGAGATCATGTGTATCGCAAGAAAACAATTGTTTTGAGACGTTTCGATGAAGGACTTTCTTAATATCTAAATTTAAATAAATTTTGCCTTTCTTACTGACTATAATTTTTATAATTACTTATTCTATTTTATATTTAGGGAGGTTCGAGTCCATTTAAAATATTTTTTTCAAAATTATTGAAATAATATTAGACACATACATTATCTTACCTTCATTTAGGCTCTGTAAAGATAAAAGAACAAATCCATTTATTTAGTGTGTAACTAACTAACGCCAATTAACCACAGAACAAAAAGCCAAACAAACATACAGATACACAGACTTGTGAGATACTTACTTCAAAAGTTTAACTTAATCATCGGATGTATAAAACCCGTAAAACTCAAATAAATTCTTCATAGCACTTAAAATCTGTGCCTAATTTTCTATTGTTAAATTTTGTCAGAAAAAATATAGGTACTTAGTTCAATTTGAATCATTTGCAATACAAGCAAAAAAATCTTCTTACAAAACTAGCAAATTGAATTTCTTCACTTAACTCAAGGATGTTTGAATATCAGGATTATTGTTACAAAATATAATTGATTGCCCGGTAAATACGTACATTTCCTAGTTACACAATTTAATAGACCTAGTATTTAACGACAATTCGTGGATAATAAAATCGTAAATATTAATCTGTCGAGCCTTTCACTTTCCTACGCAATCAAAATACAGTTTAAATGCAAAAACGAATGATACCACTTAAAAGGTAGAATTCAGTCTAGTATTTTATGACAATAGCTAAAACTTGGCTAAGAAACACCAGTACCATGGCAGACATGAAGTTACCTTTTTTTAGTAATACCACAGAAGACAACAAAAAAAGTCAATTTTATGAGCAATCAGCCAGTTTTGTGGTCTTCTTTTACGGTGTTTAAAGATCGAAACTTCTGGAAATCATTTAATACATTAAAAAAAAACTCAACGGTTATTTTTCAAATTTGCAGGAGTTTGAAAATCTCAACAGGCGCGAAGCTGCAGCGATGCAGCGCAATTACCCATTAGTGTTTTCTTTTTATGTCCACTCCTTTTTAGAAAATGGCACCAAAATCAGTTATAATTTTTATTTTAAGAATGTGCAAGTTCCTTATTCATAATCAATTTGATATTTAAATTAAACAAGGCTGTAACAGTATTTATGGCTATGACTAAGACTATGTATAATGAAGAAGATGATCAAGAAAATATTTGTTAGGAAATAGTGGACATACTTAGTGTGATCACCGATGCAATGATGGATAAGAATGAAGAATTTACACTTCCGTACTAAAAACCCCTGCCTTGAATGGCAAGTCGAAGACACAAATTTATACATCATGAAATAGGTAAAAGCAAATATTAATATAAAATAGACGACCCGTGTGGCGCAATGGTTACCATGCCGGATCGCCGCGTCAAGGGTCCTGGGTTCGATTCCCAGCGAGGCGGAAATTTGAATGATGAGTTTGAATTTCTGTTCTTGGTCTGGGTGTGAATGTCCTTGTCTTGTGTGTTGTCCATGGCACCCACGACACAGGGAATCCTAGTGTGGGGCTATGAGTGTGAAGCGTTATTATTATTAATATGTCACACATATTGAAACTGAACCCAAAACCAGAAACTATCAAACATAGAGTCGACAAACTTATTAGCTCTACCGTAAGTGATTTTCGTTTGAATGATTTTGTATTAATGTTAGGTAAATTAATACAAAAATTTTCATTAAATATTTTGTACAAAACTAGGTCGGAGTACTACAGTGAAAACTGTTTATTTATATATTTATAATTAAGTAACGTAATTTCTAGAAATGTCTCTCGAGATATTCAATACCAATAACATTGGTGTGCTATATGTGTGCTATGAATACAAATTTATCTTTTTGTTTATGCTAATAAATGAAATTCACATTAAAGAAATAAACATGTAAAAATGACTGAGCGGGTTACTATCTTCGATTTAACTTGATACATAGTCTTGTCTATCTACAAAAAAAAGGAAATTCGCTTAACATCTTTGGCGCTTCCATATTTTTTCTTCTCAACCGGTCTCAGTTTAATCGTTGCAGAAAAATCATGTCACAGGCCTTCGACTTACAACGACGTAAACATTGAGATATTTAGGTTGGCCACTTCCATTCCGCACTAGAGTAGTATCAATCAAGTGCGCTCTAGCACTCTTCGATTACAAAAAGACGTCAGTCGCCAAAGCATAAGCCTACATTGCGGACAAGACACAAATTGACTTGAATAACAGTCGGAAGTAAAACTGGCACGTGTAGCGGCCGTCTTAGCAACTGAATGTAGACAAAATATTGATCGGACGCCGAACGGCCCCTATTACGTAATGCATAGGAACGCCGGTAATCAAAAACGAACGTAGCGCTACACACATTGCTTCGTTTAGTCTATTGTTATGATAGGTTCATACAAAGAAACAAGCAATGGATGTTGATGGAAATAAAGTGAAACACATGATTCTAGCATTACATAAGAAGTGGTGAGTGTGACGCGTACATAGATGGAGTGTATTTCACACCCACACATGCAACCGGATAGTTCGCGCGACAACTATGATTATTAGGTATGTTCGGCACAATGACTTAAGTAGGTATGCATTAAAACATCTGAAATAATATGCTACATACTTTGAAATTATATACATAGTTACAGTAACACGATTAATGAAATAAAATTAATACTTTTTCGGAAAGAGTCAACACAAATTAAGGTATACATTCCATTGTAATTTCAAACTGTAAAAATTTGTTGTATATTAAAATTCAAGAATAAAATTTATATTTTATTTAAATAATTCAGTTAATTTATTCGTGCTCTACATTCCGTCAAATTATTCATTTATGCTATTGGACAACTAAACGTGGGCAGAGGTAATTCAAGATAACTTAAAGATACGTATTGTTATTGCGTGCGTTTCATTGACATTTAGATTGTTTCATTATTTGTTACGATACGAGTAACTCGCATTAAGCTATTTATGAACAATAAATAATAAATCATTGAGGCCAGATAATATCCTAAACATGTGTGTAATTTGTTTGACAGGCGATTAATGGAACATCACATCGTGTCTTGTAGATTGCAGTACACAATAGAAAATAAGATAGATAGTTATCATCAATAGTAATAATAAAACGAATTGTTTGATAGACTTTAGACATTGGGGATGACTTTAGAGTACCATTTTGGGTGACAGCGTTATGCGGGTACCAAACCACCACCATACCAAACCACAAGGAAAGCTACGCGAACTCGGGATCACCCTGAAAACCAGCGGTCGTAGTTTTACTGTGTGTTACTGAGTGCGGTCCCTTTTTCATACATGACATGAGTGCAATTCAATATTACCATAGTTTTATACTTTTATTTCTTTTTCTTTTGCTTGTTATATAATAATGGAATTTATTATTTAATTATGAAATAAAAAAATATTCTGTTCTATTCAAAATCCTGTGTGATTCACGGCGTAAATCCACGCCGTAATTTTGCCGCGAAGTCATCGCGAAAAACATGTCATTTTATTCGTTCACAGTTTGGTTGATGACAAAGATACATCACAACAGAATGATGTGAGATGGTGGATGACAAAGATACATCACAACAGAATATAATAAAATGGGTTCGGCTTGATAACACTCGATCAACACGAGTTTCTGTTCGTTCGTCCAACACGTTACTGTTTTCACACGCGAGTGTGGATGCGCTTGCATTCACGGGAGGTTCGCGCCTCGCAAACCCTTTGATACGGGCGCAAAAACCGACACTGATCGGGGAACAAGGCGTGAACAGCCGTGAAACCCGTGAACGGGCGCGAAAGCCATCCACATTCGCGGTTCACGACTTTCACGGGTGTTCACGGCGCGAATGTGGATCCCGCATAACAACAAAGAACCCTTGTTAAATCTTTGTTTCTGTATCTTATTTTATTTCTTTTTCTTCATTCAATATATTAACAGCACATAACCCATTAGACCTTGCATTATATTAAGTGTGTTACTTTTTTTAGTAAATGAATCACTGACAAAATAAAATAAAATAGAATAAAAATACATAATTTTTAAACTGGTTTGTAACTAGAGCCTTTTCATCCCTTGTTTTAGACGAGTTTTATATGATAAACAAAATGGCACTACTTTTTATTGAAATATTAAGTTAAATAAGTAAAGAAGAAATTACTAAAGAATTGATTTTGACATTAAATGATGATGATGATATATCTTTAAATTATTTTCATGACGTAAAAATAAAGCTGAAATTTTTAAGTTAATTACGATTACAACACTAAGATTGTTTATCAAATAAGACTCATCTAAAAACTTGGAGTATAGATAAATAGTAAACTAGATCCTGAAGGTTCAGGCTATTGATCAGGGCGGGGAGGGCGGGCGCGGCCATCGTTTGGGCGGGCGGTGCGTGGGGTTCAAGGACAAGGTCCGCGCCCATTCAGGACGGAACGCGCCCAAAGTAAATATAGTACATTTCGTTACGATACCGGCTCCGTAATTCGTAATCCACGCGGAATTCCGAGATTAGGTCACGCGTACATTCGTGTAAGGGTATAAGTTTTGGGTTGAGTGACTGTCGATGAATAAATAACGTAAATAAATAAATAAATAATCTCTTTTCAAAAGGATCTTCAGTATTTATACTATTGTGTGAGGAAATAATGCTTTTGGAATATCTTTGTTGTTGTAAATTTGTTTTCTTTAAATTATTTTAATTCAACTTTTTTCTTGTGTTTAGTATGTTGTTATTTAAATTCATAAATGAAATATTTTTATTGTCAGACTCTATAATGACTCCAAAAATTAAATTTTAATTGGTACGGTAAGAAATATTTTTCCACTGATATTTTATTTACTACTAAATACTAATACATATTTTTAAACTGAGTGGTTCGGAAATTGCTGTTTATTTATTTATTTATTATTTATTTAATCTTTTTTGCAAGACCTAAAACAGGTTTTTACAAAGGGCGGACTTAATGCCTTGAGGCTGTTTAGTAGTAGTAATAGGGTAATATGGAAGAGGGCACCATCGCCCATGGATAACAGCATCACCATAGGGAGTTTTGTTCCGTTGACAATCAAAAAGGAAGCGGTGACCCGCATTATAGAAATAATGAGATAGAAATCTCTCCTACATGCAACCGAAAAACGTAAAATTCATTCATGGTTGATTTAGACTGAGGGTGATAGCTAAAAACCCTACCACCATGCGTAACTGACAGAGTTAAATTGGATGGTAATGAACCAGTGATGTAATCTCGTTATTCTGCACGGTGTACCACGTATAGGGGGAAGTTGGGTTGGCACTGACTTCAATGATTTTAATATGTCGTACAGCGTACCTGTGAAAAAGATCAGAGCCTGGACAAAACTATATTCTGTTAGCGTTCACGCTAAACTCTGCCTTCAAAATCTTCAAATGTATGTGAATAATGTAATGTATGGTAATGACATTAAGTGGGTAAACATGAGCACATGACTTTCCGCTCTGACGTCATTCCCATATTTTGAAGGTGGCGGATGGGATGAACGCTTACAATAAAAGAGTACCTATTGTCAAAGATTCAGGATTTTAATAAAAGAATATCTATGTAGTTATAATAATAAATACAGTAGCAAAATGAAATACACCCACAATTTGTAATTTATTTTTTACGGGTAACGAAATACGATATCTGATTAATCATTAAAATCTGTGTAGACAAATGTATTATCTACTCATATCGTCACTGAGTTCAACAACATGCCAAATCAGTATGTGAAGTGATATGATGACCTTGGATGGCTATATACTCGTGTCTGTCCTATTACGAACTTATTTATATGTATCTTATATTCACAGGAATTAGAGCTATTTTCGAACCATTCATCTAGTTTGATGACAAAGCTATGACTTAGAATTCTATTTGTAGATTTATTTATGCAATGCTTTCTACTTTTAATTCCGTTAAGACACTAGGTATATGTCTTAACGATACCTATTGCTTTAAATGATTGAAGAAAATATTTGCAGCCAATTTCTGATACTATTTGTGATTGTAGAAATGTTCTTTGTGTACTACGAGTATTATACTATCGCCCATGCAGTAATTTGGTTTTTGGTTTCATTTTCAATGCACAATTGAGTTCAGGGTTTCGCCTGCGTATGCAACGCAAACGCACGAGAACATGCAGACAAATAATATCGGCGGATGCAAACGGAGGCAATTATAACGAAAGTATGTAGACATGTGTATCGGAATTCGGAATATACAAGCAATCTCGCTTCCTTTATGAGTGCTCTACATGCATGTGTGAGATAAACATTACTGAATCAGATGTATTTTACTACCGTTTTCCTGACGGACTGTCTTAACTCAGGACGACGCGACGGTGTAAGTTTGAATGTCCAATCAAATCAAATGAAATGAGAATTTATGCCTTGAGCTAGGTTCTACTCAATTACTAAATTAGAAATATCTAGATTTTTATCTCATTAAATAATATAACAAAGAATAATATAGAGTTACAATTGGAATGTGTTTTAAAAGTTAAAAATTAGTTTCGAATGAACAATTTATTCGATCGATTTTTACTACGGAACTATCGGTTTTAAGAAAAAGGATATTCAGTGAAAAATCTAAATATTTTACCGTCCGTCATCATTTTTAACCGACTTCAAAAAAAGGAGGAGGTTCTCAATTCGACTGTATTTTTTTTTTATGTTTGTTACCTCAGAACTTTGGACTGGGTGAACCGATTTGGATGGTTTTTGTTTTAATTGAAAGCTGGTGCTTGTCGTGTGGTCCCACATAAATTTGAACGAGATCCGACAATGACATCCATGTCAAAAGTACAATTTACTTCATTTGAAGTCGGTTAATTTTTTGTTAAAATGTTAGATTATCTCAATTATAATTGTTATGGTAAGTAAACGGGGAACTATCCAATAACAGGAATAGGGAAATAACTCAGGGAAATAATTGCAATCATAAAATATTAACGAGAAATCGAACAACTCCATTTTTATACATTGAAGTATTATATTACTAGCGTATAGAACAAACACCGCGAACACCATGTATGCCCCAATTCATTGTCGCCACGTGGCCTCAATCTTCAATGGATTCGTTCGGTTTTGAAAGGAGAACCGGTGATCGATTTTGAAAATGGAACCTCCCGGGCGGGACACACATTTTATCCGAGATGTCTGTTCTATGACATTATAATTCAATGTTTTTATACAGATCATTCATGTTCGATTTACTTGAACAACATTGTAAGTGAAGCTACGAAAAATTATGTCAAGGTGAAACTGTCAATCACAAATGGTCATTCGTTCATACTGTCAGTGTCATTCGATTACGGATGTAATTTATTTCATGGTGTTTTTCTTACGAATTTAGCTTTGTTTTACGGATTAGACGATTTCTGCTCTTGTGAACGCCACTCATACCTCCTTGAAAACCGAATTTGTTCTACGATTGGATAATGAATTTTCTTTATTATGGAAATGCAACCCATAAGTAGGTACTCTGCAGTAACCATATCTACCAATTACCTACCATGTACTATTATTTCTTTTTAACCCCATATAATATTTGAAAACTTGTTTAAGTTAATAAAATATATTTATTTATTTAATTAATTAATTAATTTTTTGCACTATACATACGTACAATAGCAAAGGCGGACTTAATGCTAAAAGCATTCTCTCCCAGTTAACCTATATTTATATATTAAATAACAGTACCCGGATATCCGAGCTTTGCTCGATTTAGTATCGCTTAACAACGCCATCTACTGAAGTAGCTTTATTTTTACTACTCGCCAATAGATGTCAGGATGAGTCTATTGTAGCAATTTTCAATTGCCTGAAAACACGGGCGAAACAACGTTTTCTAAAAAATTTATCCTAGCTAGATCGATTTATCGCACCCTTAAACCCCTGCATACTTTCAAAAATTCCATGAAAATCGTGAAGCCATTTCCGAGATTCAGAAAATATTATACATACAAGAATTGCTCGTTTAAAGGTATTGGATAGATAAGAATCATTAATATAACATATTAACATAATTAACATTAGTTGCATTGACATTGCATTAATGATGTTCTCAGCCCAGAGTTGTATGGGATTTTGGCGATCTCCTTGATCTTATTCTAGTAACCTACAGGAACACCGATTGTACCGTGTGTAAAACATACAGATACATAAATGGAAACTTGACAAAGCATCATTGCATATCGCACGCAACGCGCGTCGCACCGTCGTCGTTCGATAAAAACACGCTGTGAAACAAAAACAAAACCGTCGCAGAATTATGTAGCTAGCTGCGTTCAAAGCACTCCTTGTACGTGCTCTCCTATAATCATAAACATGGAAAACGCACAAAAGCCTCTCGGCGCCGCGGCGTCGCGTCGCCTCGCTGTCAGATAAAGTTGTTGCGTTTCTTTTGCGAGACGTGGCAGGCGACGCCGCGGCGCTCACGGCGTGCGACGGTGCGGTGGCGTTGGGGAGCGAGCGAGACGGTCGCTCACGCCGATCGTTAGCCCTGATCTTCAGCGCGCCACAAACACACAGCCCGACCGAGAGCGAAATCGCAACGAGAATGCACCTAGCTGTGTTATTACCGCCGCCGCTCCGAGCCGAAACGGCCTCCTTCCGCCACGCGCCCCGCACGAATATCGACCCAAACTCACACAACCAAAGTCCAGTTTCGATCGTTCGCGGATCGAAACCGGTTATTTTCTCCGAGCAAGCAATTGTGGACGTTGTAGTTGCGACATAAGTTCCGTTCGGCGCGATGCAACTCAGGAACGCCGGGCTTGTATATTTAGCTCGCGATGCAGGCGACGGCCCTAGTGGGTGTATTAGGTCGCTCGCACGCACTGCTGAACTAGTCGGAGGGCTTCCTATTATCGATTTATGTGATACAGATGTAGCATTGCACGGTTTAACAGAACTTTTTCTTCATTTTCCGATACGGCGACGCGCCACAATTTCTCCTTCCGTTGAAGCTTCGTAAGTGAAACTTGTAGTTGGAAAAATTATGCTTTCACTTCTGTATCGTTCATCGGTCATACACAAGTTCCGTCTCATTAAGTACTTGTACCATTAAGTGCCATCTGGTCGACTAGGTAATTGATGAATATTGAACACTTGTTAACAATGTTAAGATATCGGGTATCCTACGAGACTTGATAGATTATTATCATTAACTAGGAAATCGCCCTAGCTTCGCTTCGGGAAAAATAGTAAAAAAAAATATAATGTAGCCTATGTTACCCGGGGATAGTGTAGCTTCCTAACAGTGCAAGAATTTTTAAAATCGGTTCGGTAGTTTCGGAGCCTATTCAATGCAAACAATCAAATCTTTCCTCTTTATAATATTAAGTATAGATTAATGTAATGTAGAATCTCCAAGGATGTATTATATTATTATAGTATAACTAAGGTTAGGTACCTCAAATGCTTTTCCTCCAAAATGTCATTAAAACCAAAACAAAGAGCACAGAGTTTAGGCAATAAATTTTGTTATACCAAACATCGCTCGTACAATATAAATATTTTCATTCCATATTTAAAACTTACAGTTTGTGTACAATGTTTCGCGGTAGGTATCGTGTTGAGTTGCAGGCTACTCGGCAGCATGCAGGGGGAAGGGGAGGGGGGGGGGCGAGGGGCTGCGGTCACGCCCACACACGTATCACCGTCGAAACTGACGGTCACTTCAGCCATACTGCCGCACAGAAGTACTCACGTAGACCGTGAAAATGAGGCGAGATAAACTTTGTGCACTGAACATTTCCTTGTAGATGTATCGCAGTTATAAATCTATATATTACATATAAAACACAAAAATGTTTGTACCGATGTCTTTTTGACTCTGAAACCATCAAACAGATATACCTCAAAATGGTTTCATTTGAACGGAAATGATCCGAAGGTGGTTTGAGACTACAATGCACTAGGCACATTCGGTCCATTGATAAAGTCAATTTTCCACTTTTCCCGTACATCAATTTGAAGATAATACATACAAAATATGTAAAGATGGCGCATCAACGTCAACACAAAAACACTGATCTGTCAATCTCATCAAAAAAATTTTTTGCATAGTGAAACACGCCGGGTATCCACTAGTGTTAAATATAATTGTAAAGATCTGTTTGTTACAGACCGTGTGCAATGATTTGAAGTTACTTAGGTGTAATAGAATCATATTGGTAGTACTGTAAATAACTTATTTATTTTTTATTTAAACCGAGATAATTTCTAATCAAATCTTGCAGAATATAACGAAAATAAACCTAATAATATACATAAACATTATCTTGAACGTCTCTAAAGAAAAATATTTGCATATAAAAACTGTGTTCAAATTATTCCAGAACTGCGTCTACAATAACTTCAACTCGCGTTTCTTTTCCAACTTAATGGTTATAGTCTCTGGTCGCTTATAAATATATCTCCGGAAACAATAAAATAGCCGGATCGCGATGTCCACGAAGGAAGGACATATTATACGTACGTGCGTGTTCCATTCTCATACCATTTACAAGCTGACATAGTAATTCACCCGTCACAACGACTAAGAATTTAACTCCTCGTTTCCGTTCTGTTTCTTATACTTATACCCATTTTAATATTAAAAATTAGCGCTCTACAAGCCTTGTATTTCCAAGCGTTTAAGATACCGGTGACAATAAAATTAGAAGGTTCACTTACTTCAATGACACTAATAACACGTAGGTATATCTCAGTAAAAATAAACGCAAAAGAACTGAACACTTAACTCCAAGTTAGTAAAACAAATGATCGCGATAGTAAAAACTATAAATTGCATTACAACTTCATATACCCATTCCTAGACATTAAGCTATAATCATCCAGCGTTCAATGCAGTAATTACTGGGAATGCAGTCTTATTTATGTCTCAACTCTCAATGCCCGCGTATTTGATGCAGTTCTATTGAAACGTACATAGCTCCGTAGGTTCAAGCAAGTACGAAATGCATCGCTAAATATAGGCCGTCGGGGAAACGTTGTGCGTGGTCAGGAATCCCCCTCCTTTCCCCACCCTACTCTATGGAATAGGGCTGTCACGCGTTTGTTTCAAAGGATGTAGTACGTAGTCAACGTTTTCGTGTTACTAATAAAATTACTGTGTAGTCACGTTTACGTTTCATAATGATTATGAAACAACAATTACAGTAATATTATTAATTGTTGTGTTTCTAACCTAACTCTTTTTTATGAAGATCTTAATCACTAGTGGAAAATGTTTTATTGATTTCTAATGATAATGAAAAACTTACATAATAGTTATATTTTATTGTACTATGACTCATATTTTATAATAGTAAGCATACCTATCAGTACAAAAAAGTGAAGTGAAATTTTTTTTTTAACTTTTCGTCTTTTAAAATTTCATTTGCATGTTCCATATTTTATTTTATTCCTTATCATTTAGGCTATTAAGTTCATGTTAAATGCATAACCACTGGTGCATGTTGCATGTTGTACGTGGTCAGGACTATTTCGCAACCCTACAATGTCTGCAATAGGGTTGTATAGTGATGGGTTTTAAGCTTGAACACGGGTTTCAAGTTTTAACAAATTACTAGCTACGTTAATGGGAAATACGCTACAGTAAATTAAAAAAAAATTGATAAAATTTTCGTCGAAGATTGGCAAAGATTTTGCATTTTCGGCTTCTCCCTTTTTGGTCACCTCTTTTTGGTCAGTAAGCCTTTGTGCTGTCCATCGACGTAGATGACAACTTACCATCAGGCGGCTCCTCTGCTCATTTGACAGCTATTTACATAAAAATATAATATACATTCTAAAAAATTAGAGTCCGTGATGATGTAACATAAAATCGTATTGGTTAAATATTACGATAAAGGATCACTATAGCCTACAGCTTATGGTTACAACCACAAACATGCGAGTAAGTGAGTGTTTCCAAGAACAAAGTTTATTGTTATGCCGCAGCTTGGGAATGCAGATTGTTTTATGGCTACATAAATCTATAAAACGCAGAGCTAATTATAGACCAGTAACATTGGATGTGCATGGTCAGGTCCACCTCATACCCCTCTGGACCCCCCTCCACCTGCAAACTCCCCCTAAGGGTACAATCTATAAAGCGCAGTTACGGCCGCACTCAGAGTCACTTAACGGTTACTTAAATCAGAATTTTTATTGTGATTCTGTACTTACTAGTATTATACCTATAATATTTATTATAAGTGCATTCCTTTTTTATGTTATTTTTGTTGAGGCTATGATGCAACCTTTTTTATTGTTGTAACACCTACTATCAGCTCTTTCAGCATCCACCCAGATGATGATATGAAAATGACGATTGACGATTTTCAGAACTATTTTCATTCTAGTTCTACAGAATATGTAATAGTACATGTTCTACATAGGATTAAAACTACTTTTAGATGTATTTTAGTATTGAGCGTTTTTATTTGACTTAATTAATTCAGTATCGTTGAGAACTGCATAAATACAAGACTTAATGAATGCTGAATTGTTTTGACTTTACGGTACATAAGTTTCAATTTAATTGTTACATCCACTCATAATGTTTTTATTACGAAACCAGTGGGCTTATAAACGTAGTTTAAGTTTTATTGCAAATCATTTAATTTCAATCATTTTATTGTTAACACTACAGCTGCCACTGACTAAAAATTATTTTATAAGTATTATAAGCACTTATTACGCTACTTGTAAGCACTTAATTAGATAGGTACATAATTTTATTATTCTCTACATCCTTTGCATAAATTAATAATGTGCAAAGACTATTATTTTATATCACTACTAATTTTTGATCTATCATAGTTTTGGTTAAGGTATTAAGTATAAAAACATAATAGGTTAGCAACGAAATAATCGTTATAAAGCGTTTCCATTTAGTGATCTCTTCTCATTGGAAGCAATTATTGGTTGACGACTAGTTTGAAACCTAGTAAATGAATAGTGAATTAATAATATAATTTCTATTACAAAAAGGCAATAAAGTTAATATTTTGCAATGGTAGTTTTTATTAACGTATTCCTGTAGCAAATTAATCTGAAAACGCAAGGCAAGTCGCTCACATGCGATTTCATGCGCCATCCCTACCCTG
Organism: Thymelicus lineola; assembly: GCA_963932265.1. Classification (NCBI taxonomy): domain Eukaryota; kingdom Metazoa; phylum Arthropoda; class Insecta; order Lepidoptera; family Hesperiidae; genus Thymelicus; species Thymelicus lineola. Next base: position 6,732,254 of record OZ010686.1, read on the forward strand.
TCTGAGAGGGGAACGAAGTCGACGAAGAGCCCACGGGAGGCATAGGAGGACGTGCGTATGCACTTGCACATGCATATAATGCACTTCACGCTACATGAAGTACGGTTAGTCGGCCAACGATGCTGGAAATCTTCAATTGCGGTAGGTCATGACTGGGAAAGGGCTGCGCATGTGTAAGTGTCTTAAAAATATTTGCGCTTTTCTTGCACACGAGGAGGGTTAAAGGGATGTATAGAACAGATTCTTTTTTCAATTTTATTATGTAACATTTTTTTATTGTCCATACTTCGGTTTCGATTTTGACTTTATCATATAGGTACCTAATGTTTGTTTTACGATATATTTTATAACATTGTTTAACATTTAAAAGTTTTGGTAAATCTTTAGCGGTGAATGAGTTATATTTGTCTCAACGTAAACCATTTACGTAATAATTAAGTTCGTTGCTTATTAAGTTAGGGCAAAGAGGTAAAAAAAATTATAACTTGAAGAGTTCCAATTAAATTGTAACGTAATATATGTTATATTACGAAATATAACATACAATACGTTACAATTAAATTGGAACTCTTGTCCCTTGAATTAAAATTAAATAAAGTGATATTATTAAGGAGAATTATACATATCTATAAAAATATCTCTGTAAAATAATTTCACAGTTCTAATTTTCATGGAAATTTTATTGAATGGAATCTTTCAAATAATTTTTAATGTAAAGGCATTTTATAATAAATATTATCAAGGAAATCACTACAATTTCAGAAGCGTTGTTCTCAATAGAGATCAGTGAGTAAAAGGTACTAGGATTTTGTCTAGGAAACTAGGAACGTACATTCGAGCAGATATTACTCAATTAAAGAACGTTCGTGCCTCGCCAGCGCCACTTTCCCGCTGATATGCAATATTCTTTTACAACATAATGATCGCGGCTCAACCGTCGAGCATTGATAGTGCCCACTAAAGTTTTATTTTCATATAAATATCTATGCCTTCATTGTTCAGAGACCGTTGCCTTTAAGCACCTCTATTCGTTTGATTTTAAAGATATTTTATTTCTTCACGTTACAACACCTTTTGTCTGATGGTCACCACAATCCAACAACATTGCTTAGAGCAAAGATATATCCCTCAAATTGAAAACCTAACAGGAAGCAATGGATTATGATATAAAGATCGCTTTATTACCATTATTATCACAAAACGTATAAAACATCTTATACGTGATTCGATTGCAGGAAATCACCAATTTTTTGACGAATTTACTAGGTCCTAAAATATCTTTTAATTCAGAGCATTTTCCGCGGAGTACTTACGTTATATTTTAAAAATAATTTGGAGGCCGATACTCATATCCTATGAAGACAGGAATACACAGTCAAATTGTGAAAGTATTTTTACTATGAGAGTATTATTATAAGAAGCAGTAGCCAAGTCTTAAAACACTGAAAGTTACAGTGTGCGTAGGCGCTTCACAAACATTAACGAAAACTATACCCCAAAATCATTAATGTGACCTCAATTGAGGTCTTTATTAAAATCAACGCTTCGTCTTTTTTCCGTCATTAAAACCTTTTAATGGTTCCGGTTTTGTTATCTTTGTAACAAAAGAAAATTTGAAAATAGTTCAAAGCGATTTTAAAAATGATTAAGTATTGTATCAAAAAGCCAGCTGCAAAGTACCTTTTCATTAGATTTATGCGGATTACTTTACTTACCACTAATGAACCATTAATTATATTAATATTATTAATTTGTACTTCAATATTTTGTATTGTGGTCAATAAATTATACATAAATAAATAAATAAATAAATTATGCATCTAACTATTGCTTAAGACCAAAATTGCTGACCGGTATTATTATTACTAATAAATCCTATAAATGTTTCTCTTGCAGAATAAATTTTATTTTACTTTTATATTTTTTCTAAACAGCCACTATATTTGATAATTAAATGTATTAAACAACAACAATAAAACTCTTCATAACACTAAATTACTTTACAAAATACAACATTAATTAATGGTGTGTCCTTAACTTTACCGTTACAATTACCTACAACTTATAGGTATATTATAGGGTTTCAGCTCATGTTTATTATAGACGATGAATGATTCTAGTTGCGTCAGTCTTTATTCAGGTCTCTGATATTATCTCAATTAAGTCTATAAACATGTAGGTATGAATTCATCTTTTACTACAGTTGCATTGACTCATGACATGTTCTGTAAAGTTACATTCAGGTTTATAATGTACCTAAGTAGGTATATGTTTGTAATAAACGATCGTTCTCAAATAGTGGATTTGAAAACACAATTAAATAAAATGTATGCGTTTCATTAAATAAGCAAGTGATTTGACGTCTTTATTGAATTGCTTACACTAACTACTAACTTTATATAAAGCAATGACTAGGCCAATAAATTTCTTATATTTTAGTTTTATATTTATGTTACATAATTATTCAACTTTATATTATTTCTCAATTTTACGATCAAATTACGACAGAAAGAACGCTATAAAATCGCTTAACTACTGCGGAGTTTGAAATAACTAAGTACAAATATAGACGGACGGAGCAAATTAACTAGCGACTTCGATTTTGTGGTCTACTGTCACAAGAGTCTGATCTAGAAATGTGTAAGGTCTGAGCCTATCCTTGATGGGGAAACATTGGTATCTAAATGACTACGGTATTAAAAATACTGTAACAGTACTAATCGTTATGTATTTTGTTTTTCCACTTTCAGTTCATTTTCAATAACAAGGTACAAAAATAAACTTCTTATTTTAGAATCGAAAACAGAACACAAACATATATTAATACCAAAGAATCCTGAATAAGTACGATTCCCGGGTTTGACTTCCGCGTCAACAACAAATCTAAGTAGTTAACGTATGTAGTTCTCTATTGGGAGACAAATTTTCACAACCGCTGAGCTGTCATTTTTTACATACTTGTATTATAATAATTATAACTTACATGACTACTTAGTATTACCACTTAACAGATAACAAAAAAATATAATTCTTGAAGTAACAATCAAGCGAGAAAATGTAACAATTGGAGTCGGCGCAAAAAAGCTTGTGTATGTGTGCTTAAAATTAACATACGACACGTAAGTGTGTGTGTACTTCGAGTTAAGTAAGTGTGTACAAACACATTTATTTACATGACATAGATGTACGTAACAATATGGCAGCCGGCGCGGCGACCCGGCGGAATACTCGATCAGTATGTCAGCTTGACACGATGTGTAAGTTTGAGTAATTCAAATTTGTGTTCGACATTCAAATAAATTGTTGCCATGGAATGTAAGGTTTGATACGGTTGGATGACATTATTATATCAGTGCATCCAAAGCTGAGATAGGTGCCAAATGTCCACAAAGGTTAAATCCAAAATTAGATTTATAAATTGCTATAGCATTAATTATTTCTGTTCCAAAAACAGAAATGTTTGTTTGAATATTTGTTTCTGTTGTTTTGTTTATTTCTGCTCCACATTTTTGCTTCAGAAAACTTTAACATTGAATAGAATCTGTTATATCGTGGCGTGTTTTTCTACTAAACTAGTAAATAAAAACCGAACTTACAAAAAATTACATTTTCGACTAACACGACTATCATTTGCAGTTTACCATGGTCGGACGTTTATGTAGTGAAACTGATACGAACAATGCATTTAATAAATTCCATGAACTATACTTATTATTTTTTGAGCTGTGCTTTTCTATTATCTGAATCAGGGTTAGAAATAAATAAAATGGTGTGCGTTGGCTACCAATACCAAGGTTGTAAAAATGTCTGCAAAACTAAACGAAAATTAAGATTTCAGTACTATAAAAAGCGCACACACAACACTTCAAGGCATAAATTGTATATATAAAATACAGTAAAACTTTTAAAAGATGCACGCTTGCTGCTCAAAAACAAAGCAATCAAAATTTCCTGGAGAAATTAAAAATCTGTACATAGCCTCATGGCGACTTAAAAAATGACTTTGGAATTTGATTTTGTTTCACATAATCTACTTTTATGGAAATTTGAAAAATATGGTATATCTGGCTGTTCACGAGACTGGCTCAACAGCTCTACATCAGTGATAAGCAAAAATATGGAGAAATAAATAGTGCTAATCCTATAAGTCAAGAGGAAGAAATATTTAAATCAGACTTAAAATTCAATAGGGTTGGTGTCCCTCAAGGAAGCATCTTAGGACATATTCTTTTTCTGATATATATTAATAACATAAAAAGGTAAGAAATTACCAATCCTCATTATTTGCAGATAACATGGCTCTTACGATTGCTGACATCAGTAAAACCAATTACAATTTTGAAATAAATAATACAATTGAAAAATACTGATAGGCACTGGCTTAAAGATAATAAACTCGAAATAAATATAAGTAAGACAAAATATATACAATTTAAAACTAGGAACTCTAAAACAACTAACCTCAACATAATGCATGAAAACCAATCCGTCCCTGAAACAACAACAATTTCATTTTTGGGAATTCAGTTAGATGACAGTTACTCTTGGAAGGAACACGTTGATAAGCTATGCTCTAAAATTATTCGTTTTGTTAATCCATTATGATTATTATTATTAATTAATAATATTACTACATAATGTAGTAATCTACATTATTTATCTACATTATTAATTAATAACAATTTTAATAAATAATTTGCATGCCTCTATTCTTGGCAAAATTGAGCGATATTCGACAACCAGCTAACACAATTTTGTAACTACATTCTTGCAAATAAATTGTCACATCATTTCATTTGAAGTTACACAACCACAAATAGTTGTGTCCCTACACTTACTAATTAAATTGTGTCGTTGCAACTGAGCTCGGCCAATGACTAGGGCTTCATAAGTATCAAAGAGTTCGGCTTAAACTAATGTCGACGTCGCGACTCGACCAATGTTGCGTAAGCCGATGTCGTTTACCCCGCGGCCTTCGCGTGGTTTCATGGATCATTATTGGCATGGCTACAATCAATCTCACTTACCCATTGAAGTTTATAGACCATTAAAACCATATAAAACCTTTCCCCTTTTAATAAAACCTTCAAATAGAAATGACGAGGTAAATGTCACACTAGGTCCAGCTTTATGTTTACGTATAAATAATATCAGTAGGTACTGTCCTTTTAACACGTAAAAATGTTACGGCATTTGTAACGTTCATTGAGTTATCTTATTCTATTGTTTATTGGAACGAAGTTCCTTAGCGCGCGTTGTGAAAGGGGGCTAGACGGAAATTTACGACACTTTTTGATTTTACGAATGACGACACTTTTTTTGAAGTGATTCAGTGAGTTTTACAGAGATGGCGCTGTACAACAAAACAATACTTAAATCGAAAGGAACTTCGTTCCATCCGGGTGTCCCTTAACACCTCTCATGTTTTTATATAAAATACTGGCTTCGTCAAGTAATAAACGCAGTCTGAGAAAACGAAAGGTTTGTATGAGCTAAAATAGTAATTATACATACATAGTTTGTACAGGCAAATGTAGAGTTCTAAATTTTTTTTCTTAATCAACTCTAGAAATAGAAAATCATTTAGATACGCAAATATTCCCTGAAAAACCTACTCTTAAATCTTAATCAGTAAAACTTAAATAAGTAAATAAGTTTCAACTCAATAGCATATATATTAGTTTTACTTGGCTTATTTACAATGTTTATGTAAATTTTTCATAAGTAGGTATGTGCATTATAATGTCCGATGACCTAATAACATAAAAGATCGATGAACTGAAACGCGATATGTTATTTATAAGCAAAACTTGAGACATAAATATCGAATCGATAATTGTGCTGTGATTCATTCCGAATGCAGTTAATAAATTTATCCACCTACGATTTTATTTACACCTGTAAATTTTCTTCTAATTTTATAGTTCAGCTCAAACGCTGCAATTGAAATTTTGTAATGATTAGGTATAACGACATTCGTTAACGATACATGTGTCACATAATTATGTTATACACATATCATATATCATACATCACATACTATGTATTATTATTCAAATGTATGTTATTTTTTACAGATTACAACGCCGCCCCGCTGTTCGCCTCGGAAAACGCCTCCAGTGGTAAGTACAAAATTTGAGACCTTTGTTATGAAGAAAAGTAAATTGCAAAACAAAATCAAATGATCATTTTGTGTAATATCAAATTGTAAAATAGTCTTATGTATGTATATATCTATATTGTAATAATGTACCTATACCAATTATCCAAATGTTTGCACTCAAAACACGTAAAAGCTCTAAATTCACGTGGATTTCAAATTTATGAATTTTCAGTATAATAGCAGCCGATGTAATTGGAAAAATCCGAACTCAGTTTTTCATTGTACTCGATAATTGAATACTGCATCGCTGATTGGCCGACGTAACCACTTAAAATCGAGTTTGGTAACCTGTTATTAGTTCTTTTGTATTGCGAACAACAGATGGGATTTAAGTGTTCCTAATTAATTAAATTATCAGTCGAGTACTCAGGCATCATCGAGTATGACTGATCAATATTGAATTACATGTTGATTGCTTGGTTTCGCTACAGAATTTTTTCATATTTAGAATAAAATGTGTACAGATAAAATATAAATGTACATTATTTTATAGCGACATCAATGCTGTGACGGTTATTGTAAAAAGAAAAGAAGATACTATCTTGACACGCGGTAGCGTAGTACGTGAAAACTAGCCAAGTCAAATGTAGAGCTTGAATTGCATGTCCTGTGACTAAAATTTTACGATTTTCTACACAGAATTTGCCACCCGTTTAGATCTCAATAGGGTCTTGGACTGTTTTTCCGAAAGTGTCTCAGCGTGTTGATTAGATAATAATATTTCTGGGAAATATGTTTTCCCGCAGGAATTAATCGATTTTTATGGAAATAAAAGTTAAAATATGGTTATAACGTCTTAAACTTAATAATCCGCCATGAGTTAACAATCGTTATGATACACATATAGGTACATGTACAGTTTCTCTACTGTAAATAATATAATGTAAGTATAATATGATAGTTTGGTTTAACTAACAAAAGATATTGAAAGATACAACAGGATATATTTGGTTTCCAAAAGTTGGAGGCTCAATATTTCAAATAAATTCAATATTATAAACCGATATTAATTTCACAAATGAGAAACTTGTTGAAGAACACATTAATTCTCAGAACAAAACATTTATCTAGGAAAGTAGATAACTACTTACTATAATAGGGTAATAATTTATTCTTAATTGCTACTAAAACTTAGTCATTTTATGATTTATCGTTTTGATGTTTATTTGATGTATATTATTGGGAATTTCCGTCAGTTCTCATCGGCATACCTAGTAGCCCATTGTTAGGTTCTTCAATTATAATGAGAAGACTGAAGCATGCAAAACTGTAGACATTGTCTTTTAAGATACTTATTAGTGACTCGCTGTTGCCCGCAGCTTTGCATACGGAAATTATGTTTTAACTTAATCAAACTTGTATCCTGTTTTCCCGGGAAACCGTTTTTTAATTTTCAGGATGAAAAGTTATCTGAAATATGACCCAGGGTATCAGTAACAACTTTACCATTTTTCATCGAAATCCGTTCAAGGGTTTTTATGTGATGCCCGGACAGACAAACAGACACTTTGAGTTTTATTATAGTATAGATTAATTTAGAACTAAGGTGGGTTCTAAATCTACATATTGCTGGCAGCATTACTCGCGTTTCGCAAGACAATAAATATCCTTTATGTTATTCTATATCATGGTCTACCTAAGTGCTATATTTCATGAAAGTCCGTTCAATAGTTTTTATATAAGACAGAGTACTAATAATCCCGCAAAACGCGGGCAAAGCCGCGGTAAGAGAAGAGCGCTAGTGTAAATTAAATAAGAGTGAAACAAATCCTGCAACATAAACCTAATAGCAACAATCTGCTCGGAAGAAAGTGTTCAATAACCATTGATTTATAGTCGATAGATAGTCGATCTCTTATCAGTCTGTCACGGTCACTGCACTTACTAGCGAGTTTTTAATGCACCGTTGTGTGTTACATGTCCGATTTACACTTAAGTAGTTAAGTAGATAACTAAATTTTAAGTGACCTTTTTAGTGCTTGTGCAAGCGTTATATTTTAGTTAAGCTCTTTAGTTCATTCAAGATGAATGAACAACACCACAGGGAAGGCGTAAAGTCGTTACAACTTAGGCATTTAATTTAGTTTTGACAAAAAAGTGCATGCCCAAGCATGTTAAGTAATAGTAGCATATAACGGCTTGGGGCTCTATCCCCCTGTTGAAGGTTGTAAGCCCTCTGCCTCCTAATCGATCCCGCAACTGCTAAACACTACTAATTATGTAATCATCTCCGCTAAATACTGAATAACATGTTACATAAAATAAATAGTATATTTAATAAGTAGTATCTAAATCCTCAATAACCTCCAAGGTCAAGCAAGCATACATTTGAAAGATCAAACCGAGCTATTAAAAGGCAACCGTCTTGAGAAGTGTCGAGTTCACCGGATCGCACCACCCAGCGCTACGGGTGTGATAAGGATGTGAACAGCCACTGATACCAGCGTCGTGATTGCAACGATATCTCCAATAGCTATAGGTTATTAACCCAATAAGATAAGGTATCGCTGCCGACGCGACCGGCCTACATACTTCCGCGCGCCGCTCGAGCTATAAAATACTCAAGAGCTTTGTCGGATTAAATACGTTTTGTCACTAGACCGGTAAATATGGCTTCAATCCATTAATGGCCCACTACTGAGCACGGGTCTCTCCTCTTGAGGAGGCCTAGAGCATACTCTACCACGCTGCTCCAGTGCGGATTGGTGGAGGGGTTAGTAGCCAATCTGATTTTCGGAAGTTTCAAACCGCCCAAGAGCCTCCGACATGGCTTAACGACTGTTATCTTATGATAACAACCGGGACCGACGGCTTTACGTGCCCTCCGAAGCACGGAAACGCTCAAGAATTTTTTTCCACTAGCGGTCACTAGGTACACGTACAATTTACAATTGTGTTTATGTAATAATAGGATTATTATTGCTAGGGCAAAGATTTAATGACCAAGAAAGAAGAAAGAAAGAAATAGCTAGCTTATAAGCCCCAGCCAGTCGCTTGGCCTTTGGCGGCTGATTCAAGCAAGGGGGAAGTACGATGATATTGTATGTATAAAGAGAAGGTAGCTAGCCATGGATAGGCTTCACAGAAATAATCATAAATTGTTATTTGAAATGCATTTGTTATTTAATTTTTTTAAGACTCATCTATACAAATAAATAAAATTGGAGTGTCTGTTTGTAATATTAAAATAACCGCTTTTTACTAAGTGCATTTGCATGTGTACACGGTACATATACGAAAACAAAATATTTTACAATTTGTGTCTGTCTGTCTGTCTGTTTGTTTCGGCTAATTGCTGAAATGACTGGACCGATTTTGACGGGACTTTTACTGGCAGATAGCTGATGTAACAAGGAGTAACTTAGGCTACTTTTATTTAAAAAAAATAGTTTAAGAAAAAAAACTCGATATGAAGTTCGCCAGGTCAGCTAGTATATTATATGCCATTGTTGCTATAAGTGAGCTGAGCCACGCGACGAACTATCTAGCCTCGTTGAATTTAAATTCGCTTCGTCAGCAACATTCGAACCTTGTAGTGGGTGTCAGCGACGCTCGAGATGCGATGAGACTGCTGACTCGGTGCGAGATAGGTCATTTACGGAAAAACTGTGGACAAAGATCTATACAGAACATCACTATTCACTTGACTACAGTTACAGTGTGAAATTTTAATTGCTGTGCTATTAGGACTTTCTTTCTTTTTCTTCTCTCTTTCTTGGCCGGCAACGCATCACTGATGTTTTTGATGTTGTTGACATGGACGACGATAGCCACATATTATCAGGTGGATCGTCACTGACGATTCGTCAGTTCGTTTGCCGGCTAAATAGCGAAATGGAAATCCATTAAAAAAAAACTTTATTTTGATTATTTTTTTATTCTTTGTATTGTAGTACTTAGTTTCACGTTTGGTCAGATCTTGTCAAAATATGGGGTTGTTTTCTCAAACATCATCATCATGTACCAAATAAATATTTTGATTAAAATAATAATTTATAACTAATTTTTAAAATGAGGCTACATACTGATTATTGGGAACATTATTAATATACAATACTTTAAATGATTGTTGCCTTCATATTTTTTTTATATCCGTAGTCTCTGCGCTATTTTACGTATTGTATTTTACGTATAGGGCATAGTCTACCTGGATTATTACCTAAAAAATAAGGTCGCCTTTTCTTGTAAAGTTTCTTCATTGGTATATATATGTAATCAATCAATTGGTATATATGTAAATTGAAAATTAGAGAACTCTGTTTAATTATGCAAGACTTAATATACATAAAATATTTCGCACTAGCGAGTAATGTAAGAAATGGTGGTTTTCTATGCATTAAAGTCATTTTTGTACAAGAATTCAAAACAAAAATAAAGGCATGACTGAGCAGCTGCATTTTCTAAGTAGTGCGCATAGATTCGAGTGAAAATGCGCTCTGGCGACCGCCGTGCGTGCTTTACATTCACAGTAGGGCTGTAGCTTACACTATCTTCTTTATTTAACTTTGCTGTCGTATTATTGTTTAATCAAATATCTGTATACCACTTTTCTTCGTATGAATATGAGTAGCTTACATAAATGAAACATATTCTGATTTCAATCTAAATACGCACAGCCAGTCTCGAAGTAACTTATAGGATAAAATCTGATGTAAAAGGATCAACTTCCAACCGTACAGATTCCACAGATTATACTACAGATACTATATATAGAGATACTAGAGATTGTAGTACCAATTACCAGTCTGTGTATTTTTTGCTTACAACAGAGTTTATAGTAGCAGACTTACTATATTTAAACTTAGTTCGTACCCGGGCTTACTGTAGTAAAATTTTTAATCAACAACCCTAAAGAAATAAGTAAGCACTTCTCGGCGCCAAGCGCACACGCCCAGAGAAATTAGCGAATGGTTGCAATGCAGCTCATTTAGTGCGCGTTTAGCAAACAACCAACGGCATTACGGTTATTAAAGGAAAGTAACCAGTCATTGCTCCAGCTATGTTATTACATTATATTATATTGCATTAACTATAAAAAAGCTTAACGCTATTGCTAGGTTTATATAGCAAAGCAACAACCCATGATTGTCCCACTGCTGGGCTCGGGGTCTCCTCTCACAACGTGAGAAGTACAGGCCATATTCTACCACGCTGGTCAAGTGCGAATTGGTAGACTTCAAACACTTTTTGAGAACTTTATGGAGAACTCTTCGGTGCACAGATTTCCTCACGATGTTTTCCTTCACCAAAGCAAGTGATAATTAACTTGTAATACGCACATTATATTTGAAAATTAGAGGTGCGTGCCACGATTTGAACTCGGGCCCCTGGGTTCGGGAGACCAACGTTTTTACCGCTTGGCTATCACTGCTCTAGGTTTATATAAGAATAAAATATTAGGTAATAAAATATTTTATGTATGTCTGAAATAAAAATTAATTAAATTTTGTCGTCGTGCCTGAACGTAGCTGATGTTGTTAATTGAAAGTCGACATTTAACTAGTAACTAAGTTTACCTACATAAAGGTAGCACCTACTAACTCTGGTGAATGGTATCTTATTTAAAATTACTTTCTGAACTTTCTCTTATTAGTTGTATGTTTTGCGGTGCAAATCACCGCAGACTTATAATAATATATAAGTAAACAAGTGGCCCTCGATTCGTTCGCCGGAACAATATCATTCATTCAGAGTCAGTAACCGCATCCAAAACCAATGTTACTTTTGTTTTCAGGCGTTTATACTTTTAACACCACCTATCACTCATCTTACACAAACGTCCCTGAAGCATAACAGAAAGTATTGCTTATTCGTTTTTTAATTTGATATTTACATGCTTCTTCTCAAAAGCAAAAAACATTTTTTTTTTATTCAAGTAGTATGTTTTTACTACATTATATATAAAACTTTCTAGAGCTGAATAACCGTAGTGCATTGCCTTTAATAAATTCAATAAATCATACGATCTTTTTCGTTTGATATTTGACTTTGAAAATTCTATCCAGGTGTCCTCCTCATTTATACCACGACTACAATACAACACAACAACAATTTCTAAAGATAGAATAATAAACAAATCATTCCACGTGATGCATTAAACGAAAAAGTACGTATTCCTATTGGGCGGCAATCACTGAGCATACTGAATAATAAATTGTTTGTTGAACGCATTGAAATTGATGTAACTGATGCATGAAAGCGGAGTGCAAAGTACAAAAGGTCAACTACAAACTGTTTTTGAAGTTAAACTTTTTTTGGCACGTTTGATAAAAAAATGAGAGTAAAATTTTTACGATGCGCGCGCACACCGACAGCCAAAATGTAACATGATGAAGTTAGCTGATAACTAATTCCTTTTACAGAGTTTTGGCGTCCCGTATGATGAAATATTTAGCTATTTTTCTTCTGTTACGCCAAAGAAGTTTTTAGTCACTTTGTTTCAATAGTATAGGATCCATTCTCTTAAGTTACAAATCTTATCTCGTAGTGAAAAACCTAACATAGCTCGTTCTATAGCGCGCTGTGTGACTTTGAGTCTTCGAATGAGGCCAAAAGTAAAAAAAAACCTCTCGGATCCATAAGTTAACACTGACAACACACATTGCTCGAACACTTTCGACTTCAGGTACTGAGGAATTTTGGATGAAAAGATATGAAACAAAGCATGGCGTGAAGCAAACTACATAAATTCAAATCGTTCTGTAAAGTACTGTTACTTGAATTGGTCAGATTTGAATGCAATGAAATATTCAAACTGAAGAAAACCAATGTCTGATCATGAATACATTTGGGATACTTGAACTTATTTTAAAAGTTCATCCGTCAGACCGTTTTGCTAAGGCTGAATAATCTAACCCAGATTATACCTGTTACCTACTCATTATTACCTGATTTAACGACTAAAGTTTACATAATGCTGTAAATTATATGTATCTAGAATCACAAAGGATGATTTAAGTAGGCAGGTTGTACTGAAGAAAAATCGATTAGGTATTCTAAAAAAATATTCTTCATAAAACACGAATAGCTCTGTTTGCGGCAATCTTGCCCGCTGAGCGAAGGAACAAGTTCGATCGGGGTAGACAATTAGAAATCTATTTGCCAATACATACCTATATTTATTCATTTTCATACTCCGAATATAATTCTATAATCAGAAGCTGAAGTAAGTTGTTTCTGTAAGTGTTGCGTCATCGAAACTTACAAATTAAGTTCCTACTAAGTCCTTTATAGAAAAAATACGTTCGTCAACTTCATTATATTCATACAGTCTGTATTCTTCTTTTAAAAGTCCTTGTTTGTGTGAAAAGTTTGTGTAAGTCTGTGTAACTATAAAAACCATTGCATTTAATTCATAGCTTATTGAAGTACGCGAAGACTATTATGACGTTACGACTCATGACTCATCTTTGACTGTCCACTTACGGTTAAACCTCAAAGCGGCTCTTCACTATCCGTATCCGAATTCGATTTCTTATGTGAACAGTTGATATACGTACATTACATAAAGGTTGCCTCGGATACTCAGTAATGACGGATTCGCCATAGATATTCTGTTGTGTGACCTTTTTTGTAGTCATTTATGAAGCGTGACAAGGCCATTGGTGACAGGGGCATATTGTTGCGGTGTCGGTTACAAAAAGGCAACGCGTGGAGGGTTCATTTGCCTTGAATAAAATAATACATGTTTTTCTTACACGTCTGGCTTAATGGGTGTACTTTTATTTGCGATAACGTAATGACAGCTCCATATTTCAACAACTTCTTTGTCCTAACTAATGAGGTGTGTCAATAAAATTGAGTGAAAATATTTTAAAGACAAAGCCATTCTTCGCTAAAGGTTGATATCGATCGAGGTGGAAAATTTTCTGTATCGTAGCTAGATGCTGATTAGTGTATTTTCTTCATTGAAAAGGTTTTCCCAGAGATCATTGAATAGCTTCATTGTACTACAATTGAACCAGTGGCGTGCCTAGGCCTTCAGAACATGGCAAGGCCAGTTGATCGTACAACCCAGGATGTCGGGATCTTTGGCCCGACAACACAGAACATTCCATTCCATACGTATAATATTTACCAACAAATAATATGAGTGTTAACAGCTGCACAGTGATGATAGTAAAGCAATTATAGTAAGCTGGGCTTTCCGGCTTGTATGGCTATACCGCCACAGAATTAAACAACCTAATTATGATTTTATATGTTAAGGTTTTATATGGCCACTCTCAGCTGTCCTTAAGGTTATTCTTGACTTTTATATAGATCCACTGTTTTATCTCACTTCCTTCTAGCCTGTCAATGCAGTGAAGCCTTTCGTGTTGCCATTGCCCTTGGCAGAAGATGGTGACCACTTAATTTTGGTGTATTGCCTGCTCGTTTGCTGGCCAACATAAAACATCTATAAAGTTGCCCAAATAATACGAACATAATAAGAAATAAAAGCATCCTACAAAGGTACAATAATTTTACTCGTATCGTGAAACCGATCTTGTTTTTGTAGCGTTATTATTTGGCTGTTTCACGAAACGAAAACATTTCCTGTTATACACAGAATAAAGTATATTTTCCGCAGTAGAGTGCTCATGTCATACCATACACGATATTCAGATGAAAAACGATTGCTGAGTACACATGGTAATTTAATGATTTAGAGCCCCTGCACACGACGTATTTTTACGGCGCCGACGACGTGCGTATTCATACGCGCGTTCACGGCACTGTAGATGACGAAAAAGCGGATTGTTGCGTCTGTATCGATGAAAACGCGCCTTGGCACACCTTTGAGCTTGGAAGAAAGCAGACAAAACATTTTGACAAAACAGACAGACACAATCTTTTGTTCTTAACATAGATACCTACGTCAATTTTCCAGCGCTAGGTGGTCATGAAATACCTACTTACAAAATAAACATGATTATTATCATCTCAAATCATCAGGTGCAATGTATTAGATGTACATTTCTATTTTAATTTTCCGTAATTACGGCGCGTTCGAAATCATTATACGTGTGCGTAGGCTTGCGTTTTCTGTGTTCGATCGCGTTTGCAGTCCGTATACGCGAGTTTTCGGCACCTTAAAAATACGCCGTGTGCAGAGGCTCTTAATATGCGACAAACGATGACAGAATGGAAATATTCG
Organism: Thymelicus lineola; assembly: GCA_963932265.1. Taxonomy (NCBI): domain Eukaryota; kingdom Metazoa; phylum Arthropoda; class Insecta; order Lepidoptera; family Hesperiidae; genus Thymelicus; species Thymelicus lineola. Next base: position 6,747,556 of record OZ010686.1, read on the forward strand.
AGCCTATTTCGGAAGGAAAATAAATTTATCTTTTCTGAAACGAGACACATGTCTCAGAAAATACAAGCATATAACGTTGCTAGTTTCAAGATAATTGAAGCGAGTTACTTGCAAATAATATTTATTATTTTAAGAAAATATATTACTTATTACACACAAATTGACATCTTAATTCCGTTTTCCCATACCTAAACCAAAAAAAATCTACTTAACAACCAAACAAAAAGAGTAATAAAAAGGAGAATGCCCATAGCCAGTACTCTTAAAAAAATAATTGTGTCACAATGTTTTTTGGACAAAAAATTTAATTAAAATATTTCAAGTATTTTACCCTATTTCCTAAAAAATCCTTATTGGGAAAAATTTTCTGAAATTAATAAGTAACTTTACTTCCGTTTTACAAAAGAAAACCATTGGGCCATTTATGTTTGGATAAGGGCCAATCAGGAATCTTTTAAGATCCTTCGGGCCAATAGGTTGCATTGATTCGATTATAATTATGATACAACAGTTATAGTATAATATATCCATGACAACAAACTAGATGACGTAAGGGGACTGTCAAATGAATTAGAAAATTATTATAATCAGCCAGGAGTAATAGTGTTCTGTGATTATAATACATTACAAACTACATGGTGTTTGGGGACTGTCAAATGAATTTGAAACTTAAAAGATCGATATTACATACGCAATCGACTTTAATACGCCTGCATAGAGTCCATATTACTGTGAGTTTACTATAACCTAAATACAAATTAATTTTGGTTTAAAATCTCTTATTTCCTAATATTATCATTGACTAAAGTTAGTATGTGTAATTTATTAAGATAACATAATCAAATAAAGGTATTTTTATCAAGACACAAAAATGTTAAAGTCAGTACATTTCTCCATACTAAATGGGCATTCTCCTTTAACAACGTGGATAATCCTCCCGCTACTAATAAGACAAAGGTATTTTCTGTCTTCGGGTAGGTCAGGCTTAGTGTCCCGGGCGAGAGAAACTGAAAGTACGTTAACCAGTTCAAGTGCATGGGGGGCGGGGGGGCGCGACCCGGCCGCAGCGCAGGCTCAACCCGAGCTAACCTCGTAGCGGACCGATTCTGATTCTGATTTTGTCTATACACATTAGCTATACTAGCACACGAATAAATGCCCCGAGTGATGAAACCGCCAATCGAATAAACTCGGTTTGACAAATCGAGTACATACAGTAATTATGATTCGAGATACTTTCTAAGATTATGGATCGTCTATTCCTATTACACAGTTCATTGGTGTATAATCAAAGTACGATAACAATCCAAAAAGACGAAGTCGGTTCGATTATAATACAGTTTTTGTTGCCCAATAAACTATGTTAAGTAGGTACCTACTAACAGTTAATGAATACCTAAACGTATACTTGGAACTATGTCATGACACAACCATTAAATTTATTAATTTATTGATTAATTATAATGGTCACGTATTAAGTAACCAAACATTTAAAATTTATCAGAACCTTTCTGAGCATTATTAAAGTTTATGAGTAAAACTCCTTGATCTTATTCAAATATAGACACGTGTAATTTATCAACAGATTAACATTCTTACTACCTTGAGAAAGTAATAAAGCGAGCCTATTAGAGAGATCGAAATGGTCCTATCATACCTATGCTTGCTATGTCAATGCTATGTGTTGTTTTGTTCCTACACAAACTTGTTTATCGAAGTGCACGTCATATTGTGTGTCAAAATGAAATATGTGTTAAATTATTATACTTATATTAATATCATAGTTTTATATAAGGACAAATAGTTGAAAGCATTTTAAAGAAGCAGATATTATATGAAAACCAAACATTTTCCTGTATGGCGTAAATTTAATAAATGTGGCATTACAATACCCATCTCATTACAACACTCACTCAAAAACATACATTTTATCTTATCTCTTTCCTCTTCTATCCTGGGAAGGCTGGGAATCGATCCACTACTTGATCAACAAACGGACACCCCGTTTGGACTACCAGGACTACAGAATCACAAAGAGCTTCTATAATAATAAATAATCAACCCAATCAACCCGACATTACGACATTTACGACACATTCACTGTGCGCTACGATTAATATGAATTTAATATAATTTACTTTTAAAGCATTTTCTTTGAATATTCATGGCTTAAGACTTAAAAATGCAATTAAACATTTTCATTCGTGCAACGAAGTGTTATCGTGCATGCAACTTATGCATTAAATGCAACTGATCTAAGATATAGTTTCAGGGCAACACGATTAATTTTATTATGCTTTGATAAGTAATTTAAAAACTTCAAGAACATTTTTCAAAAACAAGTTATAAAGATTTATGTAATAATAGAGCTTGTTGAATTTATATTACGACATTTCTCTAATTTACAAATTAATGAAATAGTTACATGAAGTTACGTTAAGGATTATACCAGTATTATTTATGCTTTCAAAAAAATTTTTTTTGATAATTGTTTTTTGAAAGATTATTACATGCATACGTCATACGTACACACATACATCCAAGAGACGCGCGAAAAACAGTCTTCCTGGCTGTCGGGTATAAACCGGGCAAGTGCGTATCAGGCCACGCGCCATGTAGGGTACCGAAGTAGTAAGTTTATCAACTATGTATTACTTATTAACTACTTATGCTAACATAGCCGTGATAGTTTTCCTTGTAAATTCATCATAATAACCTATTTTTCAGATTTTTCGCTTGTCCAACTCCAACCGTTTGGCCGGCAACGGGTGGAGACACTTGACTCTAACCAAAATTAGCAATTTAAAGCCAAATATTATGCAAACGAACCTCTAAATCCAAAAATGATATTAGAAAACCCATAATTTTTATGAAAGACCCTGAAAAAAATATTTTTCAATATTTTATTCTACGATTTTGGAGTTTTAATAAATATTTATATCCATGCCAAATTACAGCTTTCTAGCACTAAATGTCTTGGCGTTATGCCTCGGACAGACGGACAGACGGATGAATGGACATGATGAAACTATAAGGGTTCCGATTTTACTTCGGAACCCTAAAAATGGGTTGGTGACAGCTATACGGCGTAAAAAGATATGATATGTGTGAATTTTGATTACGCTGCGGTTACCTTTGTGAATTTTGATATGACGCGACACAATTTATATACGCAATCTATAAACTAATAACTCTATCGCTGACATCCAGATTTTTGAAATTCACATCCATCCCTACCTTATATCATGGGTTGTAACGGATATATAAGTAAGATGCATCCGCATTCTAAACACTGCATTGTAATTAATTGGAAGAATTAAATTTAGTTAATTGTTTATCAGAAGCTTTGAATTTAAATTTGGAAACTACCTACTCTCTCTTACGCATTTTTTCTTATCAAAGTAATTTTTTACATTTAATTTCACACATAACATCCAGAGATGGAAAGAGTGGTGCCACACTAACGTTACAATCATGAATTTTTTTATGCATTATATAAAGCAAAATCTAAGTATTTACACACTAAATACGTATTTAAAGCTGGCAGAACGTAACATAATCCAGCTTAAAATTAAAAAAAAAATAACAAAAATCTATTTTCAAAACCTGAACAATGATTACATGAGCTAAGCCAAACACAAAAGTAAAACAAGGGTTGTAACTACAAAACAGTGCGAATATGGCCCGGAGCTGGTTATCGATTGCGCCTATGTAGGTCACAGGCTGCGGGTCAAAGGTCACGGGTAGGTCACCTCTCGGGTTATCAATGCCACATTATACGCCACCGCCTGCCTCAACTTACAGCGTCTTATGCTATGCGCATGTCGTGCCTTGGCGTTATTTGTCCTATCTATTTTAGCAACCCTGGCCTTGTGACTTGCTGTAGGGATACCGGGTTCTCTCTTCTCTTTCCTCTTCTTATCTTGTCTTCTCTCGGCTGGGAGAGTATCTAATTTGACTACCTTAGCCTAGACGTCAGCCCTAGCCGAGAATCGAACCGAATTGAGACCACGCGGTCGTCAAAAGAAACCATAAATAGTTAATAATCTGCAATTATAAAATACATCACGTTATCGTCAAATCCAATGATATTATATTAAAAAGAGGCAGATATCTGTACCATTTTTAACATATCATTAGGAAAAAAAATACGTGACAGATAACCTGACAGAGTGACAATAAACACACACAAACAAACATACAGATAGAGAGAGAAGTGAAGGATTCTAAAAGATTCCATTTTTAATACTGTCGAACCGCATCGGCAGCTTATAGGCAAATTAATAAAATATTAAAATTCCTAAGCTTTCACGAAAAGCTCGGGTCTGCTGAAAATTTAATATCGAAGAATCTGATCTCCGAGATAATGATAAAGTTAGCATAATGAACGACTTTTCGTACGTTACACAAGAGCTTTTAGACGGGACTTTTACTCATAATGCATTATGATCGTTGGACATATTAGCTTATTATACATAACTAGGAAATCGCTCTCACTTCGCTTCGGAAAAATAGTAAAAAAATATATATATTATAGCCTTTGTCGCCCGGGGATAGTGTAATTACCCAACAGTGAAAGAATTTTTCAAATCGGTTCGGTAGTTTCGGAGCCTATTCAATGTAAACAAACAATGAAATCTTTCTTCTTCTTAATATTAGTATACTCGTAGATAATATGTTATCTATTCTGTGATATTATTTATCTTTCGACATAATTGTAAATTCTTAAAAACTATTTAATATTTTTTATTATTTAATATTTTAATATTTATTATTTAATATTTAATTGACTATTTAAGGTCATATTCTCTTAGTATAACATAAAAAATATAATAATATTTTTATATAGATTAGTATCCTTAGTTTCTATATTTGATACGCAAGGTCCTAACCTACAGTTATTAACCTGTAGTCATTAAAAATATTGTAACCGACTGTACCTATCTAGATGTGTGGTTCAGGTTCATTATAAATACCTATATACTACCAATACCCTATAAATGGCTTAATAGTAAGGAATATTCCAGCCTTTCAGGAGCTGTTCAATGATTAACCATTAGTTGTAAGCGTGTAATAATACAAATCTATAGAACAAGAGAACCAGCAAATTGCAACCTCAACACTCAACCGCACATTAGTTCAAACGGGGTTCTTTGAAAGCGAACCGAGTTATAAAGACCAATCGTTGAAGACCTTTGCATACAAATGATGAACAAGGACCGTCGACTAAATCAGGGATGTTAAGGTGCTTCGTAACCGTAACCGAAACTATTGGATATCCGAAATATCTATCCGTAACCGTATCCGATAAAAACGTTCCGGATAATTTAGGATAGTGGGCGGAGTCTAAATGAGACATGTATCAATTGACAAGTCTTTGTTTCTGCTTGGCCGAGCCGACACAAAAGCCGCGCGCGTCCCTTGCTTTTTTTGTTCATTATTTTACCTATTACATTTCAAAATGTCTTAAAAATGTAATATCCGTACCCAAAAATATCCAAAACTAAAGGATAATCCGAAATATTTTCATATCCGTAACCGGATCCGGAATCGGTATTATTTTAATTAGTATATCCGTATCCATAACCGGATCCGAAATTGCATATCCGAAACATACCTGGACTAAATATACACTGTTCGTGGTCTAGCTAAAACAACTTGTGAGCTTTCTCACGCTCGCTTCGAATGCACAAAGCCAATTTTCCAACGGAGCAAAAATAACACAAATTCATTAGGAAGCGTTGTGTGTTGGTAACGTTGTTTATGTGTTAAGTGTAAATAATGGTGGTGAAAAGCAATCTCCAGATGTAAGTCCTGAGATGTAAACACATTGTATGAAGGAAAGCGTGGGATTTATGATCCTTGCATTGTTTCAGACGAGTTACAGTTGCGTGATTGACTTGTAATGTAATTATTATATGACTTGCGAATGGAACTATCTATGTTCCAAGTTTCATATTAATACACACAACGGTTAGCGAATGAAAAGACAAATCCAATATCTTCACAAACTTGCCATTTATTATATTAGTAGGAAATAGGATAAGTGAAATGTTTTCTACGTTGATGTATATGAGTGAGTTTTGGTAGTTATCATATTGCTTAATACCTCAAGCCGATCATTAGAGAATTAATACATGTATATAAAACACAAAAAATGTTTGTATGGATGTCCTTTGTACACTCTGAAACCATCCAACCAATATGCCTCAAAAAGGATTCATGTGAAAGGCAATAATCCGAAGGTGGTTTGAGACTACTAAAACAATGCATTAGGCACTTCGGTCCATTGATAAAGTCGATTTTCCACTTGTCCCATACAGCATGTCATACTTGACAAGGCTAAAAGGGGGCTCGGTATATCCTAAATCCTTTACCGACAGCCAAGATATATTTTCTACCGTTAACGAATACTTACAAAGTGTTTTCTGCCCCTCTAACCGCCAATCTCGGATCCACGTAACTTGGATAATTTGCCCTCGAACAATAAAATACTCCCTCACATAAACATAACTTCTGAAGTTGTCAAAAAAATCATTTTGGCTTTAAACAAATCGAAAGGTGCTGGTTGCGATGGTATTCCTCCTATTTTCCTATCTAGATGTGCTAAACTTTGGCACTGCCAATATCATTTTTATTTTCACGCTCTCTAAAAGACAATTTTTAAAAAGTAGACTATTTTTAACTCTATAAAGTATTTCCTACTTTATGGAAAAGGGCGTATATAATTCCCATACACAAGAAAGGCTCTAAATCTATTATACAATAAGCAATTATCGTCCCATTTCAATCCTTAACACTCTCGCTAAAATCTTTAAAAATGCTGTTTACAACCAATTTTACTCTGTTATAAGTCATGGTATTTCAACTCAACACGGATTTTTAAAAGCGCGCTCGTCACTACATACTTGTAACTTAGCCACCTTTACCAATTAATTACGTGCTAGGAAATATGGAGACGGCTATCCTGAGTCTGTGCCTAACCTCAGGCACTTCGTTTACAGTTATCTTATTTTAATTTACAAGATATTCAATCAAAAGATCTATAAAATTAGTTTAGACAGCAATAAAAAAAAACACAACAAATGAAATAATACATTTTCGACTACAAAACAGTAAAAGGCAAATTATTACAAATGTTCGCATATTCAGAAATAGGAATAAAAGAATATGAAAATACACAAAATAGAGTTGTCTAATGAAAGAAATACTGAATCATTTGAAAAGGTAATAATAGTAAATAATATTGGCAGTTTTTGTTTGCTAGCGCGACTAATGTTATAAAAGCGAAACTTTCTATGAATTGAAATCTATTTGTTTCCTTTGTAGCGCTAATTTACGATTTCACACGAAGAACGGTTCGTGAATAGATTGTATTTATCTTGAATTGAAATATTGAAAAAATTGAATATTTTACTTAGATTTTATGGTAGGTACAACAATATTAAAAGAATAAATAATTATGAATATTATTTATTGTTTTAATTTATTGTTTTTAAAACACTTTTCGAAAGCAAAATATAAGTGGTCTGGAAAAAAAATTTGTTATAAATGGAAAATTTTTTTTTGCTTACAATTACATAAAACACTTATTACTTATATCTATAGGCAATTCATGTAAAGCAATTTTGTCGTTATAATTACCGTTCAGATCAGTTAATTAATTTTAAGTTCAAAATACGGAATCATCCAAAATTCTGACGAAATAAAAAATAAGAACTATGATTATAATTAAAGGCTAAAGCCTAAACAAGACATACATAAAATGAGAGAAACTAGAATGTTTTAGTGAGTAAATTTTATTACTTTTCTAACGAGCAAAGTACTGCTTTCATTAATTACGCACGGATATCTTTCGGGTATAAATCTAACGTTGACTGTAAATTACTTAATTGAGATTGAGTTAATTAGAAAGCGAAATAAGATACGCGGCGAAGTAAACAACTCGTAATTCTCCTTTCATTCCCAGTAAATTACAAATTATTATGAAATCTCTTAAAAAACATACATGCTTTGAACTGTGGTTATTGACAGCCCTGTTTTGTTGGTTCGGCCTTGTGTTAATATGTATTATGGCATGTGTATCTTCGACGGTGACATTTTTTGCCCAATTAGTAGAGACACTGCCAATCGAAAAGGAATCCCAGTTGGGTCATATATTTATACGACAAATCGATTTTGAGAGAAAAACTAAGTCTCGGTGTGATATCTTATTTTGTGTGTGTCCATATCACATGCAATGAAATTCTATAAGGCCACATATCAACAGGTGGACCATCGCATTGTTTACCGGCTATCTACATAAAAAAGACCGTTGAAAGAAAGAAGTATTATGGAACTGGCTTATATACAAATGTGAATATCGATATTATGTTTGTTTTGTATGATGGAGGAAATTGAAACCGTTCTGTAAAAGACATGGGTCGGAGAGGAAATCGAATAGTCCAAATCATAAAGAAGTCTTGAAAGTTCTCAAACTGAAAAGCTTTCACCTATTTACATTCATTAATCGGGTTTCCCTACTTTTTTAGCAAAAAATATAATACAAAGTGTAAAAATAGAATAATAATAATTACAATGATGATCGGAATAGTGTTTGATATTGCCCTTTGAATATCATCGCTTAAAAATTATTCTGATGGGTATTTGATATGACGGACAAATTTTATTTTATCCTTCTTTTTAATTAAAAAAAAATTCTACTTACAATTAGATTCTCTATTAAACAAAAAGCCTATGATTATACTGTACACAAACTGCTAACAATGTACTTTAATAAGGATATCAGTCTACATAAAATTACCTTTCCAATTTGTGTTGAATCCCCGTTCTCTGTGAAAAATTAACTAAAAATGCACCCAAGCCGGTCATTAAGTAATTTAATGTAATTGTAGCTCTACAGAATTATTATTAATTAATCGGAATTACTGGTAGAGACGCGGTGTTAGTAACGTTAAATATTTTTATTGATATGCTAACGCTAATTAAGTTTTAATTTACTAGATAATTATATTTTTTCTGTGAACAGCCAACAAATGAGCCAACTAATGGCACAGAAGAAATAATAGTACTATATAATATAATAGTAAGTTATGGTAAGTTAGGCATGAAAAATTAGTTTCCACTAAAATTCATTATTTAAAACTAACTTCATCAATGAACCGAATGTGCGCAATGCATTGTTTTAGTGGTTTAAAACCATGCCTTTCAAATTGCGGTTTGAGGAACATCGGTTGCATCATTTGCATGGTAGGTAGAAACATCTTTTATGTTTTTTATATACATATATCTTAGATATATTGTTATCTTATTGTCTTATTGTTTATCTAATCATAACGTAACAAATTGCTAAGGATGTGTTCCTGTCCGTGAGTCACAGCGTCTGTAAAAGCAGTACAGCCGCGGCCGGTGGGCGCGTGTTGTGTCTGTCAGTCTGCTATCGATCCGGCGCCCCCGTTTCCAGCCGCCGAGAATGCCGAGATGGATGTACTTATATACAGGTTACGAGGATTCAGTCTGGAACCGCTCCCACTTTTTGTTTGACGAAAAAATTGTTTTATACTTAGCTTAAAAGGTTCTGTAGTTGACAGATAACTGTGAACCTGAAATGAAACTTTGTACAATTTTCTTGTAAGTTGTATAGGACAATAACTAAGGTTCTTTGAAAATTTACCTCCTAATGCTGGCCGTACACGATCAAGTATACTTGTCAAGTTTGCAGCGGACTTGACGCGGCATCCAGTAAAGACGGTATATGACCACGGTATGGCTATATGGCCGTATAGCTATCCCATGAAAACTGGATGCCGCATCAAGTCAAACTGCAAACTTGACACACTTGATCGTGTATGGCCAGATGTAAAGGGTTAATTATTTACAGCTTTAATGGGTTGTGGAAACAGTATACTGGCAAAGAATAGTAAGAGTCCCCGCAGACTGCAGACTTTTATATCTGCAGACTGCAGGAACTCTGTCAGTAGCAAGCCAGCTAGTAATTTAATTATAGATTGATAGTAGTAGTGAGCAAGCGAACCTGAGGACATGTCTCATGATGGGAAGTGACCCAGTACATCAGAATAATGGATGCTTATATAGTTTTATATAACAAGTGTCAACGTTTGACTCGAAATTCAGAACTCACACTTTTTTCACACCAGAAATAGCTTTATATGACACAAACAAAATAAAAGCGGCTTAAAGGAATACAAGGAAAGTGTTTTTATGAAATGGGAAAACAAGATAAAACGCTTACCATGGTAAGTAAAACAAATAAATAAATTCTCTAACAATCACTTTTCCGCATGGTTATAACTAATAACGAATGGGAAATAACAAAATAAAAGGGGATAAAAAGGTTCATAAATGTTATTTCCGAAATAATTTATGCTCTTTGTTCGTACGCTAGTCAAGGTACATTTACCGCAATTATTTGTACACTGTTGCTTAAATCTATATCTCACATCTGGCCCCATTTAACTTGTAGTTTATAGCCTTAGTTCCCCAAAAACATACATTATTAAGGTACACAGTAATATTATTTTCGTTTTGTCGAATTTTGTATTATACAACACAGTTGTTTTGTACAACGGATGTAGTGATAGTGTTATGAGGTAATCACAAGTCGGACAAAATCAGAATTCGGGCAGTAATAATAATATGTTTATTTGTCCATCAGTCTGACCTGATTTCACAAATGTACTGGATAGAAATTCTTGTACTTCGGCACAAGAAAAAATTAAATCATGTGAGCAGATGTGTCCTGTAAATAAATTAATATAACTTTTAATAGGTCTAAATGCGACATCGCTATTCGTTATATAATCTATCTATATATATAAAAGGCAAAAGTGATTGACTGATGTATTAACGCACAGACCAATCCCAGGCGAGAAACTCATTTCGCACACGTATTGCTCTTACGAGTTACGACGTAGGCATCCACTAAGGAAGCATTTTTCAAAATTCAATCCGATAAGCGATACGAAGTTCGCCGGGTCAACTAGTATGTACCTAATATAACATTACACAATCAAGTGAACTTTTCATTTAACGATATAAGCATGGGCAAAGATGGCAAATGCAAATCCTCTGATAATCGTTTTTATCGTACCTACACATTGAAGTATAATGTCATAGAACAGACATCTCGAACAAAATATGTGTCCCGCCCGGGAGGTTCGATTTTCAAAATTGAGCCCCCGTTCTCCTTTCAAAATCGAACGAATCCATTGATGATTGAAGCCACGTGGCGCCAATAGGGATGTTGACTAATTTTAGGATTCAATTTTATTTTATAGATAGAACCTCAATATTCACGGAAAAAATATTATAAAAATAATAATCTTCAATTTAAAAACAGAAATTGATAAATAAAAATCATTATCAAATTTCCCACCAAACGTGACGTCACTAAACGATATTCAATACTATCTGTCTGCTAAGTTTGTTTAATTTCCATATAAAATTGTTCCAATGACGTCATATTCTCAAAATGGCGTTTTGAGGTCACGTGACAGTGAGTACAATTTTTAACATTTTAAATTAATGATGTTTAATTTATTGTGATTGATTTCAATAAAAAAATCATATTTTAGGCCTTTAAATGTTACCACTAATATTTTAGACATAAATTTATATTAATTTATAATTAGTATCAACATCCCTATTGATTGGGACATAAATGGTGTTCGCGGTGTCGGTTCTATACGCTAGTAATAATTCTTCAATATACCTACATAAATTTTTGAACAATGAAATTGTATACATAGTGAAATTGTTCAAGTCATCCATCACTTCAATTACATGTTCGCATGTCAACAATCGTCATTGCTACATGACATTACAGTTTTTTATGAATGAGTATGTGCGTGAATTTTGATAGTTTTATTTCATTTAGAGCTGTAACAATGCCGTGAATGTGAATATAGGCTATTGAAGATAGAAAAAACATAATAGCCTATTGTTGACTGTTTGAACAAATGCGAAATATTTCATAACAAGCATAGTAATTGTACCAGTTCACCATATTCAACTCACAGGCTGCACTACAGTCTTAATTTTATTTAAGGATATCTTGTTTAATATATTAATAATGTCTCAGGCAATCCACACTACATTAGCACTAATTTTATTAAAATAATTGAGAGGGTAGGTTGTTTACCGGTTTAAGCATTGGTCTGCTGTAATAACTTAGTTGATAGTTGATAATAGAAATAATACCATTTGAATGTAAAAAACCGCAACGAAATCGGCCCTGTATTTATGCTTCTAAGATATCCCTACCGTAGCTAACAATTATCAGGCTATTGCAGCGCCCCCTGGTGGTCTATTATTATTTATGAACCTGCTCTATAATGATTCCTTTTAAATGCAAAAAACCACAATGAAGTTGACCCAGTAGTTTTAACGGACATACATACAAACAAACAAATGAAACAAACAAAGGCCGTCCGTCTTGCGTAAAAACCGGGCAAGTGCGTGTCAGGCCAATGTAGGGTTCCGAAGTAGTAAGTTTATCGACTATTACTCATTAACTACTTATACTAACATAACCGTGAGAGCTTTCCTTGTAAAGTCATCATATTTTTGAGAATTTTTTCACTTTTCTAACTCTAATCATTTATCCGGCAGCGGGGAGGGAGAGGAGTCAAGAGACTCTTACCATAATTAGCACTTTAAAGCCAAATATTTTGCAAACAGACCCCTTAATCCAAAAATTGTTAAGAGACCCCTAATAATTTTGAAAGAACTTTTCAACAATACCCAACACTGTGGAGAGTGCAACGAAAAAAAATTCATACTCCTTACCTGTAGAGGAGATGACCCTAAAAAAAATATTTTTCAATATTTTATTCGACGGTAAATATGTATATCCATGCCAAATTACAACTTTCTAGCACTAAGGGTCTCGGCGCTATGCCTCGGACAGACGGTCAGACGGACGGACGTACTTACGGACGGACGGACGATCGGATGGACGGACATGACGAAACTACATATAAGGACTATAAGGATATAATATAAGGGTAAGGACTCCGATTTTACTTCGGAACCCCAAAAACACTAAAAATTCAAACTGCATTGTGCAAAATTCACTATCATCAATATATTCGTCATAAAATATGATCAAACCATTAAGAATAAAATGGTTTTAGATCCAAAGAGATTACAGCGGGTAAAGTTCCGCAATAGACAATAGGAGTGCCATAAATGAACCCTGAATGTCAATATTCATTATTTTATGGCTTAGTTATTTGTTCCGATCGACGATAAATATTGTTACAAGCACCGCTTCTTCCGCTCCGACGACGGCACTAAAGATTCCGTTTTCCTTAAAATTTTACTACCAAGACCTTATTCATGGGTTTTGATGACGTTACCGTAACATAGAATTTGTTACTCGTTAGTTATTTAAAGAACAAAACTGTCGCGACAGTTGAATAAGAGTGAGGTTTTGATACGGTTTTATTTAGCCGATTTAATTTATTTATTTTAGAAGGTAAGTTGTTGTGAGGATCTAATCTTGCAAGCACATACATACATACATGCATGCTGTAGTTCTGATGCCATTTTTGTGATGACGTAACATACTGATTGGTCTCCAGGTGAGGGAATTCTTTAAAGGCTAACAGCACAGTCACAATTTTTGTTCTTTAGCGACTTTGACACCACAAAAACGTGTTAAAACTATAAAACCAATTTTACCAAGTGAGTGGCATACTCAGGACTCACTGGGATTCTCAAAGTCAACTAATGGACGGATTTTCTTAAACTTCTTATATTTTGAAGTATAAACCAAAATTTTGGAAGGTTACACTTCTACCACGTGTGAATGGCACACATTTCCTTTTTTTATAAGCAGAATCATACTCTAATTAGGTATCTGAGAATCGATATTCACTAATGATGTTTGTACACAACTGCTGTTTCTCGACATCTAGTAGAAAGCGTTTTCAACGGCTACTTCCGTATTTTAAAAAGTACTGAAATTTCCCGGCACGAGTTTAAAATCATATATTTACATGCAAACAACGCATTGCCGGCGCCACCATGCGTCTCGGCACTCTCGGCGCCGAAGATACCGTTCTGAAAATTTGTCGCAACACGAACTCACTGAATCAGGTATAATACTTTATACTACGACACGCTTTAAATAAACTACGATATCTTTTGAGTTATATTTGCGTTACGAATGCATAACGAATAAAAAGGGTATCGCGCTTAAAATATTTACTAAATTTTTGCATAAATTCAAATATTTCAAAGTTTATTTGCGGGTGGATACTTAGGTACATAGATTTCTAGATTCCTGCACACGCCACAAATTTTCTAAGTTAAAAAAATTACGAGGAAACCTGAACACCTGAAAGATGTATTTATCATTCACGAAGGAAAGTATGAGTGTGTTTATTATATTCTGTAGTAACTAGTAACTGGACTAACTGGCAATATACCTATCTGAATTAATTTCCAGTCAGGCATTGCCAATGTGAAAACAGCCTTCCTAAGTTTCGCATGCCAGTGGGGCTTGATTGAAGGCTATTCGAGCAAAGTGCAAGCTTTTATTTCAATGTTTAGTTTATAAAATTAGCTACAAGTTGTGAAAATTTCAAGTCTCTACGTAAAATAGAACATAGAGAATTATGCGTCTAAAGTCTGAAAATCGTTTTTTTTAATTTAACAACAAATAAACAATGAAAATTAGTTTAAAATATGATTTTCGTGTATTGTCATCGGAAATACACATGTCTGCCAAATTTCATCAATTTTCATTAAAGGGAAGTCATTCAAATTAACGTTACAAGATTTGATCCTTTGATCCTCCGAAGTGAAGCTAAATATAAAAGCGATTAATAACCTTATTGCCGTGTAAATAGAGTAGCATTTTGATCATAATATTGAAGATTTGATGCGTTGATGCTCCGAAGTGAAGCTAAATAAAAGCGTTTAAAAAGACGCGAGCTTAGGACCTACGCTACAGTATATATATAATACGCTACAGTATAATATCATCACGGTTATTCCGTAAATTTTATATGAAAATCGTAAAAATGCCAACCCCGTCTCTTTTCGCAAAAAAAAACTAAGGTTAGATCCCGACAGTTCATCGTGAAAGCGGATTACAGAAATTTTCAGTAGGTGTACTAAAAACATAATTTTTATATAGCTTTAGATACCTTTTGTTTTATTGAAGTACAAACGAATATGCAAGCAACGTAACAGTTAGAATAGAACGCACTGACTTACTGCCAAGAAGGTAGTAAATAGGTACTACCTACAAGGATAAGAGTTTCACTTGGTCTCAACTGACTCAAGGATAGTTGGAGATTACTTAGTCCTAGATTAGTCCTAGATTAAGTCTACACAACAAATCATTCGTCCATTGAACTTCTAAGTTGTCCTCGATGAATATACAATTGCGAAATATTAATTAAAACGCTGCAGATAACAGTCATGATGTTAGGTGGGCGTTTATTTATGGCTACCGTAAAAAGATGCACAAAGCATCGCGATAAGTTCCAGGCAATTAACGGAGCGGCAGATTTAATACGGGTGAGTAATACCTTACTCATAACTTTTACAACGTGTTTTAATTAGCGATGCGCGATTGCGAGATGTTTCAACAATCGAGACAATCGCGATTATCCGAAATTTACAATCGAGATGACCGATTACTCGCTTACCGAAAAAACAATCGAGATGTTTTTCGATTGTCGATTGTCGATTGTTCCCACCCGCTCGACGGCTGAAGTCATCAAGCTCTCGCCTCTCGCTCGCTCGCTTACACTCGATCTCGTCGACCAACATACGTAATTTATAAATACTATCTCGAATTGAACCAAAACATCTACAAATAAATAAAATTAGAGTGTCTGTTAGTATTATTAAAATAACCGCTTTTTACTAAGTGCATTTGGACGTATACACGGTTCATATACCAAAACAACATTTTTTACAATGTTTGTCTGTCTGTTTCGGCTAATCTCTGAAATGGCTAAACCGATTTTGACGAAACTTTCACTGGCAGATAGCTGATGTAACAAGGAGTAACATAGGCTACTTTTATTTTAGAAAAATAATAGTTTTGAAAAAAAAACGAAGTTCGCCAAGTCAGCTAGTCTATATTAAATTGTAAAGAATGTTAGTTAAACATAGACAGAGATAGAAAGCATACAATATTACGGAAATACTTCGCATTCCATGTAAGAGCGAGATAGCGATATGTTGCTGCACTGTTCCCACTGCGCCATATACCTGGCTCAATGACGTCACGCAAAATGGAGGGATAGCAAAAAAAATCGAGATGTAAAAGATTAAAAATATTATTTCGATTTGCGTGTATCTACTTTTTAACACTTTTATACAACTTTTAAATCAATCTGTACTTTATAGGGTTCCGTAACCAAACGGTGTCAACGGGACCCTATTGCTAAGCCCCGGCTGTCCGTCCAACCGCCTGTCTGCAAGTTATGTTTTATGAACCGTAATAGGTAAACAGTTGAAATTTTCACAGAGTAAATATTTCTATTGCCGCTGTAACAACAAATAACGAAAATAAAATAACAATCGGTACAGTGAAAGAGCCGTGTTTTTTTTTCATTTTCAAAGAATTGGATTACTTTGAGCACTAAATTCCGCTCTGCACTATGTATCGTCCTACCCATTTTACAACACTAAATAATAATAAAGAATAAACAACAAGAAACAATAAACAATAATGCGATTACGAACCAAGAATAATACACGTGCGTCGGCGCTTGCGTTGGCAACGGTGCTGGATAGGCGAAAACAGGGCGAGGTCCGAGGAAGCGGGAGTAGTGGCATCGAATTCCAGCGAGGTCCACAAATATTTCCGACGTGTTATAATAACGATATATATTACGAGATAATTTATAAAACATTATTATTATGACATTATATTTAATATTTTAATTTTTATACTCCTATTTCCTACGAAATTACGCCCAACTGTAGATTTAGTTAAAAAGCACCATACAAAAACAATTCGTCTTCTCGTATCGCTCCGATCGACAGAAACATTTCGATGATTTTGGTCATCTCGCATCGCTCCGATCGAGATAAACATTTCGATGGTTTCGATCATCTCGCATCGCTCCAATCGACAGAAACATTTCGTTATCTCGCATCGCTCCGATCGACAGAAACCTCTCGGTCATCTCGCATCGACACCGAGAAGAACATCTCGAGACCTCTCGAGATGTTTGAACAATCGAGACAATCGAAAAAAACATCTCGTCATCGCGCATCGCTAGTTTTAATGCATGCGTGAGCAGATAATGCGCTCCCGAATATAGAAACGTGTTTTTTGTCATTATTTTTACTTGAATCATCGGTAGATAATAATTATGTTTTTTTGGCCTGCGCAGACGAGGTACTTTTGTTCTTAGAAAATACTAGGGGACCAAACGCTAACTCAATACAATCCTGTCCGTTGATGTCTCGTCGATGTCTCGTGGACTACGGAAGATTAGTGTTTGCGATCCCCCTCGTATCTGTTTGTCGATGTAGTTGTCGATTATGACGAGGAGAAAAGTGTACCGTGGATTGTCTCTCATCTGCTCAAGCCATTAGGCATTTATATGTCAACCACTGATTAACAGCGACAAGTTAATAGTTTAAAAACTAATACACTTTTATAGTGTCAATTTGGGTACTAAAGCAAAAAAATTGACTTTTGTAACCGTTAAGGAGTTCCCTTGACTGAAGCCAATCCTGACTGTAGCATCAGGTCATGCTTATTACAAAACTGCATTGTCATCAGAACAAAAGCAATATATAAAGTTAGCAATACATTTATCGCTCACCTAGTAATATAATGGCACATCTGCAAAAAATGCGAAATTGAGTTTATATGGTATACCTACGTGTTTAAAAGTGCATAATCTACATAGTGGTAAATATTTATTAATGTCTATACTAGTAACCAAACCCATACAATCTGTAAAAAACTTAAACAGAACCTATAAATTAATTTTAAATTTTTTTATAAAATTTTTGAAATTCGTTTCTGTAAAATATGACAAATGTAGATGTGCCGTTGTATTACTGGGTGAGCGATATACTTAGTAAGTCCTTAGTAAGTAGGTCTTATTAAGCTTACAAGATTTCACGTATACATGTAGGGTTAGCTAAAACATTTAAAAACCTGTTTAGGTTTTCAATTTGTATGTTTACACATACATATTATATCCATTAATTATAAAACGACAGCTGCCTAATATTGCTAAGAGATCTTAAGCTTTTAACTAGCAAACATTTAAACATATTAAACATACCGCAACTGAGATTATACTTTACTCTCAAGACTCGAATTTATTAGCCCATTAACAAGTTTCAGCTCAAAGTTTAGTTTTAAGTGGTTACGAGAAGTTTCAGCTATCGGATCAAAGACAGTAGTAACATGAGCAGTGTTCAATAGTTTCATACCCACGAGTATGTACATATTAACCATAAAACAATCAAACTAATTAAGTGTGAAAAGTGTGAAAATGCTGGTTGTAAAATCTCCAATTTCACAGGTAAGGGAACATACCAAAACCACGTGCCTCATTTAGGGGGGGGAGGGGGGTCTTCAAAACACCACGATTGGTCACAGAGGGGAGGCGGGGGTTTAGGTTTTTGTCACGTAGTCAATATTTTAGCAATCATTGCGCCACAAAGTCGTCAAATATAAGCAAAATTATTATTTTTTAACTCTGTTTTTGCAAAAAAGTATTGAAAACCGTATTTATCAATTACCACGTGAAAACTAGGGGGGAGGGGGGGGTCTTCTCATATACTACGGATGGTCACGAAGGGGGGGAGGGGGGTAAAAAAGTTGGAAAAAATGGGTTACGTGGTTTTGGTATGTTCCCTAAAGACCTATTAATACGTACGTATAAACAATATCACTTGTGAAATAACATGTCCAGTGTCAGTATCAAACGGTGTAGCTCGTTTTAAATAAATAATTTATATTGTCACTATAGATACAACTGTTATAATCGGATTAAGTCTTAGCTTAGAGTAGAAATATTAAGAACTCGTCACTTACATTTATTACAAAGTACAGTTAGCAACAAAAGTGTGGAACTTTTGAGAAAGATTTTGGAAATTTTCTTTTGTTCTTTTATACAATTTCCGCGTTGTTTATCTGAAGAGTGCCCTTAAATACCCAGTACCTATTCCTTAATAATATTTATTAGGGACCCTCTCTGTATTTTAAAAGTGGAGACTTATGGTATGTGATGGTGACACTCTCTTAATTTATAATAAATACCACATACCATATACACCACCACCACCACCACCACCACCACACCATACCACATACCATACCACATACCATGTCTTCACTTTTAAAACATAGTCTGTTAACGTAAAGTCATGCCGGAGGCCTTAAGTGGCCTGAAAACATTTTCATAAAAATATAAATAAAAGAAACAAAGAAAATTCACACATTACATCTAAAACACTTCATAAAGAATAAAAAAACACATGTATTAAGCACTTTATTCCGAAAGTATGTTAACACAGTAAGGCACCAAGTAAGAAAAAGTTATCTACAAGATAAATACTTCAAGCAAATCTTTGTCGCAGACTGTATGCTTTCGTAATAAACGAAGTCGTGTCATACGTGATCAAACCGGTCCGGTCATATGAGAGGTAGTGCCCGTATTAGTTAAAGAGCACTCCACTGTCACACTGGTCACTGGTACTTGAGCAATTTGTGTGTTGACGCAATAGTATTAACCAGTACGTCTGTAGCAGTGTGTGTACATGCGGTCTTTGTATTGACAGTATGGAATGACTGAGATTGCGAACTTGCATTAAATGAAAAGAGAGATTTGTCCTATAAAGTAAAATAATTTTCAGTGGGAATTTATACCAAGACACCATGAGTGATGAGGAATTACGTGTGGAAATTAATTTTACAGATTTGGTGCCTACTAGTTATAAGAAAACATGAGTGTAAAAAATAAAATCATAACTTCTTTATCGTCGTTCACGTTAAAAAGGTTCAAAGTAGT
The DNA here is from genome assembly GCA_963932265.1 of Thymelicus lineola. Lineage (NCBI taxonomy): Eukaryota > Metazoa > Arthropoda > Insecta > Lepidoptera > Hesperiidae > Thymelicus > Thymelicus lineola. The sequence continues at coordinate 6,767,586 of OZ010686.1, forward strand.
TTTTAACAAAAATTTAACTCTTCACACCGTCTTCGACGTGCATGCGATTTCATAAATATGTATTTGCATAATAATATTATGGAACAATTAAATTTGTTTCATTAAAAAAACATTTTCATTAGGAATTTTCATAATTCGTTTAAATTGCAACGTTTTCATTATCTTGATGCGATTTTAAATGGTTAAAACGCGCTTTATGTAAGCATACATTTTGTGATATAAATTACGGCATGCGTTTTAAAATGGTGTATAAAAGTGAAATTCCGATAGGAGCGAGCTACCAAAGTTTATTTAATAATAAAGATGAGCAAACGAAATAAGAATAAATAAGATGGTTCATATTATTATGGAGGATAATTGTTTTTACTTGTGTCTGGAGTTTTTAACCCCCGACGAAAAAAGAGGGGTGTTTTAAATTCGTGTCTGTGTATCTGTGTGTCTGTGTATCTGGGGTGTATGTATGCCTGTGTATCTGGGGTGTATATCTGTCTGTGGCATTGTAGCTCTCAAACGGTGAACCGATTTTGATCTAGTTTTTTTGTACGAAAGGTGACATAATCGAGAGTGTGATAAAAACTGCAGTTGACGTTATGAAGGAACAGTTTATTTTCTTCTTATAACTAGCTTACATACATAGCACCAGCATTTGACCATATAGATTTTGTTACTATATTTATAACAGAGAGTGATCTTAGCTATGTTTAGTGTAAATGAAACTGTCGCGGTCGGAGGTTTTTTAAATTATAATGTAAGATTATTGTGATGATGTTACCTGACGCATCACTGATACATCAGTCATGCCTTTGGTGTTGCTGATGTCCATGGGGCACTTACCATTAGGTGAAACGTCAGCTCGTTTGCCGGCTACTTCCATAAAAAAACATGAATCTGTTCGATTCTTTATACACCGTTATTCTTAGTATATGCGAAAGCTGAATGTATTTTGATCAGAATCAGGTGCTGAAACGATCGCAATAATTTTTACACCATGTTATATTTTGTCCTAAAAATATTTTAAAAATGTTACAAGTTGGACACTAATGCAAAACATCGTTATTACCGACCATCTTAAGCCTTGGTGGATAGTTTCAACTTTGTTGGTTATAATAACAACAAAATAAGATTTCACATAAACATATGGCATGGGAGAACTACTACTAACATCTCAATTTTGTTAACTTATACATAAACTGACAACCGTTGACAACCGAGATTGATTAAAATTGTGACACAGAGCACTTAATCACTATGGATTGTCAAGTCTGGCGTTTTGCTTGCGCTCTCATAATAAAATTATTATCGTGTCGTAAAAAATTTGGAAAATGAGTTTTCAATACAGTAATGAGCAGTACACAGAAATGGTACTCGAAGTGGTGTAAGGTGATAATGTGTCCATGGCAGTGCGATGGTACGAGGAGCAATTTGGTGTAAGAGTGTCGTAGAACACCATGCTTTCCGGCACACAACGCTGAAGGGACTACGGGTAGTTCCTGCCTCCTATCGCCGTTAATCGAGGTGTGAATCGCATTCCGACGGCAGTACAACAAGGGATTTTGGACTACATAGCTGACAATCCCGAGAGCAGCACAACACATGTGCTTGTTTGTGCATAAAGCAAAATGGGGGACACTGAACAATTATGTATGACTTGCGTGAATGATTCACTATGAAAAATTATTAAATACATTATTGTAAATAATGGGGATTAATATAAACACGTCAAGATGGTTGACAGTTAACTGCGGCGGTCGCGAATTGACGCGGGCCGCACGCTCGGTGACCATGTTTATGCGGGGACAATGGAGAAATACAACAAGCTTGTAACTTTGTGAGTTTTCAAGATACACCTTTGAAAAATTTTATGTAGATTATTTAGGCGAAAATATTTGACACGTGTATAGGTTTTTCTATCAAGAAAGAATAACGTTGTATACAGATATTAAAACTTTACACAATATGTATAAGTCAATATATTATGTATATTATATAATAGTATATAGTTTTGTTCGCATATAGAACTGATTGAACCCCTGCAGGGATTGAGAAAAGCGAATGCAACGATAAAATTGCGACGTGATTCGCCTTCACTGATTCCCTCAATCTTTTCATCTGCCAAAGCAGTAAACAGACTGCCATCTGGTGAGAATATCCACGAAATTCATTTTTAAAACAATTTTTAGAATCTATGTTACGTGGTATTTGTAAGTTGGGAACACATTTTTATCAATAGTTCGTCTGCGTATTATTTCATTAATTTCACAGCACCTATTTTACAAAACAAAGGGAATTTCTGACTCCCGTCATGGCAGACGTCGATGATGGCTTAAACTGGGTCTAACGACGTCTATGGATGGCTTAAATCATTAAACATACCTCAATTATTACTTAAAATTTATTATCATATGCCATAGTCCGACTGCTACTATTTTTTAATAAATTATAATGAATATTTATGCGGTTTCTTGTCCCCTTTAAGTAATAATAGTTTTAATAATTTGATGGTTGGTTTCCGTAGACAAGAATTAATGATTTCTCTTTGTTTAACATCTGTTTTTTCCTTCTATTCATTTGTGCACTTTCAGATAATTTTGAGATTATTTTATTACTCGGTTCAATCTTTATGACATAGGTTGGTGGGTAGATGTAAAAAACCTTCAAATATTGACACTAGTTACGGTTTGAGCACCGAATGATTATGAAGTGTGTAGTGAAGTTTCGGTCCCATGCCACAGACGATTTGCCCGTGTTTTACGCCTTACTGTGTTGTTACTAATCAATCAATCAACTCCAAGAGTGCCGCAATTGCAATTAGAAGAATTAACATGGAGCTTCAATACCGAACTGTCAACTGACATGAATGTCAAGGTTGGTGGTTTCTACCATGAACTGGGAATACTTGTATTCATACGGTTTACATTATTTCCCCTATTTCAACAACAAACCTTACACCCAATTTTAATTAAAGCACCCTGTACAATTACAATTTTAATACTACATAAGAACTAACGTTTGCCGTAAAATTATTTTGCAGCTTTTACAAGGTTAAGAATTTAGTTAAAACTTTCTGCACAATAAAGAAAATGTCATCTAGACGAAAGACATCCCACAGTCCTTGAAGTTCTCTTCAGCGTTGCATACATAATGTAATGTCGCTGAGCTGAGGAAAATCTCATTTAACTTTTAATTTATTTAATGTAACTGGCACACTGGGTGTGGCTATTAATAAATTTATGACATCCCACGGTATAACACAATTTTTGTAAATTGATAATTTGTATAGCATAAAAAATTGAAATCACATGGTAGGTCCAAAATGAGTATTTACAATAATTTTAAACTTATATCGTACCCTCAGTGGAAAAAAAGAATAAGTCGTCTTACGTTAAATTTTAGTTATTTATTTATTTATTTATTTATTAATAAAGATACTTGTAGTGCTAACAGCCAAAGCCTAGTTATTAAATATGATTGGAAAAAGGGATAAAAGCTGCGTATTATTATGCTCAATTTTTTTCAAATTTTTATCAATAATATTGACGGTGTTGTGCAAGAAATCGTAATGTAAATTCCTTTGAGTACTTACTGATATTTGAACAGTTTTTTGCTCTTGCAATTGCAATTTTCATCTTATGCCTTTTTTGTACTGAAGGTCGAATTATCGTCGCGGACTCTGAACATTTAAACAACTGAATCGTGAGTATCCGTTGAATTCATACCATTGGTATGAATGATCTAGGAAGTAAAATCCAAATGATATACACAATACTTTTGCAGCAAGATTAGCTTCTTGCCCTCTGTACCTAATCTTGAGACCACGCAGCAATACTTCACACTTACATTACATTAGGTAACATAATATTTTATCTATGTCAAGTCGAAATACCTGTGCCATTACACTTAAATTACCGGTGAAGTTATAGACGTAAATCCCGTGGGAACGATAACAATTCGCTTGCAACCGCTAGAGGGCAGTTGCTGCTTTGAACTCAATAATGCATGAAGCGCATACGTCCGCCCGACTCTCTAATTATGGCAACACAAGTGGTCTATTCCCACCTCGTGGCACGGTTATCGAACCCGTTGAAAATGTATATACCAACGTAAATCTACTACCGCAAGGCCGCTACGCTGACGCAACAAGGCGACCTCGTCAATATTTAAAGCTTGCGGGGTCATACCACTCGTTACTTCTATTTCCGCGTCATCGACTGTTCGTTGTGTCAGGACACAAACAGGTGTACTTCCTTTTAGCCCATACCTCCAATTGATCTGAATTTTGGTATACCTATGTATTCCAACGCGCTGATAACGAATATCATTGGCAAAATACCCGCATATTTCATCTTCAAGGTCACCTTGAAAAAACATTATTTTTAAATTTTTTGATATACCAAAATTCAGACCAATCGAGGGTATGGACTAAAAGGAAGTTTATCCACACACTGACTATGTTATGAATTTAGTGCTTATTTGCTTCGGTGAAGGAAAACATCGTGAGGAAACCTGCACACCAGAGAGTTCTCCATAAAGTTCTCAAACTCACTTGGCCAACATGGTAGACTATGGCCTGCACCCTTCACATTGTGAGAGGAGACCCCTAAGCCAGCAGTGGGACAATTATGGTTTGTTGCTTGCTTGCTATCCGACAACCACATGTGACGTATAAGTAGGCATGATCGCGTGCACTCAACATTGCTACCTATAATTATTATAAAATGTATGCAATCCACTTTAATTTAAGTTTTGAATACATTTTTCTTTTTCTGTTAATTCATTAAACATTGCAGAGCTGGCAATTGGCAATAAAGACAAAGAAGATTGTTCCTTGTAGTCTTACATGTAGGGTATATGGTAGCTAAAACTGTCGCTAGATAGCCATCGTCTCTTTAGAGATGACTAGCAAGGACAGTGCAATACAAGCTTAGAGTTAAATTATATTGAACTTACACTCGGGTGCAATGAAATCGCACATTTGATTTTTTCTGCAAAATACAAATTATTATTTTTTCTGAAAGATACATATATATTTTTTTAATATGGAATTAAAGCTGGTTTCATTACCTATCCAACGATACCATACAAGCCGTTATTACTTTATCCTACTGCCAAAAAAAAACACCAATTACAAATTCATCCTTTATTAAAAGAAGTTTCCTTGACAAAACTGTGTGGGAAATGAAGGCTTAAAAAAAAAACCCTTTTCTTACAAAAATACCTTTATTAATACGAAGTGTTACCCCCTCTTACTTGAATTACCGCTCGACACCGGTTTCCCATCGACTCTATCAAGTGATTGATAGAGTCTTGTGGGATAGCGTCCCATTCCTCCTTGAGCGCAGTTTGCAGCTCCTGGAGATTAGCTGGAGCAATATTTCGGTCTCTTATTTTCCTTTTTAAATTGTCCCAGACGTGTTCGATCGGATTAAGGTCCGGACTCCGAGCTGGCCACACCATTGTTTTGATATTCACCTCTTGAAGGTACTGCGTTACAATTTGAGCGGTATGGGGTCTTGCATTGTCATGCATAAAGAGAAAGTTCTCTCCAATGAAACCGCTAAATGGTACGACATGTTCCTGGAGAACTTCTTCGACGTACCTCCGAGCAGTTAGTCCCCTTGTTGGACGCCTTATATTGGCCCCAGTGAGGAAGACAAGCTCAGTTTTGGCTTCCAAAGAGATTCCACCCCAGAACATACACGAACCACCGCCATATGCAACGCGTTCCGTGATGCAACACGGGGCAAATCTCTCTGTAGGCCTTCTATAGACCCGCCCTCGTCCATCATTGCCATGGAGACACATCCTAGACTCGTCTGAGAACAGAACTGTTCGCCATTGGTCGACTGTCCAGTTCACATGTTCCTGTGCAAATCGAAGACGGGCTTGGCGGTGAGCTGGCGCCAATTTAGGGCCGTTTGCTGGCCTATGCGCTGTTAGGCCGCCTTCAGCAAGTCTCCTTCTGACCGTCCACCGACTGACTTCCACTTCACGCACCTCTTGGAGATGATGTGCAAGATCAACGGTTGTCAGGCGACGATTTCGCAAAGCCGTCGTTACGAGAAATCGGTTGTCGCGCTGAGTTGTAGCTCTAGCTCGACCAGATCCTCGTCGTCGTTCATAGCCACCAGTCTCCCGATAGCGCTGGTATACACGACGAACTGAATATCGACTGATATTCAGCTGTCGAGCTACAGCACTCTGGTTCTGGCCTGCTTCAATTAGAGCAACGACTTGAGCGGCTTTTTCTGGCGTAGTATCCATTTTCTTCGATAATTATTGCAGCTGTAGTCACTGGACGTCCTTTCAGTTTGAGCGTTGAAATGCAACTGATGACATTTTACTCAAAACATGCCTTTTTATACCTGCATTAGTCTGGCAAACTACGGTAACCTAAGGGAGTTAATTTTAGGGTTTTTTTGTTGTCATTAATTCTTGGCCGTAGGGTAAAGTAATAACGGCTTGTATGGTATCGTTGGATAGGTAATGAAACCAGCTTTAATTCCATATTAAAAAAATATATATGTATCTTTCAGAAAAAAAAATAATTTGTATTTTGCAGAAAAAAATCAAATGTGCGATTTCATTGCACCCGAGTGTAGTTATGACGTAACCTACGAGGCGTCGCGTCGGTGGCACTTTATCACTGCCAAAGGATCCGCGCTGCATGAATTCCGGAACGTTCCAAACACTATTCTTTACGGATAACATGCTTAACGCGATTCAAACATAAAACACCGGACTTCTACGAGATTCAAGCTATTCTGTTCTAGATATATCCCACCCGCTGAATATTTGCACATAAAACTGTAGAAACTTTTGATAGCAATCGCCTGGCTAGCGTTCTGAATGAATATTAGGTATACGGGAAAAGAGTGCTTTTCTCTGAAGCTATAGATAAAATGAAGTGACTTAATGTTTCGTGTCAAAAATAATAAGAAAAATCTGAAAGAAAATACTATAGGACGACACCTTACGTCTACTGCATGAAGGTTTGTAAGAAACAATTTTTAACTAGATTTTTCTGCTCCTAAACGGGAACCTTAGGTGTTAGCCATGTGTTAGCTAAACGCAGTGACGTGTATGAAGAGTGGCGGAGAGAAAGCCCGACATTGGGTCGCTATCGAAGTGGGTTGGTGCAGTGAGCGCGCGCAAGTAGGTGAGCGTGTCGAGGTCGTGACGTCATCGCTTTCTCTGCGCCCGCGCCGACAATGCAACCGCGATGTCGCGGTCGATGCCTAAATTGTATGTGCAACGCCTAATACAATTTAAATTTTTTGGAACAATTGGTTACTTTAAATTCGGAACAGGAAAGACACATAGCAGTTTGTTTGTTTTTTATTATTATTTAAAAAAGAAAGTATGCCTATTATTGCCAGTTTTATTATTATTATTCAGTCGAGCTAGTCATAATTTGGAAGTCGGAGAAGTATCTACCTATCGCAATTGCCGACCAGTATCATAATAATATAACAGTGTACAGAAGTAAATATTTATTGTATTTAATTTTAATCAATGAAAATACCTCGATCGTTCGAATTTCTTTTGATTGCCTTTAAATGCACTTTTAATGCATCGGTTATTAGAGCGATCATATAATCACGACTGAAAGGTAAAGGGACTGATGCTGGTACAGGGTACAGACCACCAGGTACAAGGTATTACGGAAGGCGCAATAGACCCTTTAAGAGTGATGGTGGCTATTAAAATCGACGATAAATAATAATTCCCTATTTTCCCGTCTACCGCGGTAAGAGCAAAATCGCGTTTGCATATTTATATTTTATGTTAGCTCGTAAACTGTTTAAAGTAAGAAAGGTTATTGGTATGGTCTATAAAACGGCCAGACAACAAGTGTGTACAAGCACAAGTGTGTACTTTTGAAAATAAACCGCCCGAAGTTAATAAACAATTCTTCACCAATTTAAATTATTTTATGCAGTCTGCATGAAACTTTTCCAAGGAACCAGAAATACTATTATATGATATGGGGTTATCTAGGACCTACTCTGTGATGGGCCTAAGCCAAGGCTTGCAAGGGCTTCACTTTTTTTGACCAAATCTATAAGCCCTTCTAATAACTTAATTACTATGAGACCGATCTATTTCTTCACCTATTCTCATTCTAGTTCTATCGTTATCTCGAATCTTACTTACCGCACCATATTTCAGTAACAATACATGATTATCTAACGGTTCCATTCTGGCTGCAATGTGGTCGATATAGTCCACACAAAGTGCTCAATGCTTGTGCAAGTACAATTCAACCATTAATACGACTATCTGTTTTGATGTCTTGTGCTATGATAATGATCTCTGAGGAAGTGTTAGCATTCAAAAATAATCAATGTTATCGATTTTTATGCAATACATATAACCAATAAAATTCCCAAATCGATAAAGGTTGATGTTCATTAGTTAGTATATCATATTTATCCAAATCTTAATCAGAGGTTACCGACATTTCACCTCCAGCAGGAATTATTGCAAAGATTTAAATTTAAAGATTAGTAACACTTAAATATATAACGCCCCAACTCAGAGTCACTAACGGTTATTTAAATCGCTCCTTTGTACAGAATTTGTATGGTGATTCTTAACTAGGAGCGATTTAAGTAACCATTAGTGACTCTGAGTTGGGGGCGTAAGTATGAAATATTAACAATTGTATCTGCTTAAAAACAGAACAGTGAATCGATGTCAATCGGAGTAAGCAATGATCACACTTCTAACAATCCCGCTAAAACAATTTATACTTCAAATTAGATTGTTTGAACAAAACAGAAGAAATCGTTGTTATAGTCTGTTTGAGAAATTCAGAGCTAGAGCATTTCAGTGTTGCTCTGAAATAGTTAATAATAACAAAAACTGCTTTGTTAGCGTTATTTACGATGCAGCAATAAACGAACCAGTTCAAGATATTTCAGAAAACACGACAATACAAGCACACGACAGCAAATAAATGTACGTAGTTTATACCTCCACATGCTGAAATAAAATGCACGTTGAATTCGTTTAATGTTTAACAACCTTGTACCATAAAAGGTAAAGATTTAAGATCTGATTTCTCTACGATACGGGTCCGAGTGCCTGTAAGTATTTCAACCTTCAATGCAAGGACTTTTTATTCGACGTTATCGTGAAGTAATTCTTTATTAAATGCTGCAACTATAAATCTGTTGATAATAATACGAATACTTCTCTTATCACACAGATTATTTACATTCATAGTTGATACATCTCATCTTCAACTAATGTTTATGCATCAGTTAAATTTGAAGGTGAAATTTTAAACGTGTCTTCATTCATATCTTATATATGTACATATTTCATAATATTTATTTAAAACTCCAGAAATAGCAAGGAAAATAAAATGCTTATCTTATTTTTTAATTATAATTATAGTCCACAGACTTAAAATAAGAACCAGATGTCACCTTGTCTTATCGAGAGTGACACTGCCCGCTTACCATGTGTGCGTAATTTTTAGTACGGTCCGACGCGGTAATGGCGACCGTTTAATAACAGCATGGTGTCAATGTGTGCGTGTGATACTTGTACGAATAGAGGAGTTGGTATTACTATGGGTGCCTCACTGAATTTGTTGCTGATAATCCATTTGGTTCTCTTTTTAAGTCTGTGTTAGTCTTATTCTGGCACCGGTTCAATGACACTCCTGAAGCCAATGTTCATGGGCAACATTACCCAACCCATTACACATTCTCTTGTTTTCAGGTACGCTATAAAACGACTTTAAGGGACTATAAACAGTGTTGGTCTCAGTACAGAGCCTTGGTATACCCTATATCGTTTTAATCCCAACAAACTGCCCCTTACGACCGCAGGCGCCTTAGATAAATTCAGATTTAAGATCTGCTAGCTTCACCCTGCACTGGACCTCGCATAAAACTAATTGATATATTGTGTACCTAACACAGAACGAATCTAGTTAACTTTACTAGTTAACATAAAATAAAACACGTCATTAAAACGAACGGTTTTGTAGCGAGATTAATTGAATCCATAGTTACCAGTACTATTAACATTGTAAAATCATCCTAAAATCTAAATTTACTGCAAATGGTTGTGATTAGATTTTAGAGTGATATAGTAATTGAATTCTGATTGGATTCAAATTTAATTTGAAATGGATGGCAACAACTAGGGTATATTTTATTCCGTTTTGGAAATATTATACTATGCCTGTATTTTAATTTCAAAGTTCTTCTGTATAGTCTTAATTAAATGGTCACATTCTTTAATCATAATATAGTGATGATGCATAGCAATATTGTCATTAGAATAAAATAAAATTAGTAGGATTAGGTACCTGTAAGTATGGATCAGGTATTGCGGGTAGTATAAAAACATGCTATGCTATATATTTATGATTATTGTATGAATACAAACAATAAACAACATCGCTAAAACTGATGTAACACCACTTATCTGTAGCTTCGCACTAACTCTTATGGAACACCATAAGAGTGGTCTTATAAGGTCTTATACTAAGTTCAGATTTCCATTGTTCCAGAAGTGTGGAGCGCGGGCGGCGGGGGGGGCGGGACAGCATGCGGTAGCAGCGGTATGGACCTGAAACACGAAGTGGCGTACCGGGGGCTGCCTAACCAGGTGAAGGCAGAGCCAGGGGTCAGCCACAACGGGCACCCGGTCAACAACGGCCACGTGCGGGAGTGGATGGCGGGGGGCGGGGGGTCGCCCTCCCCGGGGGCAGCCACGACACAGCCACAGCCGAATAATGGGTACTCCTCGCCGTTGTCGTCGGGAAGCTACGGTCCTTATAGTCCGAATGGGAAAATAGGTAAGTTGCTTCGGTTTTTTTTAGTAGGTAAATATGTGATGCTAGCAAACTCGATTGCAGTGCCATCATTCCTTGTCACATCACCCATGGACATTTATGACAAACCTTGAAACTATCTGTAGCCTATCTGTAGGAGGGAGGACTCTCGACAGTTAGTAGGTCCTGTTAGTATCGGTTTTATGACGTCTGATTTTAAACTAATTGTGTGGAACTCACTTCATTTTCATGTTTTACATAATGGAGTGCACGACGGGTATCCATTCTTTTGTCGTGAACATCCCGTCGGTACGGACGACGCGGTTTGACTTGTCATTCGTTATACGCACCACCAAGGACTGGAATAACTTGCCTGCGTCGGCGTTCCCGCCGTGTGCTCACCACCTTCGACCACATCACATCTCCACTTACCATCAGGTGGCATTAATTTTATTTGTGTAAAAAAAATATCTATGTATATCTTCTGTCAGTAATAAGCTCTAATTAGTATCCTACGAATTGTACCTGACTATCGTTTGTGTTGGTGTGCGTTTTTAAGCCAGAAAACAATCAGACAGCTTACTAAAATAGATCAGCTAAACATTAAAAATCTTAAGCGCAGGAAATAAAGCTTCCTGTTTAGCTCTAAAATTTATTATAAACCGGTTATCAATACATGTTATAGTTACTGATAATATTATATCGATGTTATTCCAGTGTTATTACATCACAATATTCAATAACAACGCGCACTATCTTATACCAATGTTGATTAGCACAAAAATAATAACATTTATTCACTTCTATCACTGAAGTCACGTAGCAACAAGCTACGAACTTATCTACAAGACAAGTATTAGGCACATTTCATTGTTCCGTATTTCCCGGTAAAATCTGGATATTTCTGAAGAATCTATACTATATTAAAACTCAACTGTCTATTTGTCTGTCCGGGCATCACATGAAAATTGTGAAGGATGAAGAAAAATTGGTGAAGTTGGTATTAATACTCCGGGTCATATTTTAGGAAACTTTTTATCTCAGAAAATTAAAAGGTTTCCCTGGGTAATGGGATGAAAATTTGTATGGAATATTTTTAAGACATCAACCAATTTGCTTCAAATTTGCAACTAAGGTAAAACATAATTTCCGTATGCGAAGCTGCTGGCAACAGCTAGTTACTGGAATAAACTAAATAGGAGAGGTGCAGTATCAATTGTTCGTTTATCAGCTTATTGCACCAAGAGTGTAATAGGTAGGGTTGGATTAAAAGATGGTTGGAGCATCTTACCACTGACTTTTGATTAAACAGGAATATCAATATATCTTATTTATGGATGTCAGGGATATGAATAGATTAATCGAGTACGAGGTTTCTCCAATCCGAAGAGGTCGCTAATGTTTTGAAACTATTCATTAGATGTTTCTACACTACACAGTTACACATATTCCCTATTTCGTTTTTAAGTTTCCTAAGTAAAATCGGAACCCTTATAGTTTCGTCATGTCCGTCCGTCCGTACGTCCGTCCGTCCGTCTGTTCGAAGCATAGCGCCGTGCTTGAAAGCTGTAATTTGGCACGGATAAACATGTTTATTATGACTAAAAAATTTTTTTCAGGGTACCTTTGTCGCATACCCTGTAGAGTGGGGTTGTTTATTACGTTGTTTATTCATTAGAGTATTCTATCTGAAGCTATCTAAGCAATTGCTTATTCTATTATACATAACAAATGCATCTGTTCTAACACGTCTTACTGAAACATTACGTTACACGACCTACTTCAGATATACTCGTATTGTATTAGACTCTTCACGACACCGAGTAAGCGATGAATAGTTTTTCAGTTGAGCGAGTGCTTCGATTCAATCATTTTAACTTATTTTATATATTTTTTCTCACTAGTAAGAATTTCAAATAATAGAACATATTTAAGAAATAGATGTTTAATAAAATAAATAATAAAGTAACTTATTAAAATGCGTAGCAATGAGGGGGTTTCGTATGCGATACACATACTATGAAACTTTATAAATATTGTATGGTCTAATATGGGATGCAATAAGCGATGGGGTCTATTTTTTTTATCTAATATAACTTCCCCTGGTGTACAACAGTCGAGGTCACTAGGTCACTAATTCTAAGAGTCAGAAATAAGGCAAATGTCCTATTCACTTTCTTCTTAAAGACCTCACGTTAATGTTGGCTGGTAACGCGTTAGTGATGCCTTCTATCGTTACTGTTGTCCATAAGAAGTGACTTACCGGTATTTTTAGCTCTCTCGTCTGTTCGTTTTCCAGCTATTTCCATATCGACGCTTGAAAGGAAAAATTGACTAAGCGACATTGAGCTAATTTTACAGGAGAGCAGCTTAAAGTTGGAATTTTTAGAAAAAAAAACATATTTTTTGTAATCCTCCTACCAACGTTATTCTTACTATTTTGGAAACCTTATTTTATCATCTATATTGTGGCAACAACTTATCATCTATATTGTACAACAACTTTTCTAAAAATTCAACTTTAAACTGCTCTCCTGTAAAGTAAGCTCAATGTCGCTTAGTCAATTTTTTCTTTCAAGCGTCGATATCAAAACTGCAAGCTAGTTACTCGTCTCTCGTCGACAGTAAAACTACCAGCTATTTGCATAACTGTAGGGGGCTGTAGTAATCTCATATTGAATGCGTGGCCCACATACTGTGTAACAAAGAGCTACAATAGTCCATTTCCTAACAGCCTTCAGTGATGACCTCAGGGGAATAAGTGGGTTACAAACATTTATTAGCACTACGGTTAATATCCCTGAAACGTATAAATGCTTTACATATACGATAAGATATGTACTAAATTTTTATTTAGTGATAAGAGCGTTCTGCTAATATCATCATTATCACGAGAAATTACTCTCCCCCAAGTTTCCCGGAGTGAGAGTTACTGAGGCTTGGTCATAATTGGGATTGTTGTCAAGCACTAACTTATTTCATGTAAAAAATACACGGCTTTTAAATATGAGCTGCAAACCCAAGTCCTTCGTTAGCCATTTTCATAACATGCAGCACAAAAAAACTTCTGTGAAGTATATTATAGATGTCAGTGGATAACTAACTAAATAAAGTATTTACGAGTAGTACGAAATCATTTAAATAGTTTGATTATTAAGAGTTTGTGAGTATATTTAATTGTCTAACAGCAAAAGCCTCGAGACATATCCCCTTCGTTTAATTAATAAATAACACACGCTCCAGTCAGATGCACGGTTTGTGAAATTAATTACTTTAACTAAGTACTGCGCTATTTGTATTGTACTCGCTTTTGTATTGAATTTCTTGGAGTGATTTATTTAATCGTTGTCTCTATTAGCTGCATCGCTTGAACCCCTCACAAGGAATACTATAGCGCGTAGTGTTAAAGAGAATAATAAATAAAAACGACAAATAGATGTCTTAACAAATCAAACTATAAAATACAATATGCATAATATTAAAGAAATTTAATATTATGGCAATGTAACTAATTTAATTTAATTTACCCGATTTAATTTAAATTAGATAGAACAGAAAATAAATTAATTGGTCCACCTCCCATAAAATTGCAACACCCTTTTAGGGTTATTATTGTGTAGCATGAGATGTGACTGTGTTATGTACCATGTTACTACTTAATTATGCAATAAAGTATTGAGTATTGAAATTTACGGACTTATAAACTAAACAAGAAACTATATGAGGATTACAACTAACATTACAGAAGGTAATACTTGAAGTTACAATAGTCTAATAATTAGATACATTGTTACAACTGCATACTCCCGACATATATAGGTATAAGAATTAATAATAGTGGCCAAAACTATTCAATATGTAATCTAACGAAGAAGAAAAGTACCTACTATAAAAATGATAAAGCAACATATAAAATACATAGAAAAAAGGAAAGGAGAACGAAGGAAAGCATGAAAGAAGTTAATATAAAAGTCAAAGAGATAGAAAGTAAAGAGATAAGAGCGGACAAGCGATATGATGAAGTGTGGAGACATTCTTCCCCAGTAAGATTATGAAGGCGATAATTCTACTAATATAATATTATAAAATAGGTGTTTGTAAAGATTTTCGGATGTTTAAATGTTTGTTTTTCCATCATCTTTTTTACCAATTTAGATGAAGCTTATCATAAAGATAGAACATATCCAAAATTAGAACATGGGATAGAATTTATTCTGGTTGTCCCCGGGATGATTTGAACGTACATATAATATTATGTACATACATATTATGTGTTTGTGATTTCATTTTATAATATGTATCCGATCTCTTCCGAATATTATACTGATTGTGATGTACCTCAGATTCACCAATATTCACCGGTGCAGCATGATTCAGTATGATATATTCATACACTTTAAAGGCTCGTGCCTGCCGCTAATAAATTAAAACCCATTATAGATAAGCAGAGATAAGACCATGGTTAAACACAAAAAGTGCTATAATAAGCTTACAGCGTAATTGGCATTATGCTAACAATATAATGAAGCAAGCACGTTCGAATATTATTAGCAAAGATCGTTACAGTCCGCACATCCGACCTCAGTGACACCTCGAACAAGGTCGCGTGTTCATTATCAGTTGCTCCAACCAAGTAGGGTAATTACTCCAGTGATCGACATCGCGATTCATCGCTTAAATTGAAATTCAAAGTCATTTATTTTGAAAGTATCACTAATAAAACTTTCTTTAATTTTTGACAGATTTGAATAATGATGCATGAATTGTTTATTGAATTAATTAACTACCAAAAAGTACCTTAGCCAAAAATTAATAAACCGCCAAACTATATTATTAAGAACGTATCGAAAGCATTATTTACAAAATTTGTAATTGATGAAATTTCAACAATTTTAAATTGGTGCAATTGACAACGTTCCTCAATACGTTCCTAGTTTTCCTTGCCGAATGATATAATTTTTATGTTTTTTAAGTCAAAGTCAAAGTCAAAATATTTTATTCATATAGGTATCACTGATACACTTATGCACGTCATTTTTTGGCTTTTCGGAAGGTGCTTTATCGTGGAGGAGAAGAAAAGCCTAAAGAAACTCCTCAGCACATCTTTTAAAAAATATTACAAAAAAAGATAATAATACAAAAGTATTTACTATTCTGAGCGGAACTGGTTGCAGAGCTGGTCATTTCCATGCGTCTTTGTCATTTAAATACTCGTCTACACTATAATATCCCTTGCCTAACAATTGTGTCTTTACACGTTTTTTGAAAGTTTCTATTGGCAAGTCACGTATTAATTTTGGGATTTTATTATAAAAATGTATACCAAGCCCTATGAAAGATCGCTGCACTTTACTTAGGCGGAACGAAGGCGTAACTAATTGATGCATTCTTTTCGTATGGCGATTATTAATATCAAAATTATATTTATTTATATTAAATCTATAAGTTATCCTTATAAATTACAAGTATACGCATAAATCTTCTTCACGTACAATTAGGTATATAGGTATCTAGTAAATAGCTAATATGCACGGGCAAAGACGACCATTTCGGTTGCTCGTCTGCTCATTCATCGGCTATTTATTTACAAAAAAAAGCAAGTTTTATACAAAATAAAGTATTTAATCAAACACTTAAAGCCACTATGTAGTTATCATCTTTAAAAGGATTTTTCCGTGTTTATCATTATCGTCAATGCTGATAGCGAGGGCAACGACCTCAACATTGCGTGACGGTGACGTACGTACAGACAATTGCTCGAAAACACACAAGACAAATTATGCATGTTAAATAATAATTATGTGACGAGTAGGTATTACCGGAGGCCGGATTTTATTGTATCCATTTGTACCAATATAATTATCTTTGGTTGTCATTAATACCTTTTGTTTTACTTAGAATGTAACTAATAATCCATGCATGCATACTTTACAAAAATATCATGAATTTGTGTATGTATGAATTTATCGTATAATCGTTTTTGTGATTTTCTGTTACGTAGACAACAAAGGTAACTTAGGTGTGAATTTTGAATGATTTCGCGGTTTCCCTCTAATTAGTTTCCCTCTAATTAGGTAGTAAATACTTAAATATATAAGCCTAGCAATAAAATAACACTATGATCACATAGGTAAGTAGTTTAACCACTGAGTATTGTTAATCGATTTATGGTTATACATTTTATAATAATAGAATGTGATGATTATTTTTAATGTGATTGTTTTTAAAATATACCGAAAGGAAATTAGTTAACCGGGTGCCCCATGACACCGCGCTCCTTTTTATTTTTACCGACCTTATCTTATTATGATATCCAAATAATTATACATTAGGATAACAGCTTTTTACATCATTTATCACCTACAATTTAATCAGAAAAGGTAATGGAAATATTAATATATAAGTCGTAATTTTGTAATAAAGTTAAGTATTAACTTTCTTACAAATTTTACAAACATACTTACGACTATCATTAATTTCATTATGATATCTGAAATTTCGAGTTTTCGCTTCTCATATTCTAATTACCAAAATGATGAAATAATGATACACAGATACATAAACAGTGTTTAGTTTTCAAATTCACATTCTAGATTTATTGCTAAAATGGAGCTAATACTGATAAAATTACTCCGAATTCCGGCCCGTTTCGTAACTTAATATCGTTCAAGAGAGATTTATAACGTCCGTCCTAGATATCTAAAACAGTTCCAGTACTAACTAATATCCAATTGAGGCGTACTCGGTACAGGATGGTAAATATTGCCCATAATTCGAGCTAAATTGTAAATTATTGGTATGATTAGAAAACCCATTTTGTGTGATTATTATAAACAATATCAAATTAATGTTGCTATATTTAACTCCTAAGGTGACAAAAGATGCTTATGAATCTTTTCGTGTAAGTCAGTTACTAATTTTGCTTATACATAATAGTTTGGAATGGTTTTTCTTGTGGTAAAGATGGTTCAGTACATCCTGGATCACCTGGATGGTGGGTTAGGAGGATCTAACATCGTCTATATCATCGTCGAATCTTCTCTCTCTCTGTGTTGCAATACCTACGTGAGGTTGGTGATAATAGTTGTAACCAAAGGTTTGTCGTAATTAACCGAATTATGATTTGACGAGATAAATATTACAAGTGGTTAATACTCAGTAACTCTCAGTAATTAGTAATTAATACTCAGGACCTGATATAAATCAGTAATCTGCAAAATACATCCGCTTCATTTCAATTTCATCTTTTTACAACTTGAATTCAAAAACACAGTTATGAATCATTACCGTTTCATCTCCATAAACTTGAAAAGCTACTACAGTGGCGGTTCCGAAAACCAATTAAGAACCACATTTGTTACCAAAATATTCACTTTAATTTACTACAATTTTACTTCTTTTGGCGCGTTATGAATATCAGACGAAAGTGTATTTTTCCAAAGAAATAAAAGTTGAGAAGATGTAAAATAGTTCTAGCTTCGGAATTTTCAAAAGGTAAAATTACAATCGTTTCATAAAATTTGTACCCTGGTTTTAGCGATAAAGTATGGTGGGATCTATACTATTCTTTTTACGAACTTCATATACTTGAACAAATAAATCATTCGTTCATTCATTCGAAACATTTAATCATAAAACTTTTTTGAAGTCGGCTAATGAAAAACTTTTCTTTGTATAATTGTCTGCTTTTACTCAGACGACAAGTTTTCATAAGTCATAATAACTTCCACTCTTTACGTCGATAAAATATTCAACGCTCCTATTTTATAGCATAAAAAGGAACATAATATTGTGTTCGTACCTTACCATTTTCCTATGACTATCTCTTTCCATAACAAGCGTCTGATACAGACAGGGCATTGATTTTGTTCCTAAATTATGACGAAATCATCCCGATAAATCCAATTATCCCAAAGAACATAATTCAATTCAACTAAGGACGTATGAATATTGACACTATAAGCAACTTAATTTATAGCTTATTGCCTCGGATGACTGTCTTCCATAGAGTTACCGAGTTCAAGAGCTTAATAAGAGTTTAATGTGCATCTTGATATATTTTTTTATGTAACTAGGGAATTATAAATTACGTATCGGTAAGGTAAATAAAATCATACCCTGAATCTAAGAATTATTCATAGTGTTATTAAATTAAGGTGCTTTTATGGACCACCAAACGTCACTCCATTTGGGCCGAATGGGGGACTTTTACCCTAGTATTCTAACAATAAAACTAAAAGTTAAGAGCCGTGAAGATGTTATTATTCACACTATTTATTATTCACTCTCAGATACAACGAATGTCGTTACATAGTTATTATAATACAATCGGTAAAACTGGATTCGATTTAGCCTGAAACCATTTCGCGGTTGAAAACGATTGAGCGTTTTCATTATTTATTAAAGAGGCTATTTAAGGAAGCCGTAATTTATAGGCAAGCAATTTGTGAACGATTTATAAGGCTTGTTTGGTAACACCGGTGGCTTTAGTCGCAGGTAGGATAAACTGGTAAATATTGGTCATTTAATATTTTTTTTCGTGACTTTATGCCATCATTTTGTTCATTCATTTTTATTTTTATTCTTTTAACTCTTAAACTAAAATAACCTAGCGTTAATTACACAAGTAAATTATCTATATGATATTACTATGCTAAACTCAGGTACTCTTTATTGTGGCTCGATTTATTTATTTACTTGTGTACTAAATTACTTAACTACTAAATTGTCCGTTTCCACGTATTAATTTACTTAAAATTTAGGTATCTACTTAACTACTTAAGATGTATCAAGATTAATTGTATGTCACGTTTTATTAGATTCCAATATAGGAATAAGTATATACTGAAAGAAACTGAATAAAACAAGTAATACCAGCCCAGTATGTTATAATTCCTTTATTTTATCTCAAATTTTTGGGGGACCAAAATCCTTAAATGCAAAACGATGCTTCCAATGAACACTACTCTAACTTAAAATTATGAAAATTTCGTTTTTTACGTAAATCGCTTCAGTATTTTATAAGTATTAAGCACACCATAACCATACCACACCATAACGCTAAGTTTAGCGTTATGTAAACCTCATAACTTATAAAAAACGAAATTTTCGTAATTTTAAGTTAGAGTAGTGTTCATTGGAAGCATCGAAAAAATATTTTCTCCGTTACCTCGATAAAATGTTGCGACTAAAGCTGAAGCTTTGAAAGTTTACACATATTTGAATATAAATGTGTTTCAGATGTCGTCACATGCTTGTTCGGAAGGCATCAGTTCAGTCAGTTCACAATTCAGATTTTCCGGATAAGAAAGTCAATGTAAAGGCATTGCATATTCTCAAGGCAACGATGTCTGTGTCATTTCCTTTGTACGAGTATGTTATTTGTTAGTAAATGATCTGCGTCGAATCGTACATATGGTATGTACCTGTAGATACGGTACAAGTTGAGTGAACATTGAGATACTGAGGTAAAATTGTGAATATTGGGATACAGTCAGCAAAAGAGTATGCAGTGCATGCATATGATGAAAAAACGTTGTGTAATATGTAATATTTCAGGATGTTTCTTTGTTTTTAACCGACTTCAAAAAAAGGAGGAGGTTCTCAATTCGACTGTATTTTTTTTTTTTTTTTATGTTTGTTACCTCAGAACTTTGGACTGGGTGAACCGATTTGGATGATTTTTGTTTTAATTGAAAGCTGGTGCTTGTCGTGTGGTCCCACATAAATTTGAACGAGATCTGACAATGGCATCCATGTGAAAAGTACAATGTACTTCATTTGAAGTCGGTTAATTTTTTGTTAAAATGTTAGATTATCAGAAAGTCTAAATAACATATGACACTCTTTTTATCTACTTTGGTAGAAGAAGCACAGGACTCCACCCCATCAGGACTGCGTCGAATAGAAGAGACATTTGTCCAGTAGTTACACTGCAAAGTATTATTAACTTTAGTTTTAATTTAAACTTACCTACATTTTCTGCAGCCCTGGTACTGCAGAAAATGTTTGTAAGATTTATCAGATCTGGGTATTGTAAGAAGTTGACAATGACATCAAAGATTGTAGCGATGAAAAATGATATTGTATACGAGCTAGTCAAACTACGTAGTATTCCAAAGGAATATAATGATTTATGTCACGTAACAATACGGATATGCGCAAACTTTATATTATAAATACATTATTGTTATCGACATTAGATTTCCTTTTCAAATTGTCATGGAATAAATATATTATAAGCACATTTGTATCGATTTACAATTGGCTACTTGTAATATTTATTGCGCTGGTTCTTTGTAGATAGACACAGCATCAGACTTGTTTGCGTATTCGCTTCAACTTTTACATGTAATTTATTGTTCAAGTGTCTATAAGTCTACCTTTAACTATAATATATAGGTACCATCATTTTAATGTGACTGTCTCTTTTCATATTAAGCGTCTGATTCAGCCAGGGCATTGATTTTAATGACTGTAATGAAAAGAGTTTATTAACATGTTTATAAAACTATATTTTTGGCCAGACCTTATGCTCTTTTGTTCTGTTTTAAGCTGCAATTGCAATTCATGTACTTATATGAAAAAAATGGCACTAACTTAAAGCATGGTAAGAACCTCTGGCCTCAATGTATTTAAACCACGAACACAGCCCCGTAAAAACTTACCTGCTTACAAACTTACTACCTGCTGCTTACTAACTGCTTGTTAGTCTTTAACGCAAAAACCACTTAACGAATTGTCGTGAATTTTAACACATTGATCTTGAAAAACATATGGCACCATCATTCAGTGGAAAAAAGCATAAGTCATGTATGTTACTTTGAATTTTAGTTATTAATATGATTGGAAAGAGGGACAAAAGCTGCGTTTGCTCAATTTTATCATTAATCTTGACGGTTTTATGCAAGATATGAATTACGATACGTAAATTCTATGAATTTACTAATTCTAGGAATTTACTAATGTAAATTCCTTTGACTACTTAATGATATTTTAACAGTTTATTTTTGCTCTCCTGTAAAATTGTAATTTTCATCTTATGCCTTTTTTCCACTGAGGGTACGATATAGGGTATTTATTATACCGGCAAACGCAGGCAAAACCGCGGGCAGAGCGCTAGTATATAATATTAATATAAATGCTTACACTCTCATACCCCACACTGGGATTCCCTGTGTCGCAGGTAACATGATCAACACAAACAAACATCACAAACACTCAATCAAACATTCATTCGAGATCATCTGTCACACAAATATCTCCCATCACTATAAAGGCATGAACGTGCGATACAGAACGATGCCGCGATGTATGCGAGTTACCATCGGCGAGTCTCGCGAATAGATACTTATACTTTCGCTTAGGATTTCATAATCGTGATTGTTTATCGCGGTGCACCGGGGCCAAGGCCGGCTTTATCGCTGAACCCGTGTGAACCCGCCTGGCGCAATCTGCTCCCATACCACAACCTAGCTAACTCTTACAGTCGGACAACGAGCGTCTAGACGTGAAACGTACGGGGCGGGTGCGCGAACGAGCTTATCTATAAAATTATCAGTGGATTTCAAAGATTATTTTATGTATGATAGTTATTCATGATATAGATTCATGAGGAAGGCTGGCTGTAGACTATTATTATTATATAATTTGAAAAGAAAAGGCATTGCTTCAAAGTTACGGGTATATTAAGGTACCAAAGCGAAGCGTAGATTGGTGACTAATTCCATAATACATATTATTATAACTTTTTGTATTCACCCTACCCATATGACGTCATAATCTCGGTATTGTTTTTATTTCCGACATCAAAGACAATGGACCGCTATATGTTTTTGTACTGTGGCATTCATTATACACGTACACGGCGAGTTTGCTGCCGAATACAACGCTCGTTAGAGCTTTAACGCCGATTGCAGCGATCCTTTCATTGCTATCATAGCATTTGAATGGAAGTCAGTATGATTAGAGGTTGCTTAAAGTGCTACGTGAATTTTTTATTGCTTACAAAGTGCCTATCGACATGATACTAACAATATTGCAGTTTGTGGGACCCATAACGCGGCAGGTTTCACTGAAGATCAGCGTGGGCTCGCGCCACGTGAACATTATACCATTTATTACACTTTTAAGAGATCTGACTGAACTCCATTAAGAATTAGACATTAATTGCAAGCGGGTTAATTACTACATCGCTGCATTTACCGTACTGCAAATTACCATAATAATAATAATAATACACAAACCGAATATGTCGTATTACCACAAAACGGTTTTTATGTGAGTTTTAGTGGAGAAATAATAATTAATGCGTGCGTGTAACGTATATAAAACTGAGTTTACACCTACCTACACCGTTTGTACGCTTGCTGCATAATAAGCACGGTAGAGGCAATAGGAAGGTACCAGAGAGACAGCTTGGAAATCCACCTATTGTTTATTATGCGTCAACGAGCTATACCTACTTACAGTACCTAATGAAAAAAGTAGGTGGAATACATACTCCATTTTTATTACGATTAAATTTTTAGTTCCAATCGTGTCTAAACTTAAATTTTCAAGTATTAGGTCATCAGTTATGCTGACCATACACGATCAAGTATACTTGTCAAGTTTGCAGCGAACTTGACGCGGCATCCAGTAAACTTGACAATGTATGGCCACAGTATGGCTATCTGCGGGCCTATTATGAACTCTTTAATTCCAGCCAAGTTCCAGTGTAAACGTCAAATTCGTGTTACCAAAGCGGTCACGTGACACTTTTTAGCCAATCATACGTCGTTTAAAGCCCGAGAAATGAATTGCCTAGAACATGAATGGTTTTATAAAAGTTCATAATAGGCCCGCTGGCCATAGCACAGTATAGCTATCTCATGCAAACTGGATGCCGCATAAGTCAAACTGCAAACTTGACAAGTACACTTGATTGTGTATGACCAAAGCTTTACAAAACAGCTTTGTTTATTACAAAATTCCACTCGAAGTTACTTAAGGAAACCGTAATAAGACTAACACTTGACACAGAATAGCATAAAGTTTATTTGTCTCAAATCCCACGTTCTTTTAGAGTTACTTTGGGGAAAATGTGGAGCACCGTAAAATACAAATAAAAACCGGCCAAGTGCGTGTTAGGCTACGCGCAATGTAGGGTTCCGAAGGTGTATTACTCATTAGTCATTAACTATTTAAGCTAAACTAGCCGTGATAGTTTTCCTTGTAAATTATAACGTATTTTTGTGAATTTTTCACTAGTCCATCTCCAACCGTTTAGCTGACAGGAGAGGGAGGGACACTTGATTCTAAGCAAAATTGCTATTTTAAAGCTGAATATTTCGCAAACGAGTCCCTGAATTGAAAAATGTTTTAAGCAGTTTTTACTGATCAGTAACAACGCCATCTAGGTTCTGTGTTACGAATTACAAACATAACGCATAACGTAACGGAGAATGTTTGATTTTACTCCTTATAAATTTTGATACCCCGGCCTTAAATATGAAAATCGATTCTAAAGAAGTCAAACTCCGATAAAATGTTATATTTAATAAATCATATTGCACCACATTACATAAAAAGATTTTTGTTAAAGAGCACGTATACATATGGTGCAATATGATTTATATTTTTGTTAAAAAGCTTTTTAAGGATTCAAAACTAGCAAAACTGAAACTTACTACATGCGTTTTTCAACATTTTTATTCTCCTTTTCTAGCACGTGCAATGGTGCAATATGATTTACATTTTATTCAAATGATACTTACACAGAGGTCAAATTTACATAACGATTGCATCTTGTATTGTAACAATAGCCAGTGCATAGTAGTTGCAACATGCAATGAATGACGTGGCGGCCTTGGGTCAGAGGATACTCGCATTACCTACAAACTAGATGCTATCGAGCCTAATGATCTACAGGAAGTTTGAACTAGATTATCTGAAAGGAACATTAGTTGACTAAACTGAATCATCAATATTGGTATAAGGTTGTATGCTAAGATTAGCATAGCACAGTCACAAAGGCGAAACTCTGTTCTTAGAAGGTCTGAAACGTTTAAACTCTCTTCTAATATTTACGATGCATTCGCATCGTAGAGTAAAATATGGTACTTTTGTCTGTACTAATTTTCAAATATTATGTGCTTACAATTTAATTATCACTTGCTTCGGTGAAGGAAAACATCTTGCGGAAACCTGTACACCGGAGAGTTCTCCATAATGTTTTCAAAGGTGCGTGAAGTCTACCAATCCGCACTTGGCCAGCGTGGTAGACTATGGCCTGTACCCCTCACATTGTGAGAGGAGACCCCGAGCCCAGCACAATAAATGGATTGTTACTTAGTAGCAAAATGACGCTGAATTTTAGTCATGTTTAACCGGGGTTTGGTTTTAAGATGGGTAAGCATATAAAATCGAGACCATTAGGTACAAGTACATTGTAGGGAATAACAATATTATTATAATGCTATGCGATATAAGTACAGTCCTTCAATACAACACTAGATGTAATCAATAATTTATAAATTCTAGTAAGTAAATAAAATATCGTTGTTATTCAATTTGAAACTATATGTATGCATAATTCAGTGTTCGGAAATAAATAACATTGAGATTAAGATCTTTTTGTGTACGCTATTGAAACACTGACAACCTCTTTTAAGAATAATAATATATATTATTTATTTCCATATCACAATAGCAACACACGGCAAAATAACAGTGAGTTAGTGCTAATGGGTGACAAAAGTACTTAAATTTTACGCAGTAAAAAACAAAAAATTGAATAAATGTACTAAAACTATCACTACGTCATTTTAATAACCAAATAATTCAGTGTGTGGCGTGTGCTGCTTTGCAATATGAAAAACCGGGCAAGTGCGTGTCAGGTCACGCGCTATTATTTATCATTTTCATAATTGCCTAATGTCATATTTATATTTATTTTTATTTATTAACTTATTATCTTAATTACATAATATAATTTAATTATATTACACAATGACTATTTAAGAATTCTTCAAAGTTATAAAAATTAAAGTGTAGCAAAAAAAATTCAGCTTATTTAAATATCGTGAGTACCGGTATTATAGTAAAACAAATCAAACAAACTCATTTAACATCGCTTGAGCTTCGACTATAAAGCGTTTTTATTATCAGCATAGAACTTGAAGCAAAAATATCTTATTTATTTACGTCGCCGCACTGACAGCGGAAGTGGAGAAGAGTCGACCGGAGTGCGAATAAAGGTGCACGCGCTCGACGCACGGCCCGGCCATTGTGTGACCGTGCGTGGAATTGATGCGCGCACAATTGAGCTACAAGCATAATTGGCGTTTAAGCTTTTTATGCGCGATCAAGTACCATGACTGTAGCTGACACCTGGTCTTGTCTTTGTGGAGAAAAATGACGAAATCATAGCAAGTTGAATGATGTTTAGATCAACTTGTACCTACTTTTATTGCCAATGGAAATCTACCTGGCTACTCTAGCCATTCCGAACTGGAGCTTGCTGAAGTTTAGTGGGTAGGAACTAGGAATCCTACATTATTGTCTTTGTATACCCATCCTGGGTATATTTTTTAACCATATTTGTTCCATAATGTCATCATAAGATCATGTCTTAATAATAAAATGTTACCTTATCAAATACTTTGGTAAAATAAGGTAGAATAGTTCAATTTGCCAGTACTTGCATTTATTGGCTTTATACATATTACATACCTCCGCACATTCACTGCTTAAAGTGCAAGTAATTTCACGCTTTGGTGGCGTCCGACAATGATGCAATTTCCGTTGAAGCTTACTTTGCAGTATTTATATATCTACGCTATTTGTGGCTACCAATGGAGTATCGAATGTGAAACACCCATAACTCACACTTAATTGTTACTGCGGGTAGGTTCTAATTACTAGGAGATATTATCTGAGTTTGAATCTGCAGTATTCTAAATATAAACATCATTAAATTAATAGCGGTTGCCAATAAGACTATCTAATTGCGTGTAGGATCTGATTACCATCAGATATCTAAGTTTGAAAATGCGGTATTCTATTTGTAAACATCATTATATTTTACTCGCCCCATTATGGCTCTTGACAGTAAGATTATCTGTTCCGGGTTTGAATTTTTTCATACAAATTTTTGAAGTGAAACTTCTTTAGAATCGTTAGTGATTTGAAACCGGGTGCAACGACAGGTAAGATAATATAACCGCTAATTTCGTCATTCAATTTAAGTTGTCCGTAGCTCAATGGTCAGGACGTAGGTACACAATAACCTGATGCGTAGGTTCGCGTCTCACAATATTTCTTTTTTTTAGTTTTATTTTTTTTTTAGTTTTATTTTTATACTGTTTTTAAATACTTTCAAATGCTCTTTTAAATATTTTCAAAGAATTTATCAACAAAAAATAAGAATTTCATTCCTTACAGACAGTAAAAATGCTAAGTTGTATTCATAGATGGCGTGAGGAGTAAGATAGAACATTCGTTTTATTGCTAGATAGATTTTTAAAAAGTGCTAAGTTGTATTCATAGATGGCGCTTCGATTTATTGCTTTAAGATTCGATTTATTGCTTTTTCATATCATTATCTTGAAACCAAAATTTTGGAAAGTTTCACTTCTACCACGTGTGAATTGCACACATTTTCTTTTTTTATGGCTGTAATACAAATTATTATAAGTTGAAGAAACATCTAATAATTTCTTATAGTAGGTACATGATGATCTGTGAATCCTAGTTTAGTAAAACCTGGTTGTAATTTACTAATAAATATTACTAATAACCACTGCTGCCAACGTTTTTCACTACAAAAAGAACAGGAGTTATATTAATTAATTACTTCGTGACTAACTTCTGACTATTTGAAAGAGTTCGCATAATTATGATGTGCCTATTCGAATAAGCAATGAGTTTGGATTTGTCTTCGTCGTTAGATATATGCATGCACGTT
The DNA here is from genome assembly GCA_963932265.1 of Thymelicus lineola. Classification (NCBI taxonomy): domain Eukaryota; kingdom Metazoa; phylum Arthropoda; class Insecta; order Lepidoptera; family Hesperiidae; genus Thymelicus; species Thymelicus lineola. The sequence goes on from OZ010686.1 coordinate 6,795,329, forward strand.
GCATGTAGGGTTGCCACCTTTTTTTGAAGGAAAAATAGTATTTTTTTTCAAAACATTGCAAAAAATATAGTACTATTGGGAAATTCGAGGAAAAAAATAGTACACATTTATTTTTAGTATTTATTCATTTTTCCACGTGTATTTCTTATTATTCTTAGCTTTAGTTAATAAAGCCTTATTAAATTTAAAATAATTATAGGAATCTGAGCAATTTGTATCCATATTAAAAAAATCAACAATTCGTTTTTTATTAAATTTATAGAGGCCGTATTCCTTTCTTCTCGCCATTTTATATTCATTACGGAAAAAATCTTTCCGTAAAAGCAGAAGTTGCTGGAATTGAAAGTAAAAAGGAAATAATTTTAAATATATCTGTTAAATTTATATCAGAGTTTTTAAAAAGCATTTGCCTTTTTTCAGCAGTATTTTTAGATTTAAACACTTGTTTGTTGCTTATTTTTGAAATAATTTCACTAACCATCATTAATTCTGAGTACAAATTGTCAACATCAATATTTAATTTAGTAACTAAATTTAAAGAATCCAATATGTTCTCGATTGTTTAAATTCAATTTTCGTGTTTAAATTCAGAAATTGACATTGGTTGAGCCAATTAGTTGGGTTAAAATCAAGCCATTTATTTAAATATATTAAACTTTTTTCAATAAACAACAAAAGGTTACTTGAAATCCTACTTGAAAGTTCGGGAGATTTTTCTTATATTTTATTAATTTCACTATTTGTGTTATTTTCAAAGAAATGCTCTGATTTGCGCTGCTCTAATTTATTCATTAAGTTTTTCATAATATTGTGGTCATCTAAAATGGTGATATTATTTCCTTCTAGCAACTTCACAATTTTATTGAATGCATGCAAAATATTCGTTCTGAAATTCCCAATGCTGCGTTGCGGGTGCTTTCCAGTCACAGTTAATAAAAACGTCGACAGTTGAATTACCGATGAAAATATAGTATTATTGGTACTTTATTATTTTTCTATAACATATAGTACAATTGACTGAAATATAGTACGATACTATATAATATAGTACGGGTGGCAACCCTAGTTGCATGTAAATTGTATGGAACGGTTCAAATAGGGATGTTGACTAATTTTAGGATTCAATTTTATTTTATAGATAGAACTTTAATATTTACAAAAAATATATTATAAAATAGTAATCTTCAATTTAAAAACAAAAATTGATAAATAAAAATCATTATCACCAAAAACGCCACGTGACGTCACTATCCGATATTCAATACTACATATTTGTCTGCTGAAGTTAGTTGAATTTGCATACAGGGTGATTGGAAATAGGTGTAAAAGATCTGGAGGGGATAAAGTATAGCGCATTTCCTATCAATATATGTATGGAATACCCTATCCAAAAACCAATGGTTCTGGAGTTATTAATTTTTTAAATATTTTTCAAAAAAATCCCGATTTTCTAGGAAAAAATTCGATGATTTTATTTATTACTTATTTCTACACAATTTTTTATGAAATAATTATTGCTTAATCATTGTTTTATTAAATTTCATTAAAAGTCATCACTTAAAGGCTAAAACTTTTAAATTAGGTTCTCTGAAAGTCGTGACTGTAAAAAATAAGGCGTCATACTTTCATTTTTATTTAATCGTAAAATAAAATTTTAGTAATAAAAAACACGTACAAAGCGCATAAATAAGTACCTGCCTTCAAGACCTATCCGACAAGGTATAATAAAGTACATAAAGTTTCTAAAATTTAGAAAAAAACACTTGGTAATAATACCAAGTACCAGGAAATACAAAACTGTAGAGACTCATAAAAGTAGACGCCGCCCGCGCCGGCCCTTATTTTGACCCTTTTGTTTTTGTTGTAACACGTGCGAGCTTATTGTTGTCGTTTTAGATATTGAGTTCATTGTAAAACATGTGCAAACAGTTAAAATTTAACTACTTTCGTGTGCGGACGTACATTATCCTTGTCTTCTTAAAATAGTTTTTTTTCCATACCAAAATAAGCTTAATTTCAATGGCGGATTACAGTAATGAAGAATACGCTGACATTTTCTATTGTTATGGACTTAGTGATGGAAATTCTTTACAAGCACGAAGAGAATATCAGCTAAGTTTTCCATATTTTGGTGAGAAAATTACTATTTTATAAGTTTGCATGAAGCATGAAACGGCAGAAGTCTAATCTCCTTGCAGGGTCTCTTCCTCCAGGGACTGGACCTGTGTATGATGGTAGGGGTAGAGCCTTGCCGTATGCACAGTAAACCACCCTTTCCATTGTGTTAAACCCAGCAATCTTGCCACGACCCTGGTTAACGTAGTCGGGTCTCTAACAAAATGGTCTATGATTCATTCTTCCTATTCAGTATCGTAGATATGTGGCCTACCTAAGTCATGTCACCTCTGTTGAACGCTGCCAGTTCCCCTGACGCATTGATACGCCGCGGCAAAGACTCTATGACTTGGTAGGTGACGATTTGCAAAACGTAGCTGATATTCTCTTCGTGTTTGTGAAGAACTTCCATCCTTAAGTCCATAACAATGGAAAATGTCAGCGTATTTTTCATTACTGTAATCCGCCATTGAAATTAAGTTTATTTGGTATAGAAAAGAAAAACTATTTTAAGAAGACAACGATAATGTACATCCGCACACGAAAGTAGTTAAATTTTAACTGTCGTATTGACTCATTAACTAAAAACGCCATTGCACATGTTTTACAATGAACTCAATATCTAAAACGACAACAATAAGCTCGCACGTGTTACAACAAAAACAAAGGGGTCAAAATAAGGGCCGGCGCGGGCGGCGTCTACTTTTATGAGTCTCTAAAATTTTGTATTTCCTGGTACTTGGTTTTATTACAAAGTCTTTTTTTCTAAATTTTAGAAACTTAATGTACTTTCTTATACCTTGTCGGATAGGTATTGAAGTCAGGTACTTATTTATGCATTTTGTACGTATTTTTTATTAATAAAATTTTATTTTACGATTAAATAAAAATGAAAGTATGACGCCTAACTTTTTACTGTCACGACTTTCAGAGAACCTAATTTAAAAGTTTTAGCCTTTAAGCGATGACTTTTAATGAAATTTAATAAAACAATGATTAAGAAATAATTACTTCATAAAAAATTGTGTAGAAATAAGTAATAAATAAAATCATCGAATTTTTTCCTAGAAAATCGGGAATTTTTTGAAAAATATTTAAAAAATTAATAACTCCAGAACCATTGGTTTTTGGATAGGGTGTTCCATACATAGATTGATAGGAAATGCGCTGTTCTTTATCCCCTCCAGATCTTTTACACCTATTTCCAATCACCCTGTATAAAATAAGAACAATGACGTCATATTCTCAAAATGGCATTTGAGGTCACGTGACAGTGAGTACAATTTTTAACATTTTAAATTAATGATATTTAATTTATTGTTCGCTATTCGCAAATTATAACTTATTCCAAATTCAAATCTCCCGCCGATTAATCGTGGTTCGCGGATTAGCCAATACCAAGACTCGGTCGACCCGACAACGACCGAACTGCCGACCAATGGTGGACTACGAAGAACCTCACGCGATTGAGAAAGGAATGATGGCGGCGCGCGGCTAAGAAACATATTCGTCTATACTTGAAAACGTTAAACTAATCTAAAATACGTCATATTATCAGTGCCTCCCTGAACTTCCTTCCAACCTTAATATACGGGATCCCGTGGGAGCATAATTAAAGTGTAATAGTTGTGATTCCAACAAGCATTGTGAGTGGTGTGCACCGGCGCCAGCGTAACTTGCACGTTGAAAAACTACCTTCGAGTGCTACAAGGCTGAAGAGGAGAGGCGTCTCCTGGAAGACCAATATCAAGGTACGGAAACCCCACTTGTATTTGGCTTCGACTGTTCCCGAACCACACATTTCAATATATCGGCGGGAATATTCTTTATTTGAAACGCGTATCCCGACCCAGAGTACCTTCAAGGGCCTTCGGCAGGCCGCGTAGGTACATCCCTTTTGGTGCCGAAACCCGGGACCGGGAGCTGTCCTTTGGCCACACTCGTTGTAGCTCAACGAACATAATATCGCTGGTATTTTTTGTATCGAAATTTAACAAGTTCCGTTTATTTCACAACGTTAACAGTATATTTTAACTATCTATTTCTTATATTCTAACCCCATTATAGTAATGTTTATTGTGTTATAGCTACATCATACGTATCTTGCATAATTACATTGTTACAAGTAGCTCATAACTTTATAAAAGTATTCCGCCATTTTGTATCTATTTCGTTGTGTTAAGCGGAGTTGGTTTAAAAGTTAACGATTTGTTCGTTGGAATCGGTCTTATCTCTTTCTTACACGTACACGTTCCAGCTGCGTGAAGGTATAAGCGATACCAATCCGTTCACCGCGGCTTAGTACATGCGATTATAATTATCTGCGCGAGCGCTGCATTCTAACTGCTTACGAATTAACTTAATCTATTTGTAGTCGATATACGGTGAATTATAGTTGCTTCAGATCATATATAAACAATCTATTCCTTTAACCTATCGGTGTTTATATATCCATCGGCTGTCGTAACTCATATTCAATCTTAAATTCTAGAACGTACCAAGTTATTTCGTAAACAGGTTTTTCAAATCGTCGACGTCACGGGTCTAACGCCGTAGCCAAACGTAGGCCATAGCGAGCTACAGTGCTACGCATCGTAGTCGATATTCTAATCGGCTACGACCAAGTTTATTGCTTTTAATAATTATAAAACAGGTTTGTTATTATTTCAGTTTGACATACCCAAGACCCTAACGCTAGTATAATCATAATACGTAACGATGTCCTTTAACACAAAGCGTGGTATACGTAAGTTAAGTCGATCTAAATCAAAACATGTTGAATCCGAATGTTACACTGTTGAACATCTTCCATTGTTACGTAGAAAACGGACCATCGCGTTGAATCGTGTTTTGAAGGCTTGCGAAGTGGGTGTCTCCGCGCGCAACGACGAAAGCAAAATTGATCTATTTCTTTCGTATTGTGATCAGCTCGATAAATGGACGGCCGAGTTTGAGTCTGCACATTTTTCGATTCTCGAGCTATTAAACTCATCCGGGTATGGTGATGATGATGATGACGGTAAAGCCGACGATGACAACATCAGAACTCGCTTTGATGACACCTACTTTCAAGTGATGTCCCTTCGTCGTCGTTTTACACGGCTAACTTTAGACTCGTCGGAAACTTCTCCTCAATTTAGCGGCACACCATCATCATCGCGTATACGACTTCCGAAAATACAATTACCGACCTTTTCGGGTGATATTAAGCTCTGGCCTGAATTTATTGATTCTTTTAACGCGCTGATTCATGATTGTCCGTCACTGAAGGATGTGGAGAAATTTCATTATCTCGTGTCATCGTTGCACGGTGATGCGTTATCGCTTGTTCGTACCTTTCCTGTAACGAGTGATCACTACGCGGATGCATATGCGTCTTTAGTTGCACGTTATCAAAATAACCGCGAACTAGCATTCACATGTTGGAAAGATATTTTAAATATTAACTTTAACTTTCAAAGTGCGACTGAGTTCCGTAAGACACTAGACGTTATTGATGAAAACTTAAGTATACTGAGAAAATTAAAACTACCAGTTGAGCATTGGGACTTTGTTATGGTGTATCATATTTTGTCAAAATTAGATTCAAAAATGCGTCGCGAATTTGAGGAGAAATGTGGCTATACGGAGTGTCCTACCTTATTGAAATTAAAACAATTTTTGCATTCGAAGTGCGAGGCACAAATACGCGATAGCCATTTTACTAATGTCAGCAAGGTGACTCGGTCTTTAAAAGAAATACCTAAATCACCAACTAATGCGTTTTTTAAGCGCCCAATGGCACTACACACACTAGTATCCGATAATTCCGTGAAACCAAATACCGTAAATAAACAAAATAAAGTCGAAAACATTTCAAATAATTTAAATAAGAAATCTAATCCTAAATGTTCATTTTGTTCCGCTGGTCATTCTATTTCTCAATGCAAATCGTTTCTCAACAAATCCGTAGATGAACGTACGTCGATCGCGCTTACAAATCGATGGTGTTTTAATTGTCTTAAGTCTTCTCATCAAATAAAAGATTGCGTATCTATATTTCGCTGCTTGAAGTGTAAACATAAGCATCATACGTTACTTCATAAGGATCGCGGTGGTGAGGTTGTCAACGATAGTAAAGTCGATAGCGCTGACTCACAGTCAGTCGCTTTGATAGTAAAAGATCAGAATTCAACTTGTGTTTCTAAATCGTCTCCTAATTCGACCGTGTTACTTGCCACGGCAATAATTCAAGTACAAGATTCGAACGGACAATTTCATTCATTCCGTGCATTGTTCGATACGGGCAGTCAGAACAACTTCATTACTAAGAGCGCAGCACAACGCTTAAATCTTAAGTCAATTCCATGCGTAACCAATATCAATGGCTTAGGAGGCGTTGCGGCTAATACATTCGGCTTAGTAAATTGTTCGATTGCATCTAAAAATAAACATTTGTTAAACGTGGACTTACACGTTATTTCTACAATATGCGGTGATCAGCCAATAGCTAAACTTAATACCGTGGGTTGGTCCCATATCAAATCTCTTCCGTTAGCAGATCCTGGCTTCGATATCCCAGGACCTATCGATGTCTTGTTAGGCGCTGATGTATTCGCGGACTCGCTTTTAAGTCAACGCGTAAAGGGTACTATCAACCAACCTGTCGCCTTCAACTCCGTCTTCGGCTGGTTATTGTTAGGTCGAACGTCTCTGGTGACCTCTTTGCTACTTCACTTTTCATCTAAACCCGACAGTGAGCTCTGCTCTCTTGTTCAGCGGTTCTGGGAGATTGATAGCGTTCCTCAAGCTTCAACTCTCACTCCAGATGAAATCACATGCGAACAGCGTTACACCTCGGAATACGGCCGTGACTCTTCGGGTAGGTATATCGTCAGACTTCCTTTCAAGGACAGTACTGAACCGATATTTGAGGGTTCTCGTGACATCGCACTTCGGCGGTTTCATGCCATTGAGCGTCGCATTTCACGCGATCCCGACTTACACCGACAGTACTCAGAGTTCATGAAAGATTATTTGGAATCCGGTCACATGACATTAGTTGATGCGAAAGACGTGAACAAAGGTAAATATTATATACCGCATCATTGCATCTTAAAACCAGATAGTATCACAACCAAACTTCGCGTTGTCTTCGATGCATCTGCCAAAGATTCTCAAGGCAAGTCGTTAAATGAGACGCTGCTAACAGGCCCTAAGCTACAAAATAATATCATTGCTGTGCTTCTTCATTATCGTTTACACGCAGTTGTCTTTATGGCTGATATCCGTCAAATGTATAGGCAAATTCTAATCGCTGATGATCAACGCGATTATCAACGAATTTTTTGGAGAACCGGACCTAATCAATGTCTGCAAGAATTTAAATTAAATACCGTAACTTATGGTGTCTCATCTGCACCTTATCTAGCTTGCAGAACTATAAAGCAGCTAGCCGAGGATGAAGGATCTACCTTCCCTCTAGCTCAACAAATTTTAAAATCTAATATCTACGTCGACGACGTTGCAGCGGGATTTGAGACTCTAGAAAAGGCTATAGAGGCCAAATCACAACTCGTAGGACTGTTTAAGCGTGGCCATTTCGAGCTGAGGAAATGGGCAACTAACGAACCGCGGTTGTTGTCAGATCTTCCTCCAGAAGAATGTCTTCTTGATCCTAAATCATTCTCTGACGATCAACCATCAACGATCAAGGTGCTGGGGCTCAAGTGGGATCCAGTTTCTGATGCGTTTTTATTTGACGTTAAGCCATCGAATCGCTCGTGTACCAAACGCAACATATTAAGCGAGATTGCTAAAGTTTTTGACCCATTGGGTTTCCTGTGCCCTATAACAATTAAAATTAAAATTCTTCTCCAAAAACTTTGGCTATTGGGTGTTTCATGGGACGAAAATGCTCCTGAAGAAATAGCTTGCGTTTGGAAGGCCTTTTGTGATCAGTTACCGTTTCTACAGGACTTAAGAGTGCCACGTTGTCTCACAGCTCAACGTGTACATGCTTACGAACTTCACGGTTTCTGTGACAGTTCTGAGCTAGCTTATGGGGCAATTCTTTACATTCGTATCCTCTTTAATGATGGTTCTATCAAAGTGCTACCATTATGTGCTAAGGCTCGAGTTGCACCCCTCAAGAAGCTTTCGTTACCGCGATTAGAGTTGTGCGCCGCTGTGGTGCTCGCAAACCTTGTCAAATTCGTCCGTGATACTTATAATCACCAGTTACCCATTCATGCGACTTATTTGTGGTCTGACTCTACGGTCGTTCTCTCATGGCTTCGCTCGCATTCGTCACGTTGGAATACGTTTGTAGCCAATCGGGTTAGCATAGTTCAAGATATAGTTCCATCTGATGTCTGGCATCATGTTCTATCAGCTGACAATCCTGCTGACGTGTGCTCACGAGGGCAGTTGCCAGGTGACGTACTTCACAACACAATGTGGTGGACAGGACCGTCCTGGTTATCACAACCTCCCGATCGTTGGCCTGAGCATTCAAAGGTTCCTGAGCTTGATGCTACAGAAGAGTCCTTATTATGCGCTGAGGAACGCCGGTCTGTCACATTAGTAGCTGAACCTGCATTAATTGATCAATTAAGTCCAATCGATTATCTTTTGACTCGTTTTTCGTCGCTTGACAAAATAATTCGTATCGTATCGTACATGCGTCGGTTTCTTCTTAACTTGCGTGATCATAATCGAAGCATAGTTCCTAATGAGCTCGAAAATTATAAATCGTTAATTTCGATCGTAAAACACGTCCAATCCGTCTCATTTTCTGTTGAGATTCAACAACTTAAATCAAAACAATCGCTACCCAAACCGTTGAGAAAACTGAATCCGTTCTTAGATGAGGAGGGTGTCCTCAGGGTGGGCGGTCGGCTTTCACGCGCTGGTATCGAATACGAACAAAGACATCCCGCGTTACTACCCTGTGATCATCCTTTTACATTTAAGCTAATAGAGTCTATTCACCGTCAACATTGTCATACAGGACAAAACACGACTCATTACTTAATTCTGCAACGTTTTTGGGTTTTATCAGCAAAACGCGCTATTCGCAAGTGTTTATCTAAATGCATTCGTTGCTACAGGACCAATCCGAAACCGTTACAACCATACATGGCGGATCTTCCAGCTTATCGGGTTAACCAGGTCAAACCGTTCTCGGTGGTCGGTGTTGATTTTGGTGGACCATTTCGAATCAAAGTCGGGTCTCATCGTGGAGCTAAGATGGATAAGGCATATCTTTGTCTTTTCGTCTGCTTAGCAACAAAGGCGGTTCATCTTGAGGTGGTATCTTCGCTTTCTACTGAAGCCTTTGTTGCTGCCTTGCGCAGATTCGTAGGTAGACGCGGTCGTTGTAACGTTATTCACGCGGATTGTGGAACCAACTTTGTCGGCGCCCGCAACTATCTTTCTTTACTGGAGCCGGCGTCGCAAAATTTGAATATTAAATTTGAATTCAACCCTCCCTCAGCTGCCCATTTTGGTGGGGTGTGGGAAATACAAATTAAAGCTGCAAAATCGCATTTGCATCGTATCGTAGGCAATCAAGTGTTAACATTTGAAGAACTTAGCACTTTATTCGTTCAAATTGAAGCAGTGTTAAATTCTAGACCGCTATGTCCATTAAGCTCAGATCCTAATGATCTAAACGTTTTGACCCCAGGTCACTTCTTGACCCTGGAACCGTTAACTTCCGTACCAGATTTAGATCATTCCAACGTCAAATTATACCGGCTTAACCGCTGGCAGCTTATCCAATCGTTTGTTCAAAGTTTTTGGGTCCGCTGGAAGAATGAGTACCTACATTCCTTAACACAGCGAGCGAAATGGACAAAACTGTCAAAACCGCTAACCGTCAATTCCATAGTAATTATTAAAGATGATATTCGAACTCCTTTGCACTGGTCTTTAGGAAGAGTAACCGAGTTACATCCAGGCCTAGACGGCATTGTCCGTGTAGCTACTGTCTGTACACAAAATAACCTTATTAAGCGGCCACTTGTAAAGTTGTGTCCTCTTCCTATAGAATCCGAAATTAACTAATTAACTTCCGTAACCTTTTTGTTAGCTGTAAGTATATCGTATCGTATCATATATATAACGTATCTATATCGTATCGTATTGTATTTAATCTTATCATATTTATCTGTTCAAGTAAATCTGTTTGAAATCCGGAAAATACCAGCGGTATTTTGGTGGGCGGTATGTTCGCTATTCGCAAATTATAACTTATTCCAAATTCAAATCTCCCGCCGATTAATCGTGGTTCGCGGATTAGCCAATACCAAGACTCGGTCGACCCGACAACGACCGAACTGCCGACCAATGGTGGACTACGAAGAACCTCACGCGATTGAGAAAGGAATGATGGCGGCGCGCGGCTAAGAAACATATTCGTCTATACTTGAAAACGTTAAACTAATCTAAAATACGTCATATTATCAGTGCCTCCCTGAACTTCCTTCCAACCTTAATATACGGGATCCCGTGGGAGCATAATTAAAGTGTAATAGTTGTGATTCCAACAAGCATTGTGAGTGGTGTGCACCGGCGCCAGCGTAACTTGCACGTTGAAAAACTACCTTCGAGTGCTACAAGGCTGAAGAGGAGAGGCGTCTCCTGGAAGACCAATATCAAGGTACGGAAACCCCACTTGTATTTGGCTTCGACTGTTCCCGAACCACACATTTCAATATATCGGCGGGAATATTCTTTATTTGAAACGCGTATCCCGACCCAGAGTACCTTCAAGGGCCTTCGGCAGGCCGCGTAGGTACATTTATTGTGATTGATTTCGATAAAATAATCATATTTTAGGCCTTTAAATGTTACCACTAATACTTTAGACATAAATTTATATTAATTTATAATTAGTGTCAACATCCCTCAGTCAAAGAATTGCTTTACATTGACGCTATTTTATATTTTATTGCCTAATTGCCAAGGAAGAATTATGTTTTTCGCGCGTATCTTTTATCATGTATGCATCTTATATTCTATATTACCTCATATCTTCCAAACCGCTGGACCAATTTATATAATTAATTAATTAATATAAGATAGATTCGTCCTGATAACCCAAGTGTTTTTAGATCGCTGATGTTAAAAAAAAACAAATATAGTGGCTGTGAGATGCCAGTGTTTGAAGTATCAAAAAAAAGAAATAAATCGAATAATGCAACACGGGTATTAAATTAAAGAGTTCATCATAAGGTTTTCAAAAAGGTAAATCATGATTGCTTTTTGGATAGCAGGCGGTTTTTTTTAAATTTATACTATAATAGTTTTCATTAACAAATATACTTTTTTTTTCAATTAAAATTTAGCTTTCTGCACTCCTGCACTCTGATAGTTAAAATATGTATAATAGAGTTCGGACTCTATTATACATATTTTAATTATTTCCAATCACCCACGAACCAGCAACGATCGGTCGTTGCTAGCATGTTATTCCATGACCTTAAACCCTTGGCCAGTTGAACCTAAAGCAGTACATCAGTTGCAATGATATATTATAATTATGTAGTAGTAAGGTACGCCATTCTTTTCATGAAGTGCGAGTAATTTCACGGTTTGCTGCCATTGTACAATGCCGCAATTCCCATACAAACTTGTGTCGCGTACAATGTCATTATTTTCCAGTAGGTAACATATTATGTCGTGAGGAGTGTACAAACGTGTGCGTTTTTGCGTGTAATTTCCCATTGCATTAAAGTTACATGTCATTTTCATTATAATTTAATTTCAATAATAATAAGTCTTTACCCTAAATTGTATTAAGACTTCTAAAATAAGTTTACAGAATATTGTTTTTAAGTGAATATAACTAAATTCCTTAGAAGGCAAATACAAAAGAATTAAACTGAGAGTTAATTCAGTTCAATGAAATAACACTCTGCATGAAAAATTTCTGTAACCAATTATAACTTGATAAAATTTTCTAATTAAGACGAATTTATCTAAGACTTCCACCATGTTACTTGGAGTTACTCATAAATAATAAATAAATAAATAATAAATGACTTAGTATGCATTGTTTTAGTGGTCTCCAACCACCTTCGGGTTATTGCCTTTCAAATGAAACCATTTTGAGGCATATTGGTTTGGTTGGATGGTTTCAGAGTCTATAAAGGGCATCCGTACAAACATTTTTTGTGTTTTATACAGATTGCAATGGTTTCTACTAAAACTAGTTTTTTTTCTTAATATGATTTTTATTCATAATACAATAATTTTTGACAAAAATAACTGACTTCAAAATTAGAGATAACTCAAGAACTCGTTCACCACCAGACACCACATGACAACCACCAGCTTTCGAATACATATAAAGAATCATTAAAATCGGTACACCCAGTAAAAAGGTAAGCGAAGAATGTTACGAAAGTAAATTATCGTTCCAAAAATATGCTGAAGTTACGCGGAAGGAACAAACTTCAAAAATACACATAATTATTACGAAGAAAGGACGAGTTACACAAGTAACTTTGTTTAATAATACATACGTACGTTACATAAGTCAAAGTTCGTTGAAGCCAACTAAAGGCTTCCAACACGTGAACGGAATAAGAATCTTAAACGATGTATTTTTAGCCGGCAAGGGTCACGCAGGGCCCACACAATCGCCTTGCGAGCACGACATTGCCGTGTGCCACAATAATTTTAATTGCCTACAAAAAACATGTTTGAAAATTTGAATATCCCAAAGTTCCACGTCTTTAAAGGTTCAATATGTTTGATTTTATACAATACGTGTTTTAAACAAAATCGACAATCTAAAATCTAAGTGTTTGCATCTCAATGCTCGTATTCCCCCAGACATTAACACGACGAATATAGTAACATTTAAGTAACATTTAAAAAGTTTAAACAGTTTTATTTACACTAAATATAGCTAAGAACACTCGATTAAGTCACCTTTCAGACAAAAAAAACTAGATCAAAGTCGGTTCATCTGTTTGGGAGCTACAATGCCACAGACAGACATACAGATACACAGACACGTCAAACTTACCTATAACACACCCCTCTATTTTCGGGGGGGGGGTTAAAAACACGCTAAAACCCGAAGATTACCGACAGCATTCAATAGTCGTTCTAACTACGTATTATAACACACACGAATAAGGTCCCTTCTTTATACGGCACGACAACGACACAGCTTTATAATTCAAGTATTGCCAGTGCTGCCACATTGCAGTTCAAAATTATAATATAGAAAAAACAGTAGTCTTTAAAAAACACTAAAAAATAAAAATGATTGCTGCATGTAACAAAACTGAAAAAACATCATTCCAACTAAAACATAATTTTCCAAATCGGTTCACAAGTGACGGAGTTCTAAATTAACAAGCATGAAAAAATACAACCAAATTTTTTTACAAGGAATATTTTTTTACAAGGAATAAGTTAGTGCTGGACAATAAATCCGACCTGATGGTAAGTGGCGATGAAATCCAAGATGGAGAAGGCAATAAATTAATTATTATAGTAATGGCCTATTCACTCTTCTCTTGAAGACAGCTACATTTGTAAGCAGACGGGAACACGCATGCGGGCAAGCTATTCCAATCCAGTGTTCAAATTGAGAAGTTTCTCAATTTTTTGAAATCGATTAAAATTGTTTTTAAATCTTACTTATACATAAAATTTCCTAGCGTGGCAGTTGTTATAAGCTCCACGACATACATGTTTGGGCGTGTAATTGTGTACAATACTAAAGATGTCGTTGTCGTTGAAGAAGCGGCCTCGCGAGTCCTCGGTAACTCGGCCTGAACAAGTAGGTCGTGGGGCAGGTCATGGGTGGCCGCGGAATTGGAGCGCCCGAGCCCTCCTGCGCCCTAGTTTACGTTTCCAGGAATACGAGTATACTACTTCCTCGCGATAACAGAGTATTTAGCACCTTTATTTAGTATTTACAATTCAATTTTCATGTTTATACTAAATTGGAACTTGTTGTTCTATTGATATTAATATTTCAATTTACTTATTCATCTATCGAAGACGTCGTTGGTTTAAAAACCAACAGTTGAGTATCAGTTATTTTATATTCGAATTAAGATTTCACAAGAACGTCGTAGTTTTTTTTTCTACTACAGTTTCGTATCAAAAGGTGCTGTGTAATGCAGCAGACCTCTGCATATCCCTTCAGTAGTCAATGATTTCAAGTAGATAGACTGGAAATAACTGCTTTTTACTCGAAGTTATGGATTACAGTTAATGGTAGAAAATTATAGTATTAAAAAATTACTGATAAACAATTTAACTGAGTGATTTTAAATTAATGTACATATTTATTACTGATAAAGTAATTGTTTCTGCATTTTCTGAACGTTAGATTTTTTTGTGAAGTCTAAAATATATTTAAAACTATTCCAAAACAATTCAACATTACCAACAACATCGATATGTGGTCATTATCTCTAGCGAATCTCGCATCATACATAAGGTATGAGAGTAAACCTCATCGGTATTCAAGGCCACGCAGTCTCTTGCAAATTTTCGACGCTTCTAGACAGTTCTCGGTGCAGTCTTGTCACTTTTACTAACTTATACAAGTACATTTCGTTGTAGAGATTGTATATTGCTTCTACTGTAAATGTAAAATACTTTTTCGTTAAATCTTTTATCCTCTCTCTTTCTTTCATTCCTACGACACTTATTTTGTATTGATTCTATACAATTTCTACAATATAAGGAATCTCTTTTACAGCATTATTTCGTAGTATTGTAGTACGATTGTATTAATATTGGGATTCAATTACGTCGATTGTATCAATATCAGCGAAATTTACATCGAATATAATAATATCGATATGAGAATGTATGGCGTGTCAATTCTAACTTTGTATTCTGCCTTTATCAAGTACTTATCTCCAATCATAGCAAAATTATTCAGACATTATTAACATAGTTGCAAGTCTTTAACGATAAGCAATACAGCAATTGTACAATACTGTCAATCATCATAGTATGCAACTAAGCATTTGAGCCAATTAAACTGTGCCACATGAAACAATGCATCAATCAAGAGGGGGAAGTTGTACTCTGCTATGAATTAGAAAACTCAATTCTAATTGTCTTTATGTAAATCGATGAGTCACACTTTAATATGTTTGAGCAATGCATTATAACAAGTATTTCTAAACAAAATACTGTCTTCTGGCTCGTAATAAAGCAGGGCGCCCTAAGATTACGCACTTAGCGTTTGTATTGTTATAAGTGAAGAATAAAATAAACTAGCGTATTCATCTTCATTTATTTTCTAATATACATTAACACACTTTGTTAACAAAGGACTTATTCAAATACTTGGTAACAGTTTTTCGAATAATTGAGCATTGTTTAAAAAACTGGTCAAGTGCATCGACTTACTCATTAACTTCTTCAGCTAACCTAGCCGTGATAGTTTTCCTTGTAAGGTCATCAATATAAAGAAAATTGAAAAGCAGTAGTGCCCTCGCCGTGATGTTTCGTCGTTTTTTAAACCCTCATAAATTGGTTTTGGATTATACCAGATAAACAAAATTCGCGGGATACGATGTCAATAGTGGACTTATTAAGCACATAAAGTTTCAACTGCATATATCTTATACTTTAGATTATATTGATATCTAAAAACCCCCGATTTCGTCACTCACTGATGATCATCAAAATTAATTCGTACTTCGTTCTTCCTATAAACCTCATAAACTAGTGGATGGAAGTTTGTATAAACCATTCGCAAATTTTGATGCTAGAGGTATTTAGGGACTACTTGTTATAAGTAATAAAATGTATATTTCAGGATTTTAACTTCAAGCTTCTAACTCAACACGCCACTACTGTACAAGCCCTAGTGTATGTATAAGTTTGGCTCTACATGAGATCTGATAACTTGTTGATGTAGAGCCATATGCTCTCGTCCGGGCAACATTTCACATAAAAATGTTTTGGTTGGATGCCTATTTACAGGAAGAAAGTAGTATTTTAGAAGAAATTAATAATTATTATGCTCACAGTATGGGTAAGACTGCGAACAACAATCTTGTTGAGGGGTAAGTAATGTTAAAAACTGTCCCTTGAGTAAACAACTCAGTATTCATTAACAAGAATTGCCTCTTGTCATGCAATGGGCAAGCGTGAACTCGGTAAATAAAGATCGTGACCATGGGGGACGAGTTTGGATCGAGCAGTCTCTTAATTAACTAACAATTTTGTTGGTGCCCATGACTTCGCTGAAATCTATCTATCTATCTGAAACTGTCTTTATACTCAAACAAAATTTCACCCCTGATTTTACTCCTTTAGTGGATGAATGAAAAAAATCCTTTCTCAATGCCCCTTCTACTATACGGATCCTCTGTAAAAATTTCATATTGTTTGGTCCACCTGTATGGCAAAATGGATTGGACTCCAAATCATTGGAGTGCACAGTGATAGATTAGTCCTGCAGTAGAACGTGATTATTAGTATGTTAGTCGTGTTTTAATATTTTTCTTAAGTATTTAAAAGCTATATTTGTAAGTTTTTAATTCGTTCCTTAACGATAATTTCTCAACAACCTGCTTGGTTCAACCTAATAACAATACTTATAAAAAGAGTCAGTAAAAGGTAATGCCTACATTTGTGATCTTGGTGAATTTGTCCCTGAGAACTGTCTATTACAATTCCTCCTTCCTTAATCAAAGTCCTTACTATCCATAATGGCAAGCCATTAGCCGTCTACAATGACCACAGCGAGCTCTCACAAAGGAAACTGAACTAACCCTAAGAGCAGAGCTGCTAACGATCATTAACTAGGTCGTACTTTAGAGGACAGTTCTAAATAATTGAGCTATTTCTGTAATAAATTAAATTATTGTTACTCTAGTGGGCTACTAATGGGCAAAGAATAGAAGGGCAAAGTTGCTTCTATCGTTTCTACAAAAATTGTTGGCAAAGCGAAGCGTGGATGGGTTTAGCTCTTATTACAAAACTTTCAAATCCTCCTAAATTTAGATAAAAAAGTAACATTTCAATACTATAACTTTAAATCAAACTTTGAATTATATGTCGGATCCGGCCAATTTCAGATATAGCGCGTATAGGCTAATCGAGCAAAAAAAACAGCAGTCGCGTTTTATTACTGTTCAGCACAATCAGAGACACATTTTACACAATTTTTATAGTCACACCGGGCAAAAGAAACGAATAACAGTTCCTAGTGCGGAGGAACCGTTCTCTACGACGGCCAAATGGTAAGTGAAGCTCCATCCAGCGCCCCTCCACCAGCTAGGCTCTGTTATAGCAGGAAGTTAGCCGACTATCGATTTCATCGCGACGGTGCTGCCTTCTTTCGGAACTCGCACCGCATTTCGTTTTCCGTCCATACTAATGACCGTCTGCAGCGTATAACTTATACATGGAATTTAAACTATAGTAACATTAGATTATATTTAGATTAAAACAGAATACGGGAAGATAGAGGTACATTTATGTAGGTATAAATGGTTCTATCAATATTATAACGCAGATAAATAACAGTTGTGTTATTCTGTAAGTTATATGCGCGAAGTGTCCACCTACTCCCTTGTCAGATATCTTACGGAGCTGACTGCCATTGTCCATACTACAATAGCTTCACATAGACCCCAAGAGACTTGTTTATCTACCGCTAACGTAACACTAACTTTTAGTTTATTCGACACTAGTTTACAGCTCTCGTTTTACTTCGGGAAACTTTACATTATTTATATTAAGTGTCATTATTACACGCAAAGTCATGCCTTCTAGCTAGGCAAAAATTTTTCATACACTATTGCTATATGACATATTAATTTGGTAGGGATATCTCAGGATATCGGTACTCAATATCTCGGTAAAACACTAGTGGATTATTAGTAGACACGATAGTCAAAGTCAAAGTCAAAGTCAAAATATTTTATTCATATAGGTATCATTGATACACTTATGCACGTCATTTTTTCATAAATATATCATAAGAATGAAGATAAATCATTCATGTCGTGCGAATCGACAACTGCGTATCGTAGTAGCACATAATTGATTTTTTGTTAACTTACCTTTAAGATGGAAACTCTAATAGTTTAATTTTACAAACGGGGAGAAATTAAATTTTGTTAAGCAGCCATAGCTTATAAAATGTACTCGTACAATACAAATACACTTTATTTGCATATCAAAGTAAAAAACAAAAAAAACAATACCTACATAAATTAAAATAAGGTATAAAAATGGCGGCCTTATCGCTAAAAATCGGTCTCTTCCAAACAACCACTTATTGTACAGGAAAAGAAAAAATAACAAGAAATAAGGTGTGGGGTACATCTTAATTTACGATCTTTAAATAATATAAAATACATTAATAGCTAATATAAGAAGTGATAACTGATAAAGATTGACTTATCTGTCCTGAATCAGGCAAAATTCTTTCACCTGAGTTTTAAAAAGAATTAGTGACTGAGCAAGGCGTATTTTAGATGGGAGTGCCTGGAGAAACAGGCGAACCGCCTGGACAGAAAAGGATTATATTGCGATATTGTTTGCAATTTCTATATTGAAAGAGGATTAAATCTGTACAAACATCACACAATACAAACATTGTTTTACAAATCAAAGTACATATTTACTTTTGCTGACCAATAATCGTCCCTGAATAGTTCTAACAACTGAAGTAGCGATTCCCAAGAGATTCTCTCAGCTGCTATAAACACCTCAGTAATCTCAGAGGATTGAAGGACATTTATTATATTTATTACATCGTATTTACTTGTTTAGATGCTTGGTTTACGAAGGTTAACGAAATATGAGACAACACAAAGAGCCATTTACGTAAATGAGATAATGATTTCGTAACTTTAACTACAGCCACAATGCTAATATGGTTGTTGGATTTTAACTCCAAATGTAAGTACGTATATTATACACGTAAATAAACAAACAAATCATAAACCTTTCGTACGACATTATGATGTCGTACGAAAGGTTAACGACGTTATGACGTCGTGAAGTTAAATATGTAAGTTTATTCGCTTCGATACTACAAACATCGTGTAGTAATCGTACTTCTTTATAATTTTTTACAAGCTCAGTGATATTTCGCTGGTAACTGCTCTTCATTAATAGATGGCGTCATTAGTAGGTGCTCCTACATTCGCTATCATAATTAATGATTTGACTTGAATCATATTTCAATTCTAATAAAAATAAAACTTCAATTCAACACAAAGAGAGCTTTTTTATAAATGATTTTTTTTATTTAAAATAATTGCATTTTCTTGTTTCAGGTAAGCAAGCGTTTGTTTGGCGATGTTGACAAGTTTTTAAGGTAAAAAAATTATCCATTGCAATAAAAAAGTGAAGTCTGTGTATATTATAATACTAATTCACATGGGTAGCTATGTCATATGAAGAGCGCCACTTCGCGGAGCACGCATTTCATTTGTTTCTTTATTATTATTGTATTCATATAGCTGCAATAAATAATAAGACACTATCGAAGTTCTTATGTTATGGTTTATAATACTGTCTTGAGGATAAAAAAATTAAGTAGGGATAATACTAGCATATCTGCGCAAATAAGTCTAGTTTGCTAGCCGCAAGCAAGAGGGAATTGCATTAGAAAGTGTCGCGGTTAGCCACGCCCGCCCCGAGTTTAAACTAGGCATCCAACCCTGCTAATTTAACCAGTCACGACTTAATCAGGTTGCGATTTCTCGGATACCAAGCGTGGTACTTGCGAATACTTGCGTCAGTACTCTCAAGTAGGTATGTATTTACATAGAAATTTAATTTGTTACGCAGTAAGAATCAAACTCTGTTTCAAAGCGAAGAAGAATATAAGTATTCTATATTCTTTCGCGTTTCGTTTCGTTAGCCGTAATTACTGTACTACCTTCTTTTTTACATTTACTATTCAGATCGTGGTTATTATTACGTTTTCCTGATAACTCGATGAATGTAATTCATCTCAAGATGTCGCATTATCTGTCATCAGCACAAAGTCTGATGCTTTCATTATTATTGTTTATATCTGTTGGTTTCTATGTGTAAATAGTCGACAAAGGAGTTAAGTAGGAGAAGGAGGAGGAGAAAGGGGTTATTATGATGTACTTTATTTTGATATTTGTATTAGTTATGTTATGTACAGCTCAAAGATTTCTCAGTATCCGGGACAAACCTTGTTTTATGGTTTTTACGGATATTTTCTAACAATGTTCTGTAATATTACTTTTGTCTTTGATAATAAAAAAAACAAGTTATCTGCAATCAAGCTGGACAAGCAAGATACAAGCGGAAGGTCCACTTATTTACAGCTCTCTAATACTACAACTGTAATACGTTAAAAACATAATATTTTACAGTTGATTCGAGCAGGGCTGCCCAGACTAAACATGGTGGTACAAAGCCCAGCAACCTTTTAGGGGGAGCGCATAGCTTCATTGTATTCGTTCCAAATATTGTAACTAAACATTTTTATACACCCTCAATTTTGCAGTTCCGAACGCGAAAATGCAATTAACGTCACTGGCAATAAACCAATTTATCAGTCTCGCCCGGCTCGCCTAGAGGGCGTGGTATGTATTATACCATGCTACTTAGCAGTCGTAAGACGCGCCTTCCATTGTGGACTGACCTTATGCATTCATGCAATAACCCTATAGCCCATCACAACAGCAATTGAGTGATCCTAATTACACATAAGGTCCATGTCCTCAATTGTTCCTGAATTTTGCCTAATTGTAGCATATCTACTCGTAATCTGGTACAGTCTACTTTTTTCTACCTTTGTTACTAAATATTCGCTTCCCTTCGTGTTGTAGCTAACTCGAATTACTCGGGTAATTGAAAAGGATTTTCAATTTATTCATACGTTTCCTGAATTTTGTGTTAGTTTTTCCTAAACCTATGGATTAGAACATTGTCACGTAACTCAAAACTCGAAATTGATACACTCTTAGCTATAGTAGATGTTAAATATTGATCAGTTTTTTACTATCAGAGATCAATGTACTAAAAGCTGTTGGTATTTATAATGAACAATCACCTTGACGATTTCCTTCGGTCGTAGAAGGAAACCGGAAATCATTATATGAATTAAAATTGTATAAAATCATCATATAAACTTAAAAAGAACGAATATAAGATTATATTGATCGTTCTAAAAGACTTGAAGTCATTACAGGAATATTTGAAACACAGATTTGAAATATTCAAAATATTCAAATTTAGAATCCTATCTGTCCTAATGCAGACTGGTTCGAATACTCAGATATTAATGCTGTCTGTCTTATTTTATATTGCACTGTCTTATTTTATCTATACTTCTATACTAATATGTAAAGAGGAAAGATTTGATTGTTTGCATTGAATAGGCTCCGAAACTACCTACCAAACCGATTTGAAAAATTATTTCACTGCTGGGAAGCTACACTATCCCCGGGTGACATAGGCTATATTATATTTTTTTTTACTATTTTTCCCGAAGCGAAGCAAGTATTCCTAGTATTTTATATTAGTAGAACTGGTAGTGACCAGTTCTACTAATTATGCACTATAATTATCTAGAATCAAGTTTCTCATAAATACCTAGTTAGTAAAACGCTTTCATATTACCTAAGCTGCAAATTACTTCAGCGATTACAACTTTTGTCTTGATAAATCTAGGTAGCTTACCCAGAGAATTTTAATCGCATATACCTAGGTCTGTTACTAAAATCATTCGTACCGCAGCGTTTCGTTTGATTCATACTTGTTTGTATTATTTCCTATTATGTTCTCTTATTGAAATAAGAGAACTTTGATAAGCATATTTTGTTTGTACTAACAATAAAATTACTTAACTACATTTTTATTTCATTACCCATTCCACTACATCTTGAACTACGTTACCTTCTTACTGACTTTAGTCACAATCAGTCAATTGAGTTAATTAAACACAACTAATATTTTGTTTTACTTGTTTTACAGTTTAATATTGAACGCTAACCTGTCTCGGAAATCTATTGAAATTCTAGTAACAAATTGCAAATCCATTATATTATTATTTAATAGATAATTAAATCAAAAACCACATAGGTAGGTAGGTATAGGTAGGTAGCTATAGGTAGTTGCAAACTTGCCTAAACCCTAAACATAGGGGTAAGCAAGACTTACTAAATCAAAAAAAAGTGTTAATATTTATGACACAGTTATTATCGACTTAAAATAATAAGCGAACTGTATCAATTTATATTTATAATTTTTTTAAGTTATTTAGTCGGCACCAAATATTGATAGGTCATATTTTTTATTGCATGTGCTACAACCAGCGCCATCTCTTACCGACGTGAAGAACTTTCACGGTCTTACGTCGTGCCGACATTGACCGCTAGATGGAGGTACTAGCGCACGCGATGAATGACGCAAGCGGTAAACGAACGTTCTTGACTGAGCCACTTGAGTTCATACTGACACAACAGTGGAAATCGTGCCGAGGAATGAACTCGCGTGTATGTACCTACCTACTTTACCTTGGCGTGCATAGAACACTCACTCACTATTTTTGGAACTTGTTTTCTCATTTATATAATAATAAACTTCATAGTAGGTATTTGTATCGCTTACGCTTGGTGGAATTTGTTCACTTTAATAATATATTTACATAATAAGTACATAATTTAGGCATTTTTAAAATAAGGTGTCCGGTAGGTAGGTATATAGTATATATATTTCATTGCCGTCAATAAATTACTTTAGATGTAAATAGATGTCGTTGAATATTATTGGATATTATTTCACCTAATCAAGTGTTAACATTTTTCACTTCCCGATTACATGATAGATGGCGCCACATGTATTACGGGCTATTCATTAATTACGTAAGGACGATTTTGGCGATTTTGCCCCTTTTTTACCCTCTACCCCGATGTAAGGACACGTAATATTTCCCGGACCCCTCCGCCCCCTTCTTTCGTAAGATTTTATCTAGTTGTAGAATTGAATTAACTGCAATAAAAGTCACAATTTGAAGGGGAAAAGATTGTAGGCGGACGCCGGTCGGATACTCGTACATTCGTCATTTGAAGCGCGGAAAACGCTTTCTTTCTATACAAAACATGACATGTTTAAAAGAATGTTAAAGTAATGTCCAAGTAAGTAACTATAGTACATAAATAGAAATCATTATTTTAGGATCGATTGCATGCAATTACCTGTTACTAATACATAGAGACACAGATCATTAAATAAGTTATTATTATTATTATTTATTGATCTGTTGGTAAGAATATAGAGAAAAGTATTTTCTGTAAAAAGTAACTTGCAACCATTGTTCTTTGGATTCGTTCGATTTTGAAATGACAACGGGGACTCCGTTTTAAAAATAGAACCTCCCCGCGGGACACATTTTGTTCGAGATGTCCGTTCTAATGTCATTATAGTACTATTATTACTATTAAACATATAGGTATGTACTATTATTTCTTCTGTCCTATTATGTACTATTATGACGTCTTCTGTGATTATAAGTACTTCAATGCTTGCTTTATCCTAAGACTCTCTTTTTCAAAGATATCATTCATAAAAATTTTATGAAATTTACAACAATGCACTTAGTAAGAATCTTACAGTAAGATCATTAAAATGTAAATGAATTACTCAAATTAGCATTCTTTAAACGCAATACATAATAACTTACTGTATGTACTGTTAATTATATCCAGTTATTT
The DNA here is from genome assembly GCA_963932265.1 of Thymelicus lineola. Classification (NCBI taxonomy): domain Eukaryota; kingdom Metazoa; phylum Arthropoda; class Insecta; order Lepidoptera; family Hesperiidae; genus Thymelicus; species Thymelicus lineola. Next base: position 6,819,139 of record OZ010686.1, read on the forward strand.
TAATTAAATTATGAGTCATAGTCATATTCTACGAGTAGGTAGGTATTTGAAACAGAAGGTACACATTTAAAAACAATGTAGGATACACTACGCTTTTTTACGTTTTCACTAGACATCTGCAGTGCATAGACACGGTGCAATATACCTACCTATACAATTGAATTTATTAAATCGCAGATTAAATCGAATTAATCACGGCTTACCCTTATTTCGTGAAATTAGAATCAAAAGCGAGATCGAATACCTGGATGATTTTCCCTGAAATTCTCTAGTGAAATGTCTCAACGGAGTCGTCATTTGATCAAATGCCTTAGTGAATTGATCAAATCATGGATTCCTTCATTTCCCTACTACTTATAAACTACTCAAAACCATTAAACTATTATTACTAGCGCCCAAAACACATCGATTCGTGAAATGGAAACAACTTAGGTCCATACAATACGTCATAAGTACTAGACTTCAATACTGTAATTCGCTGTAAAGTACCAGGCTAACAGAAAGCGTTCGTTGGTTGTTCGTAAATCGTAATTGAAAAAAAGAACATCTCTCCAGACCTCTATATTCAGCCAGTGATCTCACCCGACTGCACCGCTGAGCTGACTGAGCTGAGCGGCCGTGTACCGAGTCGAACATTACCAACATTGTGATTAATGCCTGTCTGTCGCTCTTCGTTTATAAATTATCCTCGGACGTTATCCGTCGATCTCTAATTGAAGGAATTGCGGCAATTTAAAAGACAGCCTTTTGTACGGCGAATTGAGTAATTAGCTGAATTGCAATTTATTTCATAAAGCGGCAATACAGACAGATTTAATTTGTGCTTCTAAATTGTTAACTGGGCTGTAAATGTGCTGTTGTGTGCACTTTGCATATTGAGCTTGTTTTTAATATCGTTTGATTATGTCTGTGTCTGAAGAAATATAGGATTTTGTGTAGTAAGTTCATTAAATGATTGCGGGGGAGAGTTGTGATACAATAGAGTTCTACAACATGCTACTCAAAATTTAGAATATCACGTATCGTATGAGATATCAAATTTTTTCGATATGCGATATAATCTGTAATATAAAGAGTTAGAAACATAAAATTTAGATGCTTTCGAATATCAATCATTTTTGACCATTCACAATGGAAATAAGATAGACAAGCATCCATCAGTTTTGACAAACTCTTTTCTATAATTTATTTTTTTTATGATCAAAGTTGAAAATACTTATTACCTAAGACTGTGTTTTCATCTAATAAAAAATACATACGACTAATAAAACAAGAAATATATAATAGCTTTTAATGTTCAATGCTTCAGTGATATAAAAACAAAAATATACTAAGCACGATCTCTAGGTAGGTCATTAATCTGTATAATGTGCATGTTATCATTAATTATTCTTCGAGCTTTGTTCTCGATATTAGCATAGCAACACATGTAGTACTACATTAAGAGTCGCCATTTCAGTCTATTTTGGAGGTAAGTAAATAATCTATACTAATACTCGAATAATAATAAAGAGGAAATATTTGATTGTTTGCATTGAATAGGCTCCGAAATTACCGAAACGATTTGAAAAATTCTTTCACTGTTAGGAAGCTACACCATCCCCGGGTGACATAGGCTATATTATATTTTTTTTACAATTTTTCCCGAAGCGAAGTGAGGGTGATTTCCTAGTAAAACATAAAATTAATAAATTATTTATCATGTTTTTGTAGAGTAGATTTAAAAAACCTCACTTAGCTCTCCTCTCCGTTAAGAGGGCCCTCTTAACTACTAAACTTAGCTTGTTTCAGTTTATAGTTAAGTGACCAAGGACTTTAGATCACCGGAGACAAAACCCGGCAATAAAAACATACATAAATTTTAATGTGGTAACGCAATCTCGGAACCAAGTTCACTTGGGAAAATAGTTTCTTGCGAACGTTTGAGTAAAATAATAAAAATTGTAATAAACTGACTGACAAACTACATCCGAGTATAAGTAAAGTGCTTATATTTTTAATGTTTAAATTTCCCACGTGTCTCGCTTACGGCAGATCACATTATAACTATCATAACTACGTAGGTACTTCTTACAAGTTATTAAATATTTTTTAAGTTTTTGAACACTCATATAAGTTAAAAAGGGTGTAATTGAGTTCTGTGGTTGTCTATTACATTTATATAAATTAGAAATGTGAATTGCGTATTAATTTGTTTTCATGAACACTTATAGAGTGTACTTACTTTTAGCCCATACCTCCGATTGATCTGAATTTTGGTTGGTGGTCCACTGGCTCTACAAGAAATATTTAGCAAACATGTCAATATTTTAATGGGCTACAACTTTTATAGGAAACATTTTTCTGTAAAATCAATACTTTTCCAAATAAACGTGAAAAACAAAATCACGTTTTTTCAAGATGACTTTGAAAATGAAATATTCGGGTATTTTGCCTATGATATTCACTATTAGCATGTCGAAATACATAACTATACCAAAATTCAGATCAATCGGGGGTATGGGTTAAAAGGAAGTATATTCCACTTATAAATAATAATAACTTACCAAAAGCGACAATGGTAATTAAATGGAGATTTAACGTTAATAATCATTAGTATTCATATACCTAACATTATTATACATTATCATAGCAAGTATCGTAATCACAAAAGTTAAAAAAAAAATCAAATTTTTGTCATCTAAAGCAAAAAATTGAGAGATTTCTCCATCAAAAGAATAATAAATATTGATTGAAACATTAATACACATTAAAATACCAATCTGCTTTCCGTTACGAGAAAGTACGATGTTAATTTGTATCAATTTCATGTAATGTATTCATTACTTTTATAGTATGTACTTTACATACAGCATACAAATTAAGATTTAATATTTTATTACCGTATTCATCGTATACGAGTATGTTTACAGAATATTAAACCGTTATATATTTTACTTTTATTTACAAAAAAAAAATATAATCCAGAATCCTTGGTTGTTTTCATTTCTTTTTTTTAATATCTTATATGTTAATGCTTGACTACAGTACCACCTGATGGTAAGTGGCGATGAAGTCATTGGTTGTAAAACGTATTCACTCTTGCCTTGATACTTAGGTGCCTAAAATACATAAAAACTTTCAAAAAGTTTAACTGAATTCAAAAATATTACGTAGAAGTATGAAATAATGAACTGAGATGTAATTTTTTAGGTGCCAGCAAAGCAGGACGGTCCCTAATAAAATTAATTCTTGTACATCAAACCTAGTACGACTTGGCTCGTTTCATATATCCAAATCTATGTACAATATACTTCACATTTATTGAAATTTACCTGAAGTTCAATAAATGACAGCTTCCTAAAATATAACATTAAAATAAATAATTTGTTTGCATAAAATCATCTGAAGTTACTTTTTGCCACAATCTGATTGACTGAGTTTGAGGTTTCTAATGACAAAACACTTGATGAAAATCGCGAATAATTTAATCGAATTCATCTTGAGGCTGAGCCACTCCAGACGGCAAACATTGATAACTAAAACCAACATCTTGAGAGCGTTTATCCACCAACCCTTATTGAAATGTATTTACCTTTAAGTTGAGTATATTTTTATAGGATAAGTTGTAGGAAAAACACGTTTGCGGCTCCTTCGGACGTAAACATTATTTTGTTCTGGAAATGGCTTACAGCAGGAAAATTATGTAATGTTATTATTGTAATCCATATTAATTTATCTGTATTTTCTTATAACTTTAGCTTGATAAAAGAAAGCATACACCAGCAGCCCACTATTTTGACCAAATACAGATTGGTAAACTTACCAACTCTTGAGTACATTATGAAGAGCTCTGCAGTGTGTAGGTTTCGTCACTATAATAATATGTTTCCCAAAGAAATTATCAATTTACATTAATGGCTAATTAAATATAAATTATGTACCTAACTCTAAAAAATTGATACAGAAGTTTAAAGACCAAAACAGCCCCTGCGAAATGCATTTCAAAGTTTTACAACCCGTCAAAACAAACAGCCTTCTGTGTACTTTGAAGACTGTCAGGACTCAGGACTCAGGACCAAGAATAGTAGCAAAGAGGTGTATCATCAATAGCACCTGACCCTCAGAAGTAATAATGTCCCAGGACTCCCAGGACTGTGTAACCTTAACTTATGTAAGTCCTTGCCTGCTGAGTTAAGGATTCTAGTGACAATTGACAGTTGACTTTTGACATTGACTTTTATATCAAAAATAAATATTTAATCTCGAGACTTGTTTATTTGTGGCTTGATGTGTAAATCCATCTCAGTGTCTCGGGTGTCAAAGAATCCTAATGCATCTGCCGGCTTTTATTTATTTAACTTTGTAACCGATTTCAATAAGAAATTATTTTCTGTCTTATTTCACTTTTACATATATTGATTACAGTGTAATGCCTGATGGATTTCACGTCCATTTGCTACGTCTATATGAATAACAAAAATAATTGTTTGATAATTGTGCATGGTATATGACCGGCTCTCAAAGTTATGTAGCTTCAAGTGCTCAACCACTCATGAAATATATCTTGAGACTGCGCAAGTAAGTAGGTAATGCAATGTTTGCGTCGGCCAATTCGCAAACGCAAATATCACGTTACCGTTCAGATACCGAGGATATTCAATATGTGTTTACACATCCACCAGATAGGTGCGAATTTTATTTCTCACTAAACCTTCGACTTGGCAAACAGATGGAAGGGTAACGACCGGGAGCTTTTTTGCAAATGCCAAACTTATGGATTAATTTTGTAAATACCAGTATGCTTCGCAAACAGCACAGTGCTTCATTGACGCATACGAAAGCCCAAGATTAAAATTTAAAAGTAAGCACAATGTCTCAATCATCGCTATAATACTAGAGAAGCTATTTTTGAATGAAACTTCTTCTGAAGAACACTTTGGAAAAAGTGGATGAGCTGTGCACATTTTTGACATTCCGTACCAGTCCTGGATTTGTCAATAGGCCGTAGGTATAGGCCGCGGCCTAGGGGCGGCAGCTTTCAGAGGAGGCTCACTCGATTTCAGAGGATAAAAGTCAAAAAAGTTCACTGATTTTCTCATGGTTTTTGTATATTAATACATTAAATCTCCTATAGAAACTCATTCCTATCGAAAATTATCAATCCTAGGTAGGTACCTACCTGTTATTGTTACTATTTTGCCTATATTATTATTTAATTATTATTATATTTTAGAAAGGTACATGGGGCGGCGGAAATAAGTGGCCTACACTCTTAAAAATATAAATCCGGTACTGCTCCGTACCTTAACAACAATTGAGGCCTTTAGTTGAGGTCCATTTGATTGACCTGAACTCGTAGCGCAAATTCCAAGTCGCGCTACGCTTTTTGTTGGACGAAGCTAAATCGTTTCAAGATCAATATAAAAATCCGGTTGGATTAGTTACGGTTTAAAATTAGAAAACCGGGGGTGTCTACTTCCTTTCCGTTTTACGATATATAACTCATCTCTTTTTTTACATTCTCGTTCTCATTACCGAATTTATTGCCTAGGTATAATATTTTAATACAATTTAAAAAGGTACATAACGGTATTTTTAATAAGTCTATGTATTTAGTTAGGTGGGTAATCTTTGCAAGATTACCGAAGAAGAGTGAGAAGACCGAGAAGGTGTTATGAATTATGACCTTAGAGTATACATACAGTAGTATTACTCTAAGATTAAGACCTTTCAAAAACGTACCAGTAAGTAAATAACAGGAGGCAGGATATACCTAATCCGGCTTAAAAGAAGTAGGTTTAAACTTTAGACATAGTTTCGGCAAGTATTTGTTACAAGGTAACTGGTGCCATATTGCTAATTTTCTATGCGTCTGTGATTTGCGAAATCATAAAACAACGCAAACGCTAAAAACTAAGATACCCTAGCTATTGTAATGAACTAGGGTAACAGAACAAAACAGACGCAGAGCATCCTAGACTGCATGCACGGCGCATGTGCAGGGAGAAAGCTAGACGGGTCGATGACCTGGCTAAATTCGGCCAAGGTCCGTCCGGGATGCGTCCGACTTGCCACCGCACCGGAAGTCGTTGTGATCGATCGTACTTCGTTAACAATGCAGTGGTCTACAACACGAAGTAGATTAGATCTAGTAGAAGTTAGGAGTTAGAACCGTCATCCGATATTGTAGTAGGATGAACTGAATGAACAACGTACTACCTACTTACTACCTACATATACTTCAGAGATTCGAAAGATTCAAAAATTACTAGTTAACAACAAGTTAAATTAACAATAAGTTAAACGTGAATTTTCCTATGACACATTTTTATTATAGCTAATGGCTGCGACACGTGATTTTTTGTTCTTAACGTTTTCATATTTTCTTAAAAATACAATAAAATTAATACAAAAAGCTGGGTACTGGTTTCAATAAATTAATATTTTTAAATTATACATAGAAATATTAATATGTAGCATAACACTGAATACTTGACAAAGCTTTTCAAACGTAGGTCAGTAGGGTCCTTCAATAGTGGCATAAAGCAACTCTAGTTAGTACCGAAATTACAAGTTTACCATAATTGTTCTCCACCATCTGGCCATGTGCATATTTCTGCGTGTAAACGGAAACAAGTTCAGACATAAACTTTATCGTCGACCGGGAAAGTTATAAAACGCAGAGCGAATGATTCAAACACCGACCGAGCGTCGAACCTGCGTTTAAAATCGGCCAAGGTCTTCCGGTTACCGACCTTTGCTTCTCGTCCGAAAAACTACTTGATACTTCATAGGACGAATGTCAATAAAAGTCGATCAAGCGGAGAAGTTGGATGAGTAACCGCGAAGCAAAACGAGCGCTTGCTTCGCGACGTGTTTTATCGTTAAATAGCTAGGAGCTAGTAGATACCTAGCTAACTAACTAATTTAATGTTTATGAGTGGTTTAAGAAGTTCTGACACTCACAACAGATTCAATTTAGATTAATTGAATCATAATAGATGGTCTACTCTATGATTAAAAGCATAATGAATGACTACAAACTCACCAAGAAATACATGGTAAGTGATATTAAAGAATCACCAAATTCACCAGACGAGTGAGAAAGAATGTGGAAGAGATTGAGAGGTGAAATGCTCCAGAAGTCCAGAAATCGATATCGCAAATACCATTACACCGCTAATCGAGAGCCGATTCGACAGCTGTCCAATACGATGTTAAAAACCCACAAATTAACCAACCAATTAAGGATCGTGTCACCGAAAAGCGAAAGCTGCAATAAAAGGGCCAAACACAAAATCAAAACTAAAACCGAGTCCATCGAACTGCGTCTAAATACAGCCAAGGTCTCGCGTTGAAGGGCACTCCGTCCGGCTTTGAGGCCGTTTACACCACACCCGATAACAAAGGATATCGTCAAACACCTACCACTGACTCATTCATTATCTAGATAGGTTGAGAAAGTAAATAACAAAGAACAAACGAACCCTACACTCTCTCTTTGAATATTTAACCTTTTTTGGAAAACTTGGTTTAAAAGCGGTGATTTTATTCGATTTCTTGCAAGGATGGGAGATGATTGGATTGTTTTTTTTACAATTTTGGATACATTAGTGGAATTCTTTCTCTTATACTGTCTCACTGGAATTCTCAACGCATGTTTACTTCAATCAAACGTCCGTCTTTAAATCTTTGTGTTATGTGTTTTACGCATGGTATGAAATAATTCTCTTTGAAATATTAAATTAAAAAACCCCTTGAATTATAATTATAACTTGATACGAGTGATTAATATCCGAACAGAGGCATCTTAAATTTATCGCAGATGAATTCGATTATCGCTTGCCAGACCGCCCGATGTGCTGCACGATTCTTATTCGGAGAACTGTTAAACAAATTAAATCAATTTATATGCAAGCGCTAATAAACACTATCTCACCAATATAACAGGATCCCGCAGACGTCTCAAGGTATTCCGAAACTGAGAAATATAAAAGAAAGTGAGAGGAATATAGCAGATCTAAGTATAATGGTGGAATTAATATACATGGCCGTCTAGACGTGGTTTTGCTTCAATGCGCTAATATACGCTTGTGCCTGGGCTGCGGCGAGACCCCGCTGAGTTCTCACAAACGCGGTCACGTTCATTAAAAAAAATGTTTTTCCGTAAAACACTCCACTAATTGCAATTGAGAACAAACCTCGTAATGTACGAATTGTGCTCGACATACCGAAACTAGTCGGATAACGCCACTATCATAACATTCAAGGGCAATAACCTCGCCGACCTACCCCAAACGCCGTGAATTCGCAACGCTGATAAAGAACGGATGCACTGAACTTTCCCCAGCATTGCGAAGTGCGGTCGAAAAACAGAAATTGCTTTCCGCTCAGCAGGCACGTACAATGGCGTTGTTCCCTTAATGACCTATATTGATGTTCCCCCAGTACTTAGGGTTTACGGTGGAGTGACTGTGCCTGGAACTGACCTACCCTAAGTGCGGTAGGCTGCGCACTAAAATAACCGGGACGCAAGGACGCTGGCGTCGTATGTCCCGAGGTAAGTACTCTTTCCGTACCACTTTCTCATTCACTTACAGCAGTGTTTGCGAAACCGCGACACTTTAGCGAACTTGCTTGTTCTTGCACCTGTGAGAGGCCAATAAATTTACACTTTTACTTTTGAAAACGATATGCTAATAAATATGATGTTTATAACAGAAATGCAGTGACCAATCACATTGATTTAGCGGTTGTCTAGTTTAGTTATTTATAATAAGGAAGTGCTACAGGTAAATTATGTTAAATATTTGTATTTTAAGATTTACCACTGTCAAGAGATACTTAAATTACTGCTTATCTGTTCACATTTATCTTCATAATTTTACATCTACGAGTACCTACATTAAAAATACACACATAAATTTCAGAGTTGTGACAGTTTTGATTTACTTGTTACGGAGATAAAAAAATATTTTAGATAGCAGTTTATTCAGAACTTAGTTGATTGTTTGCAGACACATAATTCAAGATAGCCAAATTCGTTATGAATTAAAACGGAAACCCTCAAAGAAAGTTTCTCAAAACTCTTGAAACTCATTAACGCTAAAACAAAACGAGAACGTTAACTCAATTACTCGGGTATTCGAAGTTACCTCGAAGTCCAACAGTTACAAGAATAGAAGGAATAACGATTAGCTCTAGCTCGAAGTATGCGTGTGAAATGGCGGCGCATAGCACGGAACCACTTCGGCTTTCGTTATTGATTGGTGCGACGCATTGCATCGTCATTGTTCCAGGATCGATTCCTACTCGTCTCCGTCGCCCCCGAGTCTATTTTACCGCTTCATTGCCTACTCCCCTCGCTGCCTGTTTCCTGCCTTTTATTAAACTATCTGTATGTTAATTAACAACGGCCTCGCCGGTCGGTTTGCCTCTGTTTATTTTTCTATTAGCTTGTTCCTATGTAACGTTTATTTGCTCTTTAAAGCGATTCGAAACCTCTTCGTGCTCCATGCTTATTATTACAGCTGCGTTTTTAAGCAGCTCGTTTTTCTAAAGTTTTGTTTTAAACGTGCCTGTCATAATGTCGCATACATCCTTTTATTTTTCGACCTTCAACTACATTTAATTAGAGTTCTCTGCACGTTGTGGAACCGAACCGCACTCCCTATCGCCCTATCTTTGTCTATCTTCAAGGATGCAGTTATCTTCGTCTCTTTCCACAGGGGCATCTGGTATACACAACCTAAGTCTGTTTACGTTACGTCTACGTGTCTTATTTGTGTATGTGTTAATGCGTATTTCTATGTGTGTGTATGTAGGGGTGCGAGTGTTGCATGTGTTGGCGGTGTGGCGTTTCGTTTACAGCTGTTGTGGGTTTGTGGAGTCGAGGTATCTTCTTTAAATTTATGCTTCCTCATGACCTACGCCTACGTCCCGAGTATCCTTTAGGTTCGAAGACAGACATATTACACTATTTAATGGTGAACAGGGACTACTTAAAATTCTGTTCAGAGTGCTTCAAGCGAGAAATTTATTCGAATGTCTTTGTAACATTTCAATTCAGTGCTCGCTCCTTTGCTTGTAATCGTATACCTAATGGTTTTAATGGTACTTATATAACGTTACGATGTGATTTTGGTTTTAATGATTTCGTCAAGGGGTCCGTGATTTCCGTCACGCCGTCCGACGTCATTATTATCGCGATTGTCTAAGAAGAAAATAATGGTGTCATTATTCACGGCTGTTTTGTCACGGATCGAGTGTACCGGAATATTCCTGTAACCCGTCTTGGCTTGCACTTGCCTCACAATAGTGAAACAGCTGGCGAGAGGTCAACGACACCAGGGCGCTACCGCAAATTGTATAGTTACACATTGAACAAAGCAAAAAACGTCCATTTTGTTGTTGAATCCGTGAGTCTGTTCAAGCAATGATTCTTAGAACTCGGCGTTCAAAAGCACGAATGTTTGAGCATTACTCGTTATCCTTATTCAGGTACTGGGACTGTATTCTGTAGAGTAAACATGCTCAGCTTTTTCAAACTTTCAATTTGCATATAATACGATGATGAATTGCTGGTTTTTTCGTCGATGTTAATCAATAAGCCCTAATAGCTATAATAAATGTAAGCTCATGTTCAAACACGGAATGCACATTCGTTGTTTTCAATGCGCATACGCCATCGACATTGGTGACGTCATACAACCCTGGGGTCGATGCACGGGCCCCTGTCTGAGTACCTGCATTTTTTATTGCATCCCTAAATGACGCAAGCGGATCAATACCACCATTAGACTGAGGCCACAGGCTCCACAATCTCCCCTCAGAAATTTCTCGAAAGGGAAATAAACTGACAATCAACATTTTTTGTACAACTGCTGCGTTTTGTCTTAGAAAAAAATTGTTAGGCGTAATAAATAAAATGACATCAGACATCATTTGAAACACATACTTTGGCAGTAATATTAGGTATAGCATTAGAATATATATTATTTAATTATGTCGTGGTCAAAAAACAAATGTGGAAAAATACACATTAAGTTTAACTGACTTTTAACACCTGCTAGGGAGACAGTTTGTGTTAACATATTTTTTGTACAATGTTAAAATGACGCGACATTCTTTCTTGTAGACTTAATAGAATAATCATATTCAAGTTGTATTATGTTTGAACTAACCAAATGAGTTGAATACATCTTTTAAAACAATAATCTTTAAAAAAATTAAAAAATTCCACTCGCCACTTACCATCAGGTGGGATTGTTCTCAAGCATTAACTTATAAGATATAAAAAAAATTGAAAAAACTTCCGACAGTTTTGTTATCACTACACATAGCTAAGAACACTCGATTAAGTCACCTTTAAATAAACTAGCTACGATTTGGGAGCTACGATGACACAGACAGACATTCAGATCCACAGATACACACATACACAGACACGTCAACCCACCCCTCTTTTTTGTCGGGGGTTAAAAACAGAATTTAATACTAATCTCTGTAAAGACTAGAAGTTTTCGAAACACGAATTTCCATTACACGAATTTTACACGAAAACAGTTCCTTCAGGGCCCACTACTCAGCACGGGTCTCTCCTCTTGAGGAGGCCGGGAGCATACTCCACCACGCTGCTCCAGTGTGGATTGATGGAGGGGTTAGTGGCCAACCAGATTGTCGGAAGTTTTCAAACCGCCCGAGGACCTCCGACATGGCTTAACGACTGTTATCTTATGATAACAACCGGAACCAATGACCTTACGTGCCCTCCGAAGCACGGAAACGCTCAAGAATTTTTGAAAATTATATTTTACTATAATCCTCACGATATTTATTTTGTACACTATTAAGTCAAAATATCGGTGAAATATCGTCATAATATCGGTGTACAAAATAAATACCGCGAGTATTATGTAATAGTAAAATGAGTCCACGATGAGTGAAGTTCAAAATCTTGTACTGAAAATTATACCTGTATACCTGTGAAAATATACCTGTTCAAACGCTCGTTGGAGTAGTCCGCCCGTAACTGTCGGTAGTAAGTATCATTGTAAAGCCAAAAGGTCGGCGATTGCCCCAAAGCCCTACATCCTCCGATTGGCAGCGAGGCCAGAAGTTCCCGTTGTGCAACCCGCCGATCCACAATCGGGCACCCGGCGCCCGGGCGGCCCAAAAATGTGTCAAGTTGAACCCCGGTCGTTCACCCCACCGTATTTATATTTACCTCTTCGCGACGCAACGCACTTAACTCTTTCAACTCTTTGTGACGATGCAGCGTTTGCAATGCAAATCGCATCGGAATAATCTTAATCATTGAACATTGTTGTGATATGTTAATACGGAAGCGTGAAGTCTTAACATTGTCAAAACATTTTTGTGACATAAAAAGTTATGTTTTATGAGGATTTTTACGTACTTTGTGTAATGTAAAGCTCAGAAAGCCCGTCAACACACTTTCCTCTCCACGCGACAGGAACGGACTTAATGTTATTTATTGTTCAGGTACTCTTAATGTTGAATTAACTTATTTTTTGAAATATTTATCTGACAACGATCCTTTTTGTTAACTTTTTAAGCATTCTCATAACCATACTATAGTAAAAAAATATCCAAAATGTGTCAAATATACTAAAGCAATTTCTTATACTCAATCATAAATTATATTTTTCCAAGGCATGCAATTTTAAAATATTTCCCTTTTGAAACCAACCCCGTACTTATTATGCACGACTCGTTATCATCTTGTAGAAAAGAAATAATTGTAATGGTGTCTACGTGAGGAATAAATAATTCATGGCGATCTTTTGAAAAATATCATGGTTCGCCGGCGGCGCGGCCGCATTATAATTTTAAATTCCGGAATAAAACTAACTCCTACAGACACAGACCGTCTTACTCCTGACTGTCTACTCGTGTAAAAGATTAAATGTAAAGTGTTGCCATAAAAAACAAATCACAGCCAGGTATGTCGGCCGCTGTCGGCCATCTTGGGTCTCATTTGTGACACTTGGGATTGACGTCTTTTGATGAATCATAATTGGAAATAAGTTGAATCCAAAAAAAATTTTTTTTTTAAACGCTTTTATTTCAATTTTTTTTTTGATTTTCGTGTATTGTCATCGGAAATACACATGTCTGCCAAATTTCATCAATTTTCATTAAAGGGAAGTCATTCAAATTAACGTTACAAGATTTGATTTGATGCTTTGATGCTCCGAAGTGAAAGTAAATAAAAGCGTTTAAAAATCCGACCTGTTTTTGCTGCATTTAAACTAGATCGGTATGATAAAACTTAGCTTAGTACATTTTACATCACGTAAAAATAAGACCATAACTATTGAAGTGCAATGTAGGCATTGAAGTATAATGTCATAGAACAGACATCTCGAACAAAATGTGTCCCGCCCGGGAGGTTCCATTTTCAAAATTGAGCCCCCGTCTCCTTTCAAAATCGAACAAATCCATGGAAAATTGAAGCCCATTGGCGCCAATTCATTAAGACAAACATCGTGTTCTCAGTGTCGGATTTTACGCTAGTAATAATAATTCAATGACCATAACTAGTTTACTTTTATATTGTCGTATTCATAAGATTTTCATATTAACTCTAACCTCAAATATTTTCATCAGCTATCTGAACCTATACTTTCTATTTATTGTGTCAGCTGTAAATTTTGTCAGTAATTTGAAAACACTACGTCATTTACGTCTAAAAAGGTTTAACGGCCGACGTTGGTCGTAGACATAACGCACGGATATTTTATATTATTTTGACGTCCAAGCACGCGCTATTCTTTTGCACCTTTTGCACCTGCGCTTGCGCTGCGGCTGTGCCGAGGACGGCCGTTAAAATAAGCCTGGGTTCCGGGTCGCAAACAACAACATATTATTCTTCTTAGCTTGCTTCACTGGACGTAAATTAAACTTTTGTGGAAATTAAGATTTTTTATTATTTTATAAGCAGTCGTTTAGTAATGTATGTATGCTCTTTATGACTTAATAGATTCCTTTGCCTAGTTGTATCAGAATTCAGAATTATTCAGCAGAGCGTGATATGATAAACTGAAAGTAACATTTATAACAAAATTTAGTTTTTAATTTGTTTATTTACTGACTGTGAATACTGACTGTATTCACTGACTCACTTTATATGACACGGGTCAGCACCGGTTTTTTAGAAAATTAAGTCCATCCATCCATCCATCAGCCCTTGGAGGTCCACTGAAAATTAAGTACTGATTGAATAATATTGCCATAATTTTTTTATGCGTTTGTTTCTACCAAAGATACCTTCTTCTTCACTTTTGATATTCTTTTGATGTTAAATTGACAGCAGATGTTTGTCAATAAATTTAACATTGACAATGTTTCAAGGGACTCGGGACAAAGGACCCAGTGACTTGTGAAGCCGCAAATTGACTTAGAAAAGACCCCCGAGCTCTACTGATGTTATAGGGTTGTCAATATTGCCGTTATTCAATTATTATTAATAAACATATCATGTAATTCTTTGTCTCTTTGACCTCCTTCAAACTTCCGATATCAAAATATTCATAAGTGAATTAAAGATTTTGTTTGTTTACATTCATTAGAGGTTAGTTGATCTTGTTTTAGGTTTTTCAAAATTGTTCTAACAGATCTTCATTACAACAAGCATACTTAACTATTCACAGAACCATGATCTTTTAAAATCTTATTAAGAAGCGTCTGATTTTTATACAAATAGCTGACAAAAAGCAGACGAGCTCTAATAAGTGGTCTAATTAGACATGGACATCAGTAACAGCCTAAAGCGCTAAACACAGAAGGCTTACATGATAAGAAACTATTCGTTACTCCATAATAGTCCATAATTATTTTTAATGAATCTCGTATCGTTTTAATACGATTTTAATTCATTTTTTTGCGCGACTGCCAAGGAAGGGTTATTATTTATGAATTGTCTATCAGCCCTTGTCTGCCATGCCCTTCACAAGCATGTGATCGCTTCGTTGGCCACAGCTCAGGCATACGCATGACAAAGTTTAGTTAGCTGTTGTTAGACGGTGCGCATGCGACTGCCTAGCACGCACACGCAAATCATGAACGCCAGACTGCTTCGAACTAAAAACATATTGAATTTTGTCTACATCACTATTCAACACGCTATTAACTTGTGGTGTTAGGTTCTGTTTAAAAAACTAAAAAGACAACACTGTTAGTCAATAAGTTGATTGACTAGATATTTGATAGTTTTAATACAGGATTACCTATATGACGTTAGTACTTTGATTAGCAATTTAGTACGTTGGAAAAAGACAGTAATAAGAAAACATGTCCTTTCAAATAGCCATAGCTCAATTATAAATAACTTACATACACTATGTTGACACAAATACCTATAAACTATTAAAGTAAGATTAGTTACATTTTATTTTGAATATTTATCCAAGTAACTAATCTTTAGTTACATTTTATTTTAAATATACCTACATTGTATGTTGGGATATATAACTGACTATTTTCTCAGTTTATTGTAGCACTTAATAGCTGCATTTAAAGAGCAGTAAACAAGAAATTCATATCAGACAGTTATGTCTGGTTCATGTCTGTCGCTGCCAATGTTTGGGATTGGATGGGATTCTTGTGGCTATTTTAAACTTTATACATACACATAAATTATAGAACATATCGACATCATTAAAGTAAAAATCAATTAAATGTAAAACTACTTAAATGCGTTTATGGTTGAGATATTTAATGATTACAATATAAGTCCATGGAAAAAATGCATACCCAAGTAATGAACAATTATTTGAGCAAGGCAAACAATTTATATTCACAAACAATTAAATGAATATTATGTATTTGTACGCATACCAAATTAGGTATAGAAATAGCTTTTTTTCTACGTAAGTCTGTAATTGTCCGTAGAAAAAGTATAAAACTCCTAACTCACTCGCTCGTAAAAGCAGACCCTCTTGAAAACGGCTAACTTACTTTGAGAAATATGTTTTTTTTATTTCTCAGTATTCTCATAATTATATAATTAATTCTCTACGGTACTGCGTTTTTTAAAATGTTTGTGAAATAAAAATAAATTTCTCTAAACTTAAGAATACATGTATGCTATTATGTATACATGTAACTTAAGTATTAATAAGACAAAGAAATACTTTTGATAGAAGTATTTTGTACATTGTATAAAAAACCAGAGCCATGCGCAAACCATAATTTTGAGTTCATATCCCTAATAGGATACATGTATTTTGATAACACAGAAGGGTTTTTTACGTCATGCAGCTGCCGATAAATTTGCAAACGCCCCAATTTTATTCAAATAAAATATCACCGAAACGACAATCACGAAGTGTTGTCTATTCAAGTTTGTAAAGACATTGTGCAGTTCTGTCTAGTTTTACAAAGCGCTCATTGATGTGAAGATAGCACACGTAGCTGTAGCAACGTTGTAAACAATGATGTTTAAATCAATATAGATACGTTATGCCCTTACAAATCAACCGAAAAATCTGTTCCGATATCCGCAAGGCACGCTTTATTGCTTTATCGCACGTCTTTATCGCTCTCGCGTCAAAACTACATCGCTATCTCTTTCTTCACCTGAATAAGAGTTCCCAATTGGGAACTTTTTGAGTCACACAACGCGAGCGCTTATGACATATCTGCCTCTTTTTAATAAATAATATCATTGGTTGTAAATGTAAATGCAGGGGATGAATCCCTTCGTGCGTCACCCACAAAAATCTTTACTACGGAAAATCCCCGGTGAATATTTTTTTTACAACACATTCTACCAATCCCGTTTGACCGCCCCATAAAAATAATAATGCACACTCGTGTAGAAATTTGGCGAGAAATAGAGTTTGTTCTGTAATAAGAATTTTGTACCTTCTTAATTACTTTAATAATGTCTGCCTACTCGTGCAGCAAAATAATTTGCTACAAGAGAAATTTTGTCCTTTGAAATAATTTTAACTTTTTGTCAATAACAAACTTCTTTTTAAACTTTTAGTTCGGCTTGGTTGCCTCTGTGTTATTATCATTCGTTCAGAGTTTATTTTCATAATAATCTATGTTGAGAAAAGATCAATGAATCCCAGTTTCAAGGTTCTCTATGTGACAGGCAAACTATGGATTTTACGGTAAACGCAAACACAAGTGCACTTTTCTCGACTTCAATTTACCAGACGAGATGAACTTGCTGAAAATTCTGAGCGAAATGTTGAAAATATCCCGAAACGAGTCTGCTGTGGTTGAACTGTACTAAAAGATCGCTGTCAGATCTTTACTTTGCGGCGACTCATTACTTTCTGGACGATTTAGTCTGAAAGTTTTCGTCACTTTATAGAAATATCCTCGGTTCTTTGGAAAAGGTGAAAAACACTTATTCTGGACGTTTCAAGATTCTCTAAAAGTGCAAACTAAAACAGTTTTTTAGTAAATAACCAAAGAGAAGAAAGAATTCAGAAAACTCTTTGACCGACTTAAAGCATCAGAAGGTCTAAAACCAGATACAAAATATCCAACGCGACGGACCAATAGAAATGGCCGGTATAATCATTATAAATACTTCCCCTGTCATTCTCGATAACATGCCAAAACAACTCGAATTAATCGGCTCGGAGCATGCAAAAAATTAATGTAAAATGCGCCGGGGCCTGCACGGGGCACAAAACAGCGTAGCTTATGCAACATCCTGCGGTACGATCACACCATGTGAAGGAAGGGTTAGATATATATTTGTGTGTGGTATGGAGTGGGTTCTCATTTTGTCTGGCGTGGCCTTGATTTTTTCCGAATCGCTGAGACTGGCCTCGAGCCGGCAGGTGATTAGGTTACATAAACTAAGTTGTTCTCCACTTCCTGCTGGCGCGCTCTGCAGTTGTCGGAGGTTTCTAAGAAATCGCCGAATTCGCCCGCCCCCATTGTTTTGCTCCTGTTGCCTTTCCAGTTTGCCGGGTTAGGATACGCGTCTACAGGGCTGTTATATAACATATTGCGCTGGTCTTTGTTTAGTTTTACGTAATGCGTGTTTTGTATAGTATTATGTGGAACTGGTGGTTTTAAGAAGTCTGATAAGATGTTATCTTTAACTTTGGGTTTTAACAGGTATTTAAAATGCTTTAGTTCAAGTAATTTGTATTTAGCTAGTTCATACAACTTGATTGAACTACGAATAATGGCAACTTGGTTGAACATAAAATATTTCCAGGCACTCCTTAATCTTGCTCTATAGTCGTAAAACTTAATTTATGGACTTTAAATATTCTAATAATTATCACAAGCCGTCATTAAGAAATAATATGACAGGAAAAGATATTAAAGATTTATTACTCTGCAAATGGATAACAATTAATTTAAAAGGCCACTAGTCATAAAATTTAAATTGAAGCGCCTAAGTAAAAGAATTTTAGGACTGTATGTCCGTCAAAAACCCATTACACGCCATAATCGTTAGAAGCGTAATGGGCGTACTGCCTTTCGATACGAATGGAGTGGACAGGAGCATCAAACTGGTTTGGTCGCACGCGATCCGGCTCCGACGGAGGGAAGGGACATGCTACAAATAAATAAAAAGAAACCTAAATGCAGCTCTAGGAAACGTCGACCTTGAACGCAAGACGCACGGCACCTGGCGTTGTTATCTGTCTTTCATTTGCGAACCTATTTTGTAACTTCGTCACGCCTATGGTTAGTTTTGGGCATCTTGCAATTTGGTGCTGTGCTAACTGCCAATATTTTTAACTTCCCGATTGACCTATCAATAATGTTTGTAATAACAATTATAAATAAAGATTTACCGGAACAAGTGACATATCCACGACCAATAAACATTTGTCTCATATTTCTGTAAGAATCAATCCCAGGCTTCACTCATCAGATTCATTACCTACTTGTCTACAGCGTCGTCAAATCGGCCATTCAGTATCTTGAAGTAGTTAGACAAGTGGTGATTTCTTTATACAAAGTCCGTGGGAAATGTAAGCATCAGCAATGTCAGAAGCGCTTTCAAGCCGGTGATAATATTGTATATGTCGGTCGTAGTCTCGTAGTAGTTAGTTGCGTAACCGGTGTCGATTGTCAAGTCGTGAGGAAAGTGAATGCAGCATTCGAGGTCGACTAGAAAGTTGCCGCCGCATACGTTCAGAACTGCCAGTACTGTCACCGACAAGACATCGTTATTAATATCATCCTTATACCTTCACGTCTAATCCATTACAACCATTCAAGCACCATAAGTAACCTTTTATTTCCGTCGAAAATGAAACAAACGAAAATGCGCCAAAGTTTTTCAAACTTGATCTTCTAAAAACAAATCTAAATAGCGACACATCCAAAATTAATTTGAATACCGAACTCCATTGCATAATAAGATATTCAACTCAAAATCTTTTCCGAGACAGTATTAAAGAATTCCAAGGAGTTTTGCACAAAAAGTTACACGTGCCGAGTGCCGACCGACTCAATCGCTTTGGGCTATTGAAATTTTGGCCAGGGCCACTCGCTTCGGTGCATAGAATGGGCATCAGTGAATAAAGGAAATCTAAGATCTGATCAGAGTAAAGAGTTATGGTGCTGTACGCTATGTTACAAGAACTATCTTCCATCTTTTGATCACAGCACATTCTTACACTTTATTGACTATGAATTCGTAATAAAAACTAGTCAGATCTGATTCTAACTCGTGAAGATTGGGTTCAGTATTGTAATTGTAAGAATATTTTTTCTTTCCATGTTAAAGTTAACATGAAAAGCAAGTAAATTAATGTGAATTTTAGGATTATGTTAAAGGCTCTGCTTAGCTGCTCTCGTAAGCTATGGACCGGAATAACTTTTTTTCCATATGTTAAGGTCACTAATTTGGTAGATATAGGAATAAGTTATTAGGGGTGAAATTTGGGATTTAGAACCCTTTATTTTAGTATTCTTTAGTTAGAGTAGGTTACTTGTATTTTCAATGTGATGCTCTTAACTGAGTTTTTTTAATTTCTCTTTAAATTCTCTTGTATACCCCAAAATTAAAGAATCAAAACAATTATTGAAGGTATAATTAGTAAATTGTCAAATTCTATATTATTTACAACTTTTAATTTTAGATTTTTCTTTTAGTTGTTTCGAAGAAAATCGATTGTGATAGGCACGCAATATATTATTCACCAAATTACCACGGATTTTATCAGCTGTACGGAAACTAAATCGCTCTTGGTATAATCGATATAGAATGGTTTTGTAGTCTGTCATGTTAAAAGGGATTCGATCCAGCGATTGCGTTTAAGATTGATTAGTGATGCAGTTTTACAAGCGAATTTTTATTCTTGCTACTAACCGACGAGGCATTCATCTCAGTCACTGCGTAGCTATTTACCTGCCCACATTGTATCACTATTCGTTTCATCCAAAGACAGCTTGCATACTAAACGACCCCACAGTGACTTACAATAGCTACTATAAAAAGTACTCTTGACTTGGCATAGACGAGCAAAGATTACACACACACGAACAACGATTCTGTGGCTGTGGCTACGTACGCAATGCGCCATGGTATTTCTTTCATTTTTTAGATCCATTACACATCGATGTTAAATCAATTTAGTAAATTGTTCGCAATTTCAAAAGTTAAATAAATACAAAGATTGTCATTAAGTGATCATTTTATGTGAAGTAAAAGCAAAAACGTGGAGGCGGCGAACGTGTACTGCATTGCGAGTTGCGAGTCGAAACTCGCATGCTTCGTTTGCATATGAAACGAAAGATGTTTTAATGTTTCGATTTTTACAAACTCCCTTTGGTATTCTTTGTGCTGCAGACCTTTAGTCTCAAGCTTATTTATGTGCGATGTTTGTATCTTGTTTGGATAGTGCGCTGAGTTATTTTAAGATCCTTTATCTTGGGAACTCGTTCACTGAGTGTGTACAGTACGTTACAATTCCAATAAGATGCGATGGTGTGCGACCAAAATTATGCTCAACGTTTTCGTCTCAAGTGCTATGACTACGGAGTCAGACATCGTTATCTGTCAAGTTTCCCATCAAGTGTCTCTCTTATCTCCCCATTCCCCACATGTTTGATCAGGTGCTGTTACAGAATAGTGGAGTTACTTTGTTGCTTTGACCACATTGCTGATCAAGGTCTCCGCGTATCACTTTGACCGTGAACATGAGCCTCTGTGCCCGTATCAAATTATATAATAAGGCTTCTAATCTAGTAGAACTTTTAGAGAAACTTGTAATCTAACCAATAACATAACATTTTAATGAAGGTAAGTACACACCGAATCGTCTGTTTAACATCTGATCGACTTTTAATAATAGTGTTATATTATACTTTTAAGCAGGCATTGCTACAGTGGAAAATAAATGCCTATTATTACATTTTTATGTTAATATAGCGTCTATAAATCAAGTTTTTATGACTGGAGCCACAAGGCTTCGCTTCAATTAACTTTGTGTATCACTGTTAGCTATTTGGTTTTATTTGAATATATCTTAAAAAGTATTTACACAAAATTAGGTATGTCAACTACTAGTTTATTTCTTTATTGAGTAGAAATTCAAATAAATAATAACAAATATACGATATCAATCGTAATTGTAATATTGATTGTTTGGGAGTAGGTACTGATAGATGAAGAGACCCGTTTTATTCTGTTCAACAATTTCTTAAAACTAATTCAAAGCTAATATTTACAGTATTTGAAACGGCAGGAAATTAATTAGTTTTCTTTGAAGTCATCAGTTTTAAGGCTTGACAACGCGGAATGTAGTTCTGCGCGCGCGCATGACTCAAGCGACATTCTATGGCTTTTACAACCAGAGGAAACTCTCCCTCCGATTTCTTAGAAGTGTTGCAAAAGGAAACTTGCATTTACTTTATTAAATGCGAAGTTTCCATAATTTTTTTAGGTTTTTTTCGTACATTTATTTGTTAATTTGAACAAATCCTTCAAACTCAATGACTCAATTCAATAATGACATCGTTAGGTATCTAATTTTAAATTGCATTAGTAAATTAAAATCCACAGTAGTAATACATATTCAAAGAATACAATACTGAATTAAAGCCGAAGTGCAAATAATATTCGTTATGAAATCTTTTACGCTAACACTGATATCAATGGGCATTGTAATATTTCATACAAAAATTTCTTCGGGTCTGTACGAACTACGAACGAGTACGATATTAATCCGAGGTGGGAAGTAACGGTTTGGTAACTTAATGCGAAGATAAGAGGCGAACCGAACGGTACCTCTGTTGGTTGGTCGCTGGTGGACCGGGCCGCCATTTTGTGAAATAAAAACACGGCACGCACATGTCAGTGTTTACAGCATTAAAATATCTATTGATTTTGGAGCAACTTTGACCATAGACTAGCGTGGGAAAAAGATGGCGTGCAAAAAATTATAGTTGAGAACTTGATGAAGATAAGAAAACGGGAGTGCCCTTGCCAAGACGGCACTACCTTTTTTCTAAGTTGTATCGAGCAGTTTTTGGGAGCAAGTTAATAACTGGGTTAACGCTCCCCACTTGGTAAACACTAAACAACGCCTCATTAAGTGGTATGTGGTGTTACAGATATTGATGGATAAGTTTCTATAGCTGCAAACATCGAAATGGAATCTATTACTGTGATATACTACGACATTATAATTATTATAATACTTACATCTAGTATCTACCGCAAAATATACTTCGATAATACCTAGTTTAGACATTGAAGTATTATTATTAGCGTACAGAACCGACATCGCGACACCGCGAACACTATGTATCTCCCAATGAATAGGTTCCAATGGGCTTCAACTTTCAATGGATTCGTTCGATTTTGAAAGGGGAACGGGGGCTCAATTTTGAAAATAGAACCTCCCGGCGGGACACATTTTGTTCGAGATGTCTGTTCTATGATATTAGGTACATTATACTTCAATGAGTTCAGATGGCATTTTTTTACTGACGGCAAATAAATATGTACCTATCTATGAAAGACTGAAATAGATATTAAAATTTTGTAATTAATGAATTGGTAGGTACCTTTAAGTAGGGCACGTAAAAATACCACAGAGATTTGTACAAAAACATCCGTTTCCATCCACTTTTGACCAAAAACGACGCATTTATCGTTTTGCAGAATTCGAATTCGAACATTTCAAGGTCATTGCCTCAGACTGTTTGAGCAATAATTTCCTGTTTTTTCGTGGTGACTTAGTTTTTATAACTAAGTACCTACTACTAAGTACTTAACTTATTTACTAGTTTTTTAAGTTTATGACATCCATTATTAAATAAGTAACGGTTACAAACAAATTCAAATTGCTACGTAATTGACATATGTAGTCTAGTGTGCCAAGTGCCAGTGTAAATTTAAATTTGATAGAATAATTAATAAACTATTATATACTTATTCCTATTCTAAAATTTCAAAATCCATGTTCCACGTTCTAGTATTTATTTAGGTAGTCAATAATTCTTTATAGTATTCTTATTAAGATTTATCGTAACAACCAAAATGCAATAATGATCATAGCTCATTGTACTGACCTTGTATTTTATCAGCCATCGCTGCAAACTCGACAGCGACACAGCCACAGACATGTATACCTAGAGGACACAGCTCTCGATGTACAATGGTCAAAGGATATAAATTATTAAAATAGGAATCTTAACATAAAAGCCAATCGACAATCCTCGCTCGAGCGTACCATACATAAAGGTATTTTCAAGATAAATAAAGAATTTACTTCTACATACCACACTACTACCGTAGAAAATATACCATGGATGGTGTGATTCATGGCTTAAACGTTTAATATTAATTTTAAGTTAATGCAAATACACGTTATAAATGATACCACATAGCAAAGTTATTGATGATTGATGATAAGGAATATATTATTTTTGCTGTCCTTAACATCGTAGTTATAATAAAAGTAAATGACACTGGCGGTTTATTAACGTAATGTTGCATAAATAACAAAAAAAATATACATTCTTTATTTAAAATGCTTGAATTTAACGATCCAAATTCAAATTCGCAAGCCGTTAGCGCTTTATTAGATGGAGTCCGTACTATTTATTATAGCTTGTTAAGCATTATGCTTGCACTAGCAGTAAAAACAAGTGAAGCTAATATAAAGCGTGTAAAAACTAAACTCGTTTCCCATGACTAGAATGATTAAATTAACTACTTTCGTGCTGCACCAGTCACTGCTGGCTAGTTAAAGTCAAGTTGTCTTGTGTAAACACACCTCAGCACACCTTTCTTTTTATAATACATTTTAACTTGCTTATCATTGTAAGAGACATTGCACATAGCCTATGTACCTAATATTGGCACGGTAGGCGTATAACATATTATTATGTAGGTCTGAGTAATAGTTTAGTGAAATGTATAGAAAAAAGATTATTTTTGTTAAGACTTTTTTGCGCCGTAAATGTTTAATTTTTGTACAAACAACTACAAACTTTATAGTATGAAATGAAAATATTCGTTGTCTGTCTGACTGAAGTCTGAAGATTACTTATAATCTTAAAAAACTATGGTCCCTTTTTTTAGACGCGTCTTTTATGGTAAACAAGCTTGGCACAATTTTTTACTGAATATTAGTTTATACCTATCCATTAGTTAAACAAAGAACAATGCCCAACTGCCATACATCGTTTTATTTCATTTTCAACTTTAGCGTCTTAAAATAAAATAAAATCTAAAAATCGCCGCTTTAATTTCTGAGCTTAGATATATAAGAATTTTCAGCAGACACCCTAGAACCAAAGTATTTTAAGATTGAATTCTTATAACCATTGAGTCATAGAGTAGGGGAGACTTACGGCTTGCCTGTAATTTTTACCATTATTTTATTCTGACTTTTTTTGATTGACAACCGGAAATGGAAATTTGACATAATTACATTTATCATACCAACATTTATAACGAAATTCTGACTGTAATATTGGCCAGAAGTCTCCCTATATCTTACTTGATACAAGCTATGTATCGAAGTGAGTGCCCGAATGAAAATGGACATTGTTGACGTCATTGTTATATTTGTTATTAAAGTCAATTCATCACTTATTAATAAAATTATTTTACGCTGGGTAATACGGGTACAGGTATTAATTTTAAAATACGTAAAAAAATAATTGAATTGCTTCTGTATAACTGACGTTTTAAGACGCTAACAAAAATGAAAAATAATTTTTGGGCATTGTTCTTTAATATAAAAGAGAAATTAGTTTTTGTATTAAATTATCATATTTTATTCCTAAACTCTTTGTATTTTGTGTCAGTATTATTTTAAATTACAACAAAAGTCACAGTTTTCAATTATGTAGGGACAAGTTCAGCTGTTCAAACTGTAGTTCACGAAGAATTATGTTTATGATGTAAATTATGACTTATTGTAATCACCTGATTGAAATGATATTATTATATCTATGTAAGAATTGATATATTATTTTCATATAATTATGGAATTAAAATATTTAATTTTGCTTGTCGAACCAGTGAATTTTTTTCTAACGGCATTGAAGTATAATTAACACCATGTATGTCCCAATGCATTGGCGCCACGTGGCTTCAATCTTCAATGGATTCGTTCGATTTTGAAAGGAGAACCGGGGCTCAATTTTGAAAATCGAACCTCCCGGGCGGGACACACATTTTGTTCGAGATGTCTGTTCTATGACATTATACTTCAATGATCAAATGCAATATTAAGGTGGGGGAAAACCTCGGCGGAGGGGATCAAACGTTTGAAAAAAAATTCAGTGCATTTTAAGCTGTAGCCCTAGTTGCACAGATTTACCATAATTTTAATTTAATAGGATAGGTATAATAGTTCAAATTAAATAATCAATTCCGTAACCAACTACAACCATAAAATTATAATTACAAACGTAAAGGAACTCTAGGTTTTTTATGCAAAAACAGAGCATGTTAACAACCTATTCGTGTCGCGATTTAAAATTGCAGCGATATAAAAAGGCTTCCGATGTAGGCACTAGGCAGCCAGTGGCACTAGCAACCAGGCGTTCCACCGATGGCCTTGATTGGTCGCGCGAGGAGACCTTGAGCGGAGATACGTTGAGACCGATTGTAGGGTTGACACTTGACAGCCGTCATGCATTCATTACGTTTCTAGAATGTCAATTGTTTTTTCTTTATGTCGGTATCAGTCATAACCAGTTACAATTAACATGCCATGTTAGAGGCCCTCGGGCGCCATGAAAATTTTTGACGCTTGGATTGACCACTAACCTTCCGCTAATCCACACTGGAGCAGCGTGGTGGACTACCGTTTAGGCCTCCTCAAGGGAAAGACCCGTGCTCAGTAGTGGGCCACTATTGGGTTGAAGCTAGCCAGTTATCCACCGGTCTTCTCAGGTCTACCAGTTTCTTTTAGGCCGATGTATTGATTCAGGTAATTTTGTGTTGGTGTCAATGCGATTGCCATTACCTTAAACAGTGGTATCGCAGCATTCGTCGCTTCCAAATCTGCTTTTGGAATAAATTAATACGGTGACCTTCTGACCACACCTGACCATCTGGTGGCTTTTAGGGTTAGATAAAAAAGAATTGAATACTAACCTAGTATTTTTTCATACTCTCCAAAACAGTCTTTAAATAAATAAATGTTCAACAATTTATGTACTTTCTCATAATTTATTTATTTAGTTTTTTTTTATGGAAATAGCCGGCAAACGAGCTGACGATCCATCTGATGGTAAGTGGATATCGTCGCCCATGGACATCAGTAACACCAAAGGCATTACTGATGCGTTGCCAGCCAAGAAAGAAAGAAGAAAAAGAAAAAAAGAACTGGCTCTCAAGCCCCCAGCCGGAACACGACGAGTCGTTTGGCGGCTGACTCATGCTCGAGGGTGGTAGCTATCCAGGCGCACCCCTGGAGAAATAATAGTAGTGATAATGGTATTAATTAACAATTAAAATCAATACCACTAATACAATCCCTCCGTGGGCCCTACCACCAGCGGGCCGGATTTAGTCGCCTTTTACGACACCCTTCCGGCGTGGGATTGGGGTTAGTATTCTAAGCCACCCCAATACGGCTGAAAATAGTTATTTACACTTTATTATACCCTTATAACTAAGTGGTACAAAAGGTGGACTTAATGCTATAAGCATTCTCTGCCAGTCGACCTTTGGTTTAAACAGAGAACAGTGAAGGCGGTACAAGAATATAAAAGTAGAAGTAGAATAATCATTATTATTATTCAGCATAATCATTATTTTTTTCATGCAAGTTGGTTTTGACAACCCTAATACGCGGCATGGTACGTTACGTACGATGTGGCGCGTTCACTAAACTTTGCCATTACGTCACTTGTATTTTGGTCTCGGCATGTTGTAGATGAATAGCCTGCCAAAGTTCCATGATCGCAAAATTAGTGTTAATAACGGAATGATGAAGTAGGCTGTTCTAACAATGTTTGTTTTTGTATTTCCACACAATATAAGTATGTCATAACTAATCTTTTACGCACATAGTTTATGTAAGTAGGTACTTATAAAACATACTTAACTACAATACTTTCCTATATACAAATGTTAGATGACAATGGTGCGAAGGTTACCTTTTTACAAAGTATGTACAATTTTGTACTTATTAAATTGTTGTACTTACAGAAGATGCGTAACAAATAACCATTTATAGGTAGGTATATCCGGAAATGTTAAAGAAAATGATTTTAAAGTAAGTAGGTACCTTCTCGTAGGTAGTTATATGTATAGTGTGTTCTCCGTTTCTTTGATGTCGTGACGTCCATAAGTGGTAGGTAAGTGGTAACAAACAAAAAAAGGAATTATTAAAACTAGCCATAAGCCAGTCTTATCTATCTGTAAAGAAAATGTTACTTACAGTGACTTTAGCTTGAATACCTATTTATCTAAGTACCTTAAATAGGTAGCTACACCTTATCTACCTTAAATAGGTACACCTTTTCTAAATACATACATTATTTCTCATACTCATGTTGTAGTAACGATCACACGGGTCCTCTTCCCACCCACACGTGATTTTGGATATGAGATGACAAAATATATTGCTATGTTCTGTCAGGGAGTTTATGAGATTATTTATAAATTACGACACGTCGAAATGTCCATCGCATGGCATCCGTAATACTAAAGACATTACGTCGTCGGTAAAGAAGGCGATGACATTGTTTTGATTTTTGTGTCTTTTAATTATACCTTTGTTATTCCCCCGATTATGAAGCATGAAAACGTATTATTATTATTATTAATTATTCGATCTCCAATTTTCCTACTACAAATTTAAAAGATCGTTACTAATTTTTGATATAGGTAGTGTATGTAATTACTGGCAACTACAGTTTAAAAAAAATATAATTATATTTTAAATTCTAGATGACTTTTGTTTCTTAGTAATTGTATCGTAGCAATAATTTATACAAATTACAAATAATGCATTGAATCGGAAAACATACATTTTGTTCATATTATGTATGAACAAAATGTATGATGATGACCCTGATGACCGAGCTTTGCTCGGTTTAGTGTTGCTTAACAACGCCATTTACTGAAGTAGCTTTAGTATTGCTACTTGCCAATAGATGTCAGGAAGAGTATATTGTAGAAGTTTATCATTGCCTGAAAACATCGATAAAACGACATTTTTTAAAAATGAATCCTAGCTAGATCGATTTATCGCCCCCGAAACCCCCTATATACTAAATTTCATGAAAATCGTTGGAGCCGATTCCGAGACTCCAATTATATATATACAAGAATTGCTCGTTTAAAGGTATTAGATATGAAAAAATTCAAATAATTAATGAAAAAATAAATAGATCTTCATTTTGGTTCGAAATCGGTAGAGCCAAACTAGAAAAATCGAGTCAAGTATCATATTGTAGTAAATTAGTGATAATCTTATCGTCGTGAAGTATGATTGGTTACAGCGAAGTAAAAAACTTATTATCACTGGCTGCCCACACAGACTAAGAAAAATAAGCTTGCCGATTTCTCATTTGGGAGTGGCAGTCAATACATGCAGCTTGTAAATTGAATTATTTTCCATCATCAATTTTAAGATTAAAATTGACTTATTGACATCAGTGTGCGAAATAAAAATACTGGCGATAAATTAATATTTTATTAAAATAGAACGATTTAAGTAGATGGTAGTGCTTTCAACGATCCCTCGCTTTAATAGCAAATGGAAATCTGAAGTGGCTTATTAACATGTCATTTTAACATAGAGGTCCTTTAATTTCCTAACTCGGTCAGAGCTGTTAGCTGCTTGCAAAACTGTAAAATCCTTACCGATAAATGTTTTTACTCGTATTGGTCGCAGGGTCAGAATTATTAATGGAAGGCAATTTATCTGTTTCGCTTTTAGTCGGATGTCTGTCGGCTCCGTGACCACTCTGGCCTCACCTTCAGGTTCCCCTGATCGTAGTATTTCAGCTATTTTCATAAAACTCTTCTACTTTTTTCTATTTTGCTCCGTAATAAGATGCGTTATAATCCTGAATACGTAGTTAGAGCACAGGTTCTCTTGTTCTATCCACGCTTTTACGACTTTCAAACCCGTTTCAGTATGCCACTTGTAATGGTCATTGCTCGTTTCACCACAGCGGTTCTCAAACTTTTTTGGTGATGGAACATTTTTATCTCTGCAATTTTGCCCTTTAATATGCATGCATTATGGCCAGTATTTTCCAAAAGTTTTGACGAGAACACTAAGAGTAAACACGTTGATGTAACGAAATCATTTCATATGAATTACTAGTAAGTGTGGCACTAGATTATATCAAGTTGTGTTACATACCTACTTATTTCTTCAGATAAATATGCCTTTATCAGTTTATTTCTACGTCAATGTCACTGAATTGCCGAGAGGGCAATGCACGCGCTATCTATCTACTATATGTATGTAACGTTATTTTGTATCTCATACATATTAGTGATATATTTTCATCTATACAACACACAGGGTTGCCAAGATAAAGATTTCAAAACAACATGATAAGTTACTAATGCCAACGATACTGAGCATTCTGACACCACATTTTAAAAACATTGATATTTTAAAAAGTATATTTAAGTATTTTATTTGTTATTTTTCTCGTTCATAATGGAGTTGACTAGTAAAAATAGTTACGATTCATTGACATTATTATTTCTTTAAGTGACATCCCTAGATAGGTGCAAAATGGATTATAGTGTTGATAAAAACTGGTATTATAATTCATTGCCCTTGCTTGCTATCTGCAAGTCAGTCTACGTCCTACAAAAGATTAAATATTTATTGCATTCAATTACATTGAAATTTAAATAAGTAAGACAAAAGGTGAAACTGTTGTATTATACTTCTCAAACTGAAACATAAATAGATTAAATAGTATCAACATTCGCTATCCTTTACACCGAGGAGTCGGCGCAAAGAGAGACCAGCGGGCTTATTATGAACTTTTATAAAACCATTCATGTTCCAGGCAATTCATTTCTCGGGTTTAAACGACGTATGATTGGCTAAAAAAGTGTCACGTGACCGTTTGCGTAACACGAATTTGACGTTTATACTGGAACTTGGCTGGAATTAAGAGTTCATAATAGACCGCCAGGATAGCGTATTGAGTAGAATCAACAATTTAAATCCAGATTGAGGTTTACTGCCATTTAAATTATAAAGACATTTATTTACTAACGCTACACCTAATAAGAGAACTCTCAGAACTTCGCTATTAAAAAAATAGCGGCTTACCCTTCAATTTACCTTATTACAATGGCAGCAGTTACCACGTGTCTCAGTGGACCGAAGCGATGGGGGCCGTTACTAACCTACTAGGTCAATTGCGCAACACATCGTCTCTGGCGTATCCACGGCACGATTCCTCGGAAAATGTTGAAGTATTTAGTATCCCTAGTATGTATGTGAATCTTTCTATACTTAATCATTACGTGCTTTTTGCATTGTTTAAAAAAGTCTATCAACAGCCAAGGGCGTCGCCAGCCGATGGCCCAGGGGGGGGGGGGAGGGGGCAAGTTGATATGAAGAATGAAAAAAGTTAATTGTAGCCTGTAGATAAAGTCGAGAGCGCATGAACATTTCACTTGTCGAGCCTTACATTTACGACGATTGTAATAACAACAGTCCAACGTATAAAGATACACAAGTTCTTGACTGTACCTACAACAAATAAAACTTGTAAATAAGTTTTTACATTTATTAGAAAAATAGAATAAAAATAATTTGGGAGTTTCAATTTGAATAAGTGTACGATGTATTTTTTTTGTAACTACCACATTTTGATATTATAATAATAATATTTTAATATTCTTTTTTTGATTTGGTTGCTTTACATTTCACAACTTTTTTAGAATCTCTGGGGGGGGGGGGAGAATTTTAGAATCCTCTCTTCCCCCCCCCCCCCTTGGCGACGCCCTTGTCAACAGCATTGAAGTATAATGTCATAGAAAAGACATCTCGAACGCCGGGAGGTTCGATTATCAATACATTGGGACATAGTAATACATGGTATTCGCGGTGTAGGTTCTATACGCTAGTAATAATACTTCAATGATCAACAGTTGAATAATTGTATTTTATCAATTAGGTTGAGAATTGTATTATAAATCCAGCACGCTTTAAGAAATGTTTGTCTGAATCAATGTCTGAATAAATTAAGCGAAAACCCTCTCACTGGAGTTCACTGGACATTCTACCATCAAGTTCAAAATATCCAAAACTTAAAAATGTAAAATAAAGATAGAATATTAACCCAGTAGGTACAGAATTAAATGATCCAAACTAAAACTTGAACGTGCTTCTGAACAAAGAAAACGCTTATCATGATTGACTCAGCTTAACTTAAATCTAGACTTCTAGAGAACTTGCTTCGTGAATTCAGCGCTATGCATTAGAGATTTATGTATGTCCAAGACAAAGTTTGAAATTAGTTTTACACTTAGCAACTTCATTTTAGTTAACAGCTGGTGTTGACTTTGAATAAAAAATATAGAAATAAATCCTTTGTTGCACGGACTTTCTTTTTGAAGGTCCGTGGTTTGTTTCGAGACGAAAAATATAACGTAAGTAAGAATTTAAAAACATTCTTATTATTTGCACTGACCCAGTTTGAAGCTTAATGGAATTTGCTCGACGTCTCCTCAATCATGGCTGTTGGATATTGGATAATAAATAAATAATTAAAATAATAATTTTCAAGAAAAGAGTCAGAGAATATTACTTATCCTTGACAATGTAAATATTAGATATTATTTATGTAGGTATATATTTATATTTTGTAATATATGTATGTGTATATATAAATTATATGTATGTATTTAGTAGTATTGTATAGATATTTGTATTATTATTACCTAATTTATAACATATTATAATATTATTTATTCTTATATTTTTGCTTTTATATTTGTGTGCGCGCTGAACCTACCTCTCGACATTATTTCTCCAGTCGCAGGTCTGCTGGAAGAAATTTCTTAAGAAATAAGCAGTGCCTTTGTACATAATTACCTATATGTTGTGTCCTCATTGTATATCCACTGTGTGTACATAAATAAATAAATAAATAAATAATTAAAACAATTCCCAAAGTGTGCTGAAAGCTGCAACATTCTGATTTCCGCTATTGTGAGAACTACTAATGCGCTGAAATTCATAATAAAGTTCTAAACCTAAAAAATACCACCGAAGACAAACACCGCGACGTTTTATGAACTTGTACATTATCTTGAGAGTGAACATTCATTTGACATTGGATAGAATTATCAAGTACGGTTTACATGTTCCGATGATGCTCCCACTCGTGAGTTGTGAGCTGTGAGCTCGTGACTCACAATGTGACAGGTATGACATGCTAATGAACTCGGATCATTTTCTCAGACTTCGACCAAGGATAATGATTTGTGATCACTATTACGCGCAGTGGTCATCTGTATAAAGATTTGCAGTTGTTGGGGAATTGTTCAGCAGTGAAG
Source organism: Thymelicus lineola (assembly GCA_963932265.1). Classification (NCBI taxonomy): domain Eukaryota; kingdom Metazoa; phylum Arthropoda; class Insecta; order Lepidoptera; family Hesperiidae; genus Thymelicus; species Thymelicus lineola. The sequence goes on from OZ010686.1 coordinate 6,852,107, forward strand.
ACGTGGCTACTGTAATCCTTAAATTTTTATTATTTTCCCTTTTCTTATTAGTAAAATGAGTAGAATGAGGAGAAAAAAAATATGCAGGCCGATGCTATTTTATAATTGCCATTAATAATGCCTATTAATTAATATTATTTAATTTTATTATTATATTAATAATGCCATTAATAATAATACCATTTACCATCAGGGATGCATCAATTGGTTACCTCTTCGTACCGTCTTTCTAACGTGCAGCGTTCCTTTATGTGGATCGGTGTAAAATTTTATAATAAAGTCCCAAAGCAAATACGTGATTTGCCGGTGGAATATTTCACGAAACGTGTTAAAACTCAACTTAACGTAGGCAAGGGTTTTTATAGCAGAGACGAATAAATTCAAGAACGTCTAATAGAGATACCTAATTCTTTGTAACCGATTCATAAGCTCAGTTATTAACCCTTTAATTTCACCAAAGAAGGCAAAATAGACGATGTCAGTAGTATGTGTGTAGGTCCATTAATAATAAACATTTCTTGGCCATACGAGAGCAATTTGGAACCGTTTGGGTATGCCCTCATTATTTCATCGTCTACCGTTACGTAGTGTTGTGCAACTCACACGGATACGGCCATACGGCACTGTAGGAAAGCGTGATAGGTACGAGTATGTTCCATTTTTACGGCAAATCTTTCGAAACACCGTACAAGTATGGTATGGCCACATGTATAAATACCAAAGCGTAACCAATATTCTAGTTTCGGCGGCTAATTGCATGCGCCTAATTTTATGTGTAGTTTTGATAGTTTTGATTTTTTAATGCGTCATGCTTTAGAATAAGTTCTTAAACAGTCAAATTGTAAATCTAGCACATTAGCAATCTCAAATGAAACAATTAATTATTAAATTTTATAAGTTATACATATTTAGTTTTCAATTCTAAAGGGGTTAAAAGTGGACCATCTCTTCCAAAAGACTATTGGGCTTTTTCTCATAGGTAGATTCTCTTCAGAATTTTTTCAATTCAAGGAACAGGAGAATTGAGGTATCTATTCTAGTGTAGTAGTAACTCCAGTAAAATCCTTTAGGGATAATTTTATGTAGATAGTTTCTACATCGTACATCGGTTTATCTTTTTTTAGTAAGAATATTATGAACACTTGCGCGCTAACAATACCGGTTTTTCCACCTTTCCAAAGATTTTCAATTGGTTATTACATAACCTTTAATTTATTCAAAGCTATTTTAATTGTAATTTAGTTAAACAAGTATTTTAAATGCTAATATATAATAATATAATAAAAATAATATAATAAATATAAATGTAAATATAATATAATAAAAACGATAATTATTGGTTATAGTTTATTTTAAACAACATTTTAAATTTAATACGTTGTTATGTTACCCGAGAATGGATGTGTTATGAAATGAGAAAAAATAGATAAAAACGAAGATCCTACGATTCTTATGACTTTCTAAGATTAATACAAAAGTAAATGGAGAATATAACGATAACATTAGATAAGGCTCATAAAATGTATGGTATCATCGGTTAATAACCATCCTTTCCAAGGAATGGCTTCTAGTCAGAGTGACTAAAACTAATAGTAGTAATACTCTAACTCTAAAGTTAACTTTAATTTGTATAACAGGAAAAAGACTGAGAAGGAGATACTACTAATTTACACCAGGAAAGTTTCACAGGCGAACATAATGCAGAAAAATTTACTACCTACACTGCAATCAAAGTTGATCACATTGAATTTTATCAGGCTCTTTATCATCGTACAATAATGGTTTCTGAACGGGTGTTTGACCTCATTCTTTATTCTTTATGATTCGACGTAATTGCTGGCGAGTTATGCTATATGATTACTACTTACAAGAATATCGAATTCGTTTGTCATGTGGATTAAGACATCATAAAAGTCAGAGACTTACAAAGACTCCAAAGGACAGTAATTTATATCTATAAAGGATACACACAATTTTATTGCTATATAACTCTTACGAGTGTGTGTGATAGACAGGCAAAAAGCTATTTATTTATACGTTTAACTCAGGTGCTAGAGACTAGGCAGGTGTCGCATAGTCCACTGCATTATTATGACCTTTGCATAAGAATACAGCTTTGGTATTACTAATTGGACACTGCCTCGAATAGACGCTTCATTATACGATGAGTCGAAGCCCTAAGTTTTTTTAAGTTTTTTATGTAAAAAGCCGTCATTTCGAACATCCCTATGATAAGTTTTCGTGTCGTGAGTTAATAACGATCAGTAGAACCACGTCTTAACTAGAAACATCTAGGGCTGGTATGACCATTTCAGTCTAAATAAGTCTATATTCCCATCGATTAATCTTCCCGTCTAATAAATTACTATGTGAATACAAATTCAATTCATAAGACTTTTTGTTCGTCGTGATTTTGGCAGTGACGTACCTATCTAATGAGATCGACAGAAAAAACAGGCCAAGTGCATGTCAGGCCACGCATAAATATACGTAAATTACTAGTAATTTTTATTACTTATAAGGCACAGGTTTATTAAGTTCTTGAAAGACCATTCCATATTATTATGTTCTATGTTATTACCCAGTAGTTGTCTGAGAAATTTATTAGTGAACCCTTCGAGTTCAAACTCATCAAAGGATCTGTCAAATGAAGCTCAATGCAATTGTATGGCTTGTAATGCAATGCAAGCATAATGAACCACAAATTACATTACATCATACATGTTAAATAACACTTTAATATTTCTTTTTAGAGACTTGTGAAAATTCGCAATATTTTCTGTACTTACAACACAATCCTACAATACTTTTAACATTGAACTTATTCGCTCTTTGACTTCCGCATATTCTGCCGCTCAGTTTAAGTTATATTGGCTTTATGTAATCATCCTATCTGTTCCAAGGTCCTCCACAAACAGTGCCTCCCGAGAGGTCTCCACCATTCACGGAACCGAATGCAGCGCAAAAAACTGATGAAAGATGTTATCGTCTCAAAGCTACAAGTATAATTGCTTTATTACTATTAGGATTTCATTTCGGCATCGGATAGGTTTGTTTGGTTTTTGTGTCATTGCAATTATATTTTTGATTGCGTTTATTGAGTTCTGTATCTATGACGCCAGGAACGATATAATATATAAGTTCTTATACTTCTTATAATATAAGTCCTTCAGTACAAATGCATTGTCATTGAAACTAAAACAGTTCGTAAAATTTCCTTACCTTAATAGGATTTGTTCAAATCAGCTCGCTTTAATCAATATTTATATCCATGCCAAATTATATATTTCTAGCACTAAGGGTCTTAGTGCTTTGCTTCGTACAGACGGACATGGCGAAACTAAAAAGGAAGACGAAAAATTTGTGCAAGCCAAATGAATAATTTCCAGTAGGTTCCTACAGCATCCAGCAAGGTCAAAATAATTCGCGTGCGCCAATATTCTGCTCACGCAGTGGAATCGCAGCGATCTGTCGTTATCAGATGCCACGATAGTGTATGTGGACCAAGGGCGCCGCGATAACAAGGCTGACTGCATGCAGCTTACCTCCATATATTAAGTGAAATCTAGACCAGTACATACTTGCTTTTCGTTCTTGGTTCATACGTTGAAATATCATAACTTTATTGTTAGTTTCGTGTCATAAATTATTATGATATATTTTCTAAATCGCAACTCTATAAAGGTACATATTAATGCCATTATGTAAGAAATCGCTCGGAGGTTTAATTGAAGGATGTTTTTATTAATTCATGGGTATTGTAAATTTTGAGGTTTCAACTATTTTAAAACCTTTTTTAAATAAGGCAGGTATGTAATTTTAGGTATGTCCCTATTAGTAATTATTAGGTAGAGCTATTAGGTCGACGACCAGGCGTAAATTAAACAACTGATAAATTACATAATATGTTTTATGTTATCCAAGTTCTTATTAATTGATATGTATATTTTTATCAAACTCTTACAAGAAAATATAATTCTACTATTAGAGACTTCTTTCAACCATTATTTTTACTGTAGCGATATGGCAATAAAACATTGCGCATTGAACCCATGACCGCGCACGTATACAATATGAGCAATGTCAACACTCAACAGCTCCGAGTGCTCAGGAATTTAGTCTCCGATAAACACAATGTTGTAAATGGTAAACTCTTTAGTAATCCTTACCATTTGTAGGATGAGATAAGTGCTTAAGCGAATCAAGTTTACATATCCTTTAAATTTAAAATAGAATAAAAATTATAATGGTAATGATCATTTAATGAGAGTTGGCGATCATTAAGCCAAGGCAGTATAATTATCACAAAAATGTCTGCCTCGGGAATCGAATCCACGACCTCCCACTCTGCTCAGGGAATCTACTAGAATTATGGAGTCGGGATTGATGAAACTTATGCACATTTCCCTAAATCCTAATCGTGAGATGAATAGTGACCACAAATCATCGACCGCCTAATCCCAATACAGAAGGCCGAGCGATAACAACGAATGCATTGTTTTCGTGCTATAGAGGTCACAGATGATAACGTTGACGACCTCGTGAACGCGGAAGGAATCACTACAATGTTACATTACCAAATTATGTGGACGGCTATCGACAACGTTATCCAACAACGCGACACGCTACTAAAACTTTTTGTCGGCTAAACGTTTTTGTAAATATGTCGAGCGTCGCCGCGTCGGGCTTCAAGGCTGGCCTCGTAGATAAGGTATGATAATTTGGGACATGCATAGCTTTGAGTTTGTGCCCATGCGCTGTAAGGTTGCTTAGACACTAATATTTGTTGTGGCGATCGCGATTTCGTCTGCGCAACTTTATCGCTTATCAATAAGTAATCTGTCTTGTCCCTGACATTACAAGTTTGGATTTGGATAAAAAAGTAGGTTTGGTTATCACTGTTATAGATTCGAATTTATTTGAGTATGTACTTAAGCTTTAATATTCGTGTATAAATCCCACAAAAAGAATTACAGGCAAGTGTTGCTTAAATTCTTAAAAGCTATGACGTAAATTGTTTCGCTTACGCAAGATTCCTAATACTTCTTTTAAAAAGATGTCTACCCTGGATTTAAGAAAATGGCCGCTCTGTCTACTTTTATAATGTTTCTATTGTGTTTCTGGCAGTAAATTACTAAAGTTTACACGTTGATATTCTCCTGTTTATTTGTGATCTTTTTGTTTTTGTGTAAGTACATTAGTTTGTGTATTATGCAAGTCAGGCAATATTTACAACCAAATGAATATTATTATAAAAATAAGTATGCCTCTTTAGATGAATGAGCAGTCGCTTATTTAACTGTATGATAGATCTAAACTCGAATTACCTAACCTTAGAAATAATATTGTAATGTGCGACCTCAATACCACGAGTACTACAACTGTCAGTCACAAGTATAATCCGTTCTGTATAAACAGTTCAAGTACCTTACAACTATTATTGTACAGTTGAAGCTGACCCGCAAATAGAGGGGAGGTGGAAGGAGAGGGGAGGCAGCTAGATGGAATAATGCCCCCCCAACCTTGCCCTCGATTCGCGACCTAGTTGCCATGTCCTGACGGGATCAACTTGGTTCTGATTTCAGTGCACATACTATTATGAATTCCTAGTATTTTCTCGACGTTACAAATGCATGAATATTTTATCGAGGAGAACAATCTGCTTTTTTCTTTCGAAGTACTGATTTTTCTACTCAATTTTTGATACGAAGATTCTTTTGAGGACAGTGTAAAATAGTTCGTGTTCCACTTATTGCTTTCTGGCAATGATACCCGTATAGCAACTAAATAATGTGCCATAAAAATTCTTTAATTACAATCTTCCTGTAAAAAATAAAGTTTATGATTGCAAAGACTTTTATGAAAGAAGTTCAGTATTTAAAAGTTTAACACATAACTATTGTGCCAACCTTCAATGGTGTCAACGGCTCTTTTCACTGAACACTCACAGTACAGAGTAATAAATCCTTGAAGTAATGTTCAAGAAGCAAATCAGACGCCGCGTAGACGGTTACCTGCGTTGAAGTTACGCCAAAATAACCAATCGTGTTGTAATATTATTATCATTATAAATAGCTGAGCTGAATGTCAGTGACGCACGAGTGCATGGTGACATGGGTGAGTCGTGAGCCGGTGAGCCGTTGAGCCGGTGAGCTGACTCAGACCGGGTCAAGGCTGGCGGAAAACGCCCCGCGAACCGATGACCTGGTTCCACAGCCAACTGATCCCAATACGATTTTGTCAGCGCTGATTTTATTTGAGCGAGCACTTTTTGTTGAGTCTTACGTTTGTTGGGTAACTTAGTATCATTGAATCAAACGTACGAGTAATTATCTGTAATTCGTTTTATTGATCACTTTAATATTTCCCTTTCAGTTTGCATTAACAAGGTAACTCGAATTAATTTCGTTTCTTGTTTTAGCTGTATGCCATGAAATTCTTCGTTATTTTTTCATTGTTTCATTGAATAAATAATACAATATAAAGATGTACTTTTTTTTCAATTAGTACAGATAGATACCTTAAGAAATAAACATAAATAATAATAAATATTAAGGAATACTCTTAGTGTTATAAATAATTAAGTTATTATATTTGTTATAGACTACCAGAGCGCCATACCTACTCTAACGAAGCCCATTTTATGATGGCATTTGATAAACAAATTACCAAAAGATTGGCAGGATGCAACGCCCGCATCACCGTGAAGTACCGTGACCTATTTACGCGTTACCCGGCCTCCCCAGGTGGCGACTGTGCCAATTGCCGCATTTGATTCATGTGTCCGATTCAACCGACCTTCACAGTACTTTAGTGATGCTCATCAAGATTATGATTGAGGTTATTACGATTCACATTTAAAGCTACTGGAATTAATGTGTTCGTGGAAATCTGATGCTGATTATAATTCTACGGGTTGCTTTCGTTCTTAATTAGCGTCGTCGTGATCACATTTAAGGAACGAATGAAATTATTCGTTATGAATTTATGATCTTAGGACCTATATCTTCTGCTATTCGGTCTCGTAGTTCTAATAATTAGGTGAGTGAACTACCTAGATTACGCCTACAGTTTAGTTAATATTTATATAATATAATATATTTATTTATTACAAGTTGCTTATAAAAATCCGATGAAATCCGTAGACGAACTGACATAGCCAAATGAATAAGCCAGCTGAAGTGGCAATGGGCTGGTCACATAGTTAGAAGGACTGATAACCATTGGGGAAGAAATGTCATCGAATGGCGACCACGTCTCCGAAAATGGAGTAACTGTCGGACGCCCCCCGACCAGACGAACTGAACTGACGGCCTGAAGAAGACAGTGGGCATCGGCTGGATTCAGAAGGCTCAGGACCGGTCAGAGTGGCGCATGTTAGGGGAGGCCTATGTCCAGCAGTGGACCTCCAAGGGCTGATTAATGGATTGATCACAAACACGCCCATCTCTATGATGACTATATACAGATTTATTATCATTAATGGGTACCCATTAGAGATACCCATTGGAGAAGGGGGCTGAGAGACAGACAGTGTGACAACAAAGGGTTCTTTCTTCTCTTTTGATGTATGGAACCTTAAGAACACAAATATAAATAAAATACAATACCCACTCAGTAGACACGGGTAACTTTGAACCTAATTTTGGTGCCTATTTCTCTTCTAGTTTAATTTACCTAATCTAAACATTTGCATGAGACCATTAATAGTGTTCAAATTAACAAGATGCTTCATCAAAGTTACCCGAATTGACTCTTTAAATATCCTAACGCATTAAATCCGCATCCAGCTGCAAACAAACTTGAAAGTGTAATTACAACTGAGATCATAATGATTATTTAATGCAACATTGTAGTACAAGCAATGTTCCATCTTGGCTCATGACATACATAATTAACTGTGGGTAATTTTCAATTTAATTACCTGTAAATGGCTGCAATCTTAATGATGTAAAATGCAGACAACACGACGACATTTGGTAGCATTTTTTTATAGTAAAATTGACTTTACTGTGGTAGGTACTGTGGTGATTTTAGTATTAACTATGAGTATTCGGACTATTTAGGGCAGCTTTATCATTTTTCCGTGTGAATCCACCAATATGTAGGTATTGGTTTGTTTGGAAAAGCGGGACAGTCATGCCCAAAGCGAGTCGTATGGTCACATTAAGTATGCTCTACGGCTCCTCAAGAGGAGGCCCGTGTTCAGTCGTGGGGCAGTAATGGGTTGAAACTAAGAAGATAAACAATTTCATTCTTTTTCTTCTCTCTTTCTCGGCCGGCAACGCATCATTGAGGCCTTTGGTGTTGCTGATGTCCATGGGCAACGATAGCCACTTACCATCACGTGGATCGTCAGCTCGTTTGCCGGCTATTTCCATAAAAAAACAATTAGGTACATCTAGAATCATCTTCTAAACATTTTGAATGTTGATTGTTCGGTATCAATTTGCAATAGGTTTTTAAAGTGGTATTATTTTATTATGCATTTAATACCTAGCTACGTACTTTGTTGTTGTTAAACGATATAAACAAGGGGCAGTAATCAATGTTAAAATGTACTTAACCCTTTGCTTTAAGTTATTAAATTTATTACTCCAGTATCTTATATTAATAAACAAGTTGTTTGACGTAATATAGTTTAACAATATTGTCATTGTTGCTAAGTTGAGTGTGGGCTTTTTACGCCCCCTCTAGTTTATGAAGGTAAAATTGGTAGATAGATACACTAATAGTTATTCTCGTATCTACTTCATTTAAAACAACCTCTTCTGAGTACCAGTCATATTCCTTTCCTACTTTTTACCAAAACTAAATTTTAGCGACACAAAATATTCTCATATATGTATCTGAAAGCCACCAAAAAAGCCACCAAAAATCAAAGCAAGGGTCAAACGATCTTACCTATAGGTTAAAAACTTTAAATTATAACATTCGCTCCTATTGACGATTAAGTATATTCCATTTAAAATATCTATGCGACGCGACGCCTCAGCTCCAGTGTTACCATTTTATTTTCGCTAATCTAACCAATTTATTGGGTAAATCCTGCTAAACCTGCTAAGCGTTGTTCATAAAAATGCATCAAAACTGCTATATTTACCTTTACATTGTTTAAGAATTATAAAAAGAATACATGAGAAAAAAAGGAAAATTCAGCTGTAGTTTAAATTTTACTTAAAGCAGGATCCTGCTAAAAATGGCAACACTGCTCAGCTCGTTCCCTTGTTATAAATCTTGATGTTTCTTTGCTTTAGTTAATTTTTCTGTGTGACGCTTAAAACCTCATTGTAAGAACATTATAGCACCTTAGTCCGTCGGTATGCGTTACGTAACGTCTCGGCAAACAGTTCATTATCACGTTTCAAGGGCGCTTCCGTCCACTGCAGGACAGGCTGAACGTTCGCTATAATGAATGATCACTGCGGCTTGCATTCCTTTCAATTTAAGGTACGGTAAAAATATTCCTCTAATCGACGCTGATATTATAAGATTGTGGAGAACAAGACAATTTACGATGGATCATCTCTACATATTGTTTCTTTGTAATACAGACTTATTCAATAGGTTACTATACCCTACATTACAATAAAAAAAACCGGGCAAGTGCGTGTCAGGCCAAGCGCAATGTAGGGTTTGGAAGTAGTAAGTTTATCGACCATTACTCATTAACTATTCATGCTAACATAGCCGTGATAGTTTTCCTTGTAAATTCATTATATTATAACTTATCTTGAATAATTTTTGTTCAACTCCAACCGTTTCGCAGGCAGGTCCCCCACACTTGACTCTAACCAAAATTAGCACTTTAAAGCCAAATATTTCGCAAACGGACCATTAAGTGCAAAAAAAATGGTCTTAGAAGACCCATAATATTTTTAAATTACCTTTTTAACGATACCCCACATTATAGGTTACTCGACGAATAAAAAAATCATCGTCACGTTACCTGTAAGGAAAAAAAATTGAATTTGAAATTATTTTTTTTAATATTTTATTCTACGATTCTGAAGTTTCAAATACATATGTACATATATCCAAATTACAGCTTTCTATCCACAGAACACCTAATAATTAGTTAATAATTCATAATTAATATGTAATAATATTAACAATAACTCATAATTAATAATTCAGAACATCTTAATTATTAGATGTTCTGTGTTTCTATCACTAATATTCTCGGCACTTTGCTTTGGATAGACGGATAGACGGACTTAAAATCTTCAATATCATCAGCAAATTACAACCATAGTAACAATGGAAAAATATATATCTAGGTACTTGTTGCAGCAGAGTTAATAATTTTACTTGTTTCAAGACAATAGACATTGACTTATGCTTCGTAACAACTAGGACATAAAATTAATGATTTACAACCACGAGAACTAGGTACATTAAAACACATTTAAGACTGAACGTTGGCATGAACCGAATGTGTTCCCGAAGCTAAGATGTCTGAATTTATAGATTCAAGAGTTTTAATAACTTCCGGCAGATTATATACCATGTGAATAGGTCGATCGGTACCTACAATCGATACCTACAATCAATAAGGAAAAATATTAAAGGTAGGTACATAATTTATTATTCTGTTGTATTCATTTAGGACCAGAAATTTTATTTACAATCATAACAATTATTATGACTGTAATGTAAGCACTTTTTGTTAAAGAAACACTGAAATTATGTTCTTGAGAATATTGTTAAGATCGCTTTTTTAAAAGCTTCTTTTGTACAAAATGATACCAAGTAAAACCCCATTGTCCACTGACATCTAGATAGGCATATAAACGGCCTTTAAAGAATCCAGAATCGACGGAATCTTAAAATATATTCATACCTATCTAGACGATTAATTAATATTATACATTTTTGTGAATTTTAATTGACAAAACTCAAATAAAAATACTCTCGAAGTAGATAATAAACATTTTGCTGCAGATGCAAACGAACACAACCATTGGCTTCAGTCCAAAAAAGAGACAAAGTGGGAAAAGAAAATTTCTCTGAAACTTTCTATGTATATTTATTCCAACGAATATTCGAACATACCAAGAGTTTACGCACAAACTGACGGCCTTTAAAATAAACGATATATTTATGGAGTAACGGTATTGTGATAGCGTTTTAACCGTTCAACTTAATTATTTATTAAGATATTCGTCGGAACGTTAGAGCAAGACAGCCATAGCAATAACAAGTAAGTGATAAGGATAGTCGCTAAGCTATAATTAAAGCGATAGTGGCGGTTGAAATGTCAAACTTAATGCACATGCATTGCAGTAAAAAACACCACTTGCATTGAAGACGTGACCTGTGATATTAAAATAGCAAAGAAAATATACGTTGCATTGTATTGTAAGAGCTCGTTTAACGCTCTCCGTTTTGTTTTAACGTTTTCTATTTAAGTTATCCAGTTTTGTTTAAGTTATTTCATACTTTTGTTATCTTTTTAGTGCATTGTCGTGCTTATGAACAATGCGTTGCATCAGAGAAGACTTGACCTCGTGTCTATTCACCATTTAGGGCGGACTTAAGCACTAATGGAATTTGTAGTTTGTAGTCCTCAAGTTATATTAGACATTTTATAAAATGCTCTAATAAAATAATGTCATATGACGGTGGTTCATGGACGCCCTTGACTTATCTGAACCGTGAACGTGAATCGTGTGATGAACCTACTAAGCGGCTATCTATTATATAATACATCAGCCTACATTAGCGAACCTAGATTCCAAGCGTTAGTACTATAAAAAAAAATAAAGTTCTTTAATATGAATTATACGTCTCGGTTATTTGTCGTTATTGCGCACCAATAAATTTCTGAAGTTTATATGACAATTTCCGCACAATAATAAGTATATTTTTAGTGGCTTGGGGTCAGTTGAGGTTAGCCTTAGAAATAACCTCGGTTAAGTTATTTAGTTGACTCAGCACTTCAAATGAAATCAATATACTGACTGATTTGACTAATGTGTCTATATTCTCGGTTATTCTAGAATTCGTTTGCATCTGCAGCAATATCCTTATTTAAATAGCTATAATTATCTACATCGATTATTTACCAATTTAAATTCAATGTGTACTTATTTGTGATCTAAGCACGATTATAAGATACAAAATATAATAAGATACAAAATAAGACACAAAATAAGATACAAATAAAGTTGCATTGTATCAAAATAGTAGGTAGAACTGTATGATTCAGACTCAAAGTCCGTGCACTTTATTTATTCTTCGGGTCCGGTAGGTTTAAAAAAGTTTAAACAAGTGCACTTATTGGCGACGCCGAGGCCATTCCAGTTTTATTCCTAGCGTGAACAATAGCCCTCTCAGTAACGACTGGTTTTGTTGCCTTCCTCCGATCACAACGAGTTACGATCCTATAAATTCAATATAGCAAGACGTGCCTGAGCTAGTGTTGCCAGATTATTTTTCAGACTGTAAAGGACAAGTGTTTGAATGGAGAAATATACGGTATTTCCATTTTTTCCGGGACAAATGAAAAAACGATAATATTTTTTACATATTTAATTTTTGAAGTTATACTTCTTTTGGCGCGTTTGGAAAAAATATGAGAGTAAAATTTATACTCTTAGCTGTTAGCTAATAAACTGTCTCTCAAACTTCCGTGTTACGATTCGCGCGCATACAGACAGCCAAAAAGCGACATGATGAAGTTAGCTGTTAACTGATTCCTTTTATAATCAAACAGTTGTGGCATACGGTATAAAATCTTTAGCTACTTTTCTTCTGTTACGCCTAAGAACGCCTATATTTCTTACGTGTAGGTTGGTTACGTCAGGGTGCAGATTGAAACTGGTTTAGATGACTACCTAGGGAGGTCAGTAGGGGAGTGATGTCTAAGGACATCAATGGGGGGGTTTAGAGTTGGAAGGAGAGGGTTCGTTACCCTGGGTGGGTTTAGCGCGTGCTTTGCGCTTCTTGCGCATGACGCACTCGAATTCACCCCCACTTCAATAACTTGTTGATATACGGGACCGAGTCCGTCCCGACTGGGGAATACGGGACGTCCGCTGAAAAACGGGACGTCTGGCAACACTGCCTGACCCGCGCTGCGCCGCACTGTGCCGAGCCGATCCCGCGCTGCACTTCTGTGTAACATGAGCTTTACACTCGACTATTTTCATATTCGTCGTGGTATTTGCAGGGACATTTTATCGCACTAAATTGAGAGGCCGTGATGTTTTCGGTGCGTGACTTTGGACGTTAGTTGAGCGCTGTTTATATTTACTTTTCCTGTTCCGTGTCGGATTTTGTAATGAATATTCCGATACTGTTGTAGGTACATGTCAGTTTATCTTTGAAGATTGATCGAGACTTCGATCGCTGTCCATAGAGAAATCTGAGTGTCAAAATATCAAGGACAAAGTTTGTGCTTTGGAGGGTACGTTTAGTGATTTGAATACTGATGTTATTATTAGATACTGTAAAGTATTTTCGAAGACCTGTGGCTTAGTATTACTTCGAACAGGGGTGGTCACTAGCCTCAAACAATGAAACAACATGGTATGCTTTAGAACCCCTTCGTTATGAGTTATGTCCTGTGGCTCTATAATGGACACTATCGAACCTAATACCAAGACAGCCAACCTTGTAGACTTTGCAACTAGGAGTTATTCAATACATTCGGGTCGGTGAACATCCTCAAATAAATTCAAATACCTAGCCGTGTTAGACTGAGCCTTGGCGACTGTCCAGTTGCAACTAGGACAGGCGTTCGTAGGTGCCCATCGAGAACCGTTTGTTGGCAATCGCCTTAATAGGTTATGCGGAATTAACACGAATACGTGAATACAATACTTTTGAATAATAATGAGTCAAATAAACAAAACGGGTGTAAAATTACAGTAACGAATCATTTTGTCCTAGAACATGTACAAAATAATTACATAGATATTAAGGAGACAAATGAACAACAGATGGGTCACTTTATGGTGGTCAACTTCACCGACATCTGCAAGAGAAACCAGCTGAAAACGAAGCAATGGATTTGCTACTTCATGGACCCTAGGTGCTAGCAGTAATAGTAATATAGTTTCCACGGAGGCACAGTTAGGTCCGATGTGGCAAAATATATTTATATTATATTTTGCACAAAGGGACTAACATGACTAAATTATAAAAAAAGTTATTGACAGTAATAGTGTTTATGTAAATTTCACACGAACTTCTATGCTACGTCTATTCTATGCTTTAGGCGCTTGTCCCATTCGCAAAACATCCAATAATCGAATTCTCAAATAATCAAATTCGTAAAATGTCCGACAGCAGTAATAAAAGATAGACATTTCAATTTTATCCTTCGTTAAGATTCATCACACGCGACAGCAAACGACTGAAGCCTCAGTTGAATGCTGAGATTTTAATTATGTTCTACAATTCGTATGCCAATAATCGAACGCTGATCTCATGTTAACACACACTGTCCATGTGATTTGTACCGAACATGCAATTTATGCACTCTGAGTAAGAAGACCTTAGTACCTTCCCATGTTCTTGCTTATTGGTGCTTATTGGCCATGACCATGACTTGCAATTAGATATAATTACCTTCAATTTGTTACTACCAATGTTATTTGCAGTCTGTTCTCTTGTCTACGAACTATGCAATTACTGGGCCTTAGCAAATTAAATCTTACCTTCGAACAGCCAAAGGATCTTATTAACTTCGCATCGGTATTCCACTACTGAATTTCCTCCTCATCATATAAATGGGAACATCACGTATAAGCCACATGAACAATTGATTATAACCGTTGAACAGATAACACATCGCAGTTGGAAGACATCTGGTAGGCGAATTACTGATCTGAAAAAACTGTAATGACGGACGCGTAAAGACTCAACCACATGTATTTTTGTTTGTATGTATTATCAGCTTGTCTAATTGCAAAGTTGGCAAGGAAGCGGGAGGCGACACAGGCTGTCAATCTGTTTCTATAATAAACTCTAAGCTTAAGCTTTTTGGCAAAATATCTTTTCTAGCCGGAGTCAACGATTCCTCTGACAGGCGACACGGCTCATGTCAAGGAAATAAATAGATACTTCACAATCTTGTGCAAAAATAAAACATTAATAGTTTAGTTATTGTTCATTTGTGAACATTATGAATTGCTGTATTTGAGAGATCCCATTTTGCTCTGTTATGTTTACCCGAAGCCAGGAAGGGTTATGATTTTCGCGGGTATCTTGTATGTTTGTATGTATATATGTATGTTTGTAGTATGTATGTATGCGTGTAATACTTATTCTTTAATGCCTCTTTCCGAACCGCTGAATGGATTAATGTAATTAAGATATCGTTACATTCGACTTGATAACCCAAGTGTTCTTAGATAAGTTAAAAAAAAATTAAAAAAAAAACAAATGTGACTATGAGATGCAATTGTTTGAAGTTTCCGAAAAAAATCGAATAATGCAATATGGATATTAAATTAAAGAGCTCACCATAAGAATTTCAAGAAGGTATATCATGATTGCTTTTTTGACAGTGGGTTTTTTAAATTTTTAAAGGAGAATGCCCATAGCCAGTACTCTCAAAAAAATTATTGTGTCACAATGACTTTTGGACAAAAAATTAAATTAAAATATTTCAAGCATATACCCTATTTCCTACAAAAATCCTCTTTGGGAATAATTTTCTGAAATTAATAAGTAACTTAACTTCCGTTTTACAAAAGAAAACCATTGAGTCCATTGAAGTACTATTACTTCGTATAGAACAGACACCCCGAACATTGAGTCGGGGAAATGCATTGCAGCCAGGGTGGCTCACTTCATTCACTCACTCACTTGTCACTCACCTGCGCTCATTGCGGCCGCATGCCAAAATAGTTTAATAACAAACTGAAAAAATGCCGTCTTGCGTGATAAGAACCTGTCACAATTGCACGTAAAAAAAACAAAAAATAAAATAGTACTACTTATCATCAGTAAGAAAACAAAATATTAACTTAAATCAACTAAAACGAATTTATTTCAATTATTGTGTAATGTTCCCGCCATTTTTGAATAATATGCAAATAAATTGACTTGAATGGAATTGAATTGAATTGAAAAAATCATGAGGCTGGCTTACACACTTGGCAAGCCGTAAGCGTGTTAATGGACAAATAAATAAGCCCGATAATAATGACTATAGTACCTACTCTTTGGTAAATAATAAATTATGTGTATTACATTACTCGGTGAATTCAATTAAACATTAAATCAAACATTTGGAAGAGCTAAAGATTTAGAGTCGTTGACTGTTTGTCGTGGTTCGGCAAGTGTCTTATTCAAAGTTACTCTATTGAAAGTGTGTAAATTGCCATCTAGAGTTTGAAAAAAGAACGCGTCATCGCGGTTTCGGACACACATTTTGTTCGAGATGTCTGTTCTATGTCATTATACTTCAATGATTGAGTCATTTATGTTTGGATAAGGGCCAATCAGAAATCTTTTAAGATCCTTCGGGCCAATAGGTTGCATTGATTCTATTATGATTACATGACAAACTACATGGTGTTTTGGGACTGTCAAATGAATTTGAAACTTAAAAGATCGACATTATATACGCAATCGTTTTTAATACTGCGGCATAGAGTCCACATTACTGTGAGTTTACTATAACCTAAATTCAAAGTAATTTTGTTAAAAATCTCGTATTTCCTACTATTAACATTGACTAAAGTTAGTATGTGTAATTTATTAAGATAACATAATTAAATAAAGGAATTTTTTTCAGGACACAAAAATGTTAAAGTCAGTACATTTCTCCATACTAAATGGGCATTCTCCTTTACCTATACAGCAAACGCTAGCAAAAATAAAAATATTAATTAATCGTTTCTAAAATTGAGATTTTTTCAGGAGCCCACTCACATTTAGTAATATCTCCTTCAGTTCCTTGTATAAAGTGTAAAAATAGAAAGTACAGAATGGCCATCTAATCAAACGCATTTGAATAGTATTCGCTAGACGCAAATGGGTCACCGACGATGCACCGGCGATGACCGTTGCATGCGCGTGCGTCGCCTACTGATGCCTGGGTTGTGTAATGTCCTGGCAGGACTTACACAATCGCATTATGCCATCCTTTGTTACACTCTTTCTAACTTCGGTAATGTCTAAATTACGCAATAGACAATTTTATTCTATGGTCGATTTTCAAACACTTCCACAAATGATCAGTTCTTCAGTTCTTCTCAAAATTGTTTTTTTTTTCAAAATCAGTTTTTCTAATTTATTTATTCTCAGGCAACGAAAGCCCATATACATTTATACTCAATTTTTGATTCTAGCTTTATTATAGTTTTGAGTGGGATGGTTTTCAATTAATTTTAAATAATCAAGCGTAATTTTCAGCGTAGATGACACTAAGTAGGTAAATTAAATTTTCAATGTTCCTTATACCTAATATTTAGTTTTTATAAAGAACAAAGTTAGGTGTACAATCTAGGTAAGCACGCTGTGCAAACAAAATGTCCACAAGGAGTCGAGGAAAAACCCACGGAGATCGATTGATTCACTTCGGTTTTTGTTGCCAAAGAATTAGTTATACAAACGTATAATGTGTCAATTATTGACTATATTAATTATAGTTTCGACAACAAAGACCTGTCTCTCAACTCAACTACTCTGAAGTTTCGCTTAGGGTCGGTTTATCTTACATCCTCGTATTGGGACTTGGTTCTTATGACGAAAGTGGTTACCTAGGGGCCTATTATGAACTTTTAAAAACCATTCATGTTCCAGGCAATTCATTTATGGGGCTTTGAACGACGTGTGATTGGTTAACTACTAGATAGGTACATAGATATGAATGTGGCGCATTCGAATAACAGCCGGTCCTAAATATCTTCTTCTTATAATATATTATTAACTTGAAATAAGTTTGCGAGCTTTTTGACTATAATTCTGCTTTAACTTCAGTGCGGTACTAATTTCCTGACAATCCGGATTCAATGTGTTTACACAGGCTCGTAATGAAGGAGCCAAGCCAACATAAACGCCTAAAACAAACATCAATATTTCACATTAGGTTTCTCGCAAAAAATAACTTGTGCTCGCAGTGGCTCGTAAATTACATCGTAAAGCACTGCCGGTCCCAATTATTACATTTTATGACTTTAATCATGATTAATACTGAACAACGAAATAAACCATACCATATCCACGCAAAAGTTGTGTTCCTCGTCACCTTTTAACAGAAATGTTATTTTGTCTCAATACTTTGATATCTTGTCTCAATACATACTTATATAAGGTATTCTTTCTGTATGTCTTACAAAAGATTATACCTATAAAAAAGGTTACATAAAAAGGTTATATTAAATTCTCAATAAAAATTAAAAAGTACTCTATACTAGATTTATAAGAGTTAATCGACTGTGAAAAAATTCGCCAAGTTCTTTACAGTACTTATTTGTTGATGCTACTCAAAAATACGATTTAAGGTCGTAGCTCATCTACACGACACCGCTCCCACCCAACCAAAGTATGAGAATTCAAATATAGACTTAAAATCGTGCTCTGTAGGTGCACTTTACAGTAACAACAAAAATTAGCAGCCCGCGCGCGGAAAGCAAGCTTACCGCAAACTTGCCACTCAATAGTTGCATCTACAGAGCACGATTTAAAGTTTATATTTGAATTCTCATACTTTGGTTGGGTGGGAGCGGTGTCGTTTAGATGGGCTAGGACCTTTACGTTTAAAAGTCGCATGAGATTGGTGTAAACTGTAAATACCAAAAATGAAATTGTGAAAAAATAGCCAAGTTTTCAATTTTACATTCCCAGGAAGTGCTAGTAGGTAGGTATCATGCCTAGTCAATTGCACTAGCATATTTTATCACTGTTCGGACTCAATAGTTACATCACGTAAATGATAGTATTAGAAGTTCGAATATAAAACAGCGCAATGCTATTATTACAGACTAGCGAAATGAATCTAAAAGTATTGTGATAAGGTTTAAATCACTTAGCATTTCTACATTGGGCAGCCCTGCAACTACACATGGGTGGGAAATTTATGCAATTCGGTTGCGAGCGAAAGTAAATCTATTGCACTGAATAGAAAGTCTATCTTCGTATAAACTTTATGTAGGTACAATGTCTTGGTTGCATTATGTAAGTGTTCGTGTGACTGCGAGAAACGGTAACATGGTTCCTTAGCAGGTCACATTAGCTCATGACATCAGTGACTGTCAAGTGCATAGAGGCAGGAGTCAACGAACAGGATTTGCTATTAGCATTGTGAATGCAATAGATGCGTTGTATTCTTGATTTCCTCTTGCGTTCAACGCATACAGGTCCTTTAAACTTGCACATTGAAATAATAAAACTTTATTTCTAGGCTGTTAATTATTGACTATTGAACCGAATGGCATCAGTATAGCTACACGTTGGACCTGTAATACGTTAATTGGAGTCGCATACAGGTTTTGCTGTTAATGTATAGTTAGTGCAGAACGAATGGGCTGCACTATGTGGGCATTTAAAACTATGCAGCCGGCGTGTTAACCCTGCTATTATCTTTTAATACCATCGGCATCATTATTCGCTACATTTTTTGCGACGGCAGCGAGGCGCGGCCGGATCGAGTCGCCGGCACGGGTTTGATAACCTGGAGACCTTGGTCTTAATTGCGCTTCAGCAGACCATTCCGTCGCGGCTACTTTTTATACCCTGCACATCGCTAGAAAAACGACAACTCTAACTACACACCTCAATCAGAAAGCTGCACTAGCGGTGGTAAATGTACGCGAGCGTGGACATCGCGAAATGGTTGGGTTATATCAAGTGGTTCGAGTGCGCTCTACCGAGAAAGCCATGCTTTGTACCTTGAGATCTATTGCTGATTTTATACTTTAAGATTTCTATTATTTACCTTTGTCACAGTAAAATATTAAAAACGTTTTTAAATTTTTTTTAGTTAAAAGATATTATTATGTTCAATGTCCTTGAATGATGATGAGTAGTGACATTTATTTATCATCGTTTGCAGTTGGTTGGTATCATCGTTTGTAATATTATCTAAAAAGAATAGAAAATACTTTGTCCACTTTTGCTTTTCATTTTGGATGAAACGTTGTACACCTACGTAAAAGTGAAATCATTCAACATACGACACCCATTCTGAGCATTCCAGCTTCCAGTCAACACGATTTATTTGGTTGTGTATTTTTAGAATGTGAAATACCAATAATATGTTTTTGTTCAAAATCTTATGAACATTTTGTCTTGTTTTAGGTAAGGAATCAAAAGTGAATCTGCCCACGCTGGTTATGTCTACAAAAACTGAAAAGTAAGATTACCTCAACAAACATCTTTTCTTCGCCAGAACATTACGGGAATGACCGAAATAATTTATTACGTTGTAGCTATCGCTTGAATTAAATATTTTATCTAATATTAAATAATTATGTGTCACTTTCTAAAATCCAAGCTAAATACACTTGGCGCATGGCTCGAGGCCAAGTTCGGGAACATTAATCATCCTGTGGTATAGAAACCGCGATTTATTAATTTCATCCATTCTTATTTATTACTTTCATCCGTATACATAAGTTATGTTTTGTTGTATTGTGAATTTTCCTTTATGTTAAACCTATTCATTAATATATTTGGCAATAATAGAGTCACAAAACGAGTAATCAGTCTGTCGCTTGTACATAAATTAATGTTAGCTATAAAAACATCCTTGGCGTGATTGGCATATTTTTTTGATTTTATAGTATCTGATTATGTAGGTATTTAAAATGGCGTTGACTAACAAACAAGAAAGTAGGTAGTCATTACTCATTATACAAAGCGTCGATAAATTATAAAAAATTTATAAATTATTTTGTGAATAAAATAAAATGTTATCCATTTCGAGAACATTTCACACACGCAAAGAGGATGTAGTGCAAAATATACTTTATGCAGTTATATCTAATTCCGACAAAGCAGACATTCAATAAATACTATATTTATTTCTCATTTGACTGACCAGCTAAACTGGACAAGACTGTGACGAATTACGACTTGCAGCGATAACTTGTCGTTTAACAGCAAAAACACTTGACATGACTTTAATGCGAGTCCACAATGTCCACATCGCTAAGACAGCTATTGCTGTCTTTGTCCTTTTAAGTGTTTTTTTTTCCTTCGAGGACTGTAATAAAAATTAAATTAAAAGAACTTAGCTTAGTGAAAGAGGACCTGTCCGTGATCGGATAACAGTAGACATAATTATTCCTGGTAATGCTCTACAGTCTACGTTATCCGATTCTTTTGTTAAACTTCAAGTATCAAGACTGATATGTAAGTTTTGTATAGATTGTACTAAGTACATCCTCCCAAAAGTTATCTTTATTTAGTTTATAATTTAAATAAGATATTATAAAATTACATAATATATTGATTTAACTATAAATAAAATTGTACTAAGTACAAAAATATGACCAAACACTAAAGAAATTATAAAATCAAATGTTGAAGACAATGGAAATCTTAGTTTAATTTGCACTGATTGTTAATGGATCTTCTTGTTTTATCTCTATTCGGATAAGGTATCACTGCTCGGAATTTAATTAAAATTTTCTTAAATTGGAATATAAATTAAAAGCAATCGCGAAGACAATTCGAATGAATAACTTATTGGAAACGGAGTGGTGGGGAGAATTGGAATCCAATCGAGCACTTTACTGCACGCACGACTGGCCAACATCACGACTGGAACACAAATACTACGTCAGAACAGAAACAGGGTTGTCGTTTTCATTGCCTATTTTAATATCAATAAAGAAAAATACTAAAAAAATACCTCGTTTTCGACGGAAAAAGTTTTTTTTTGTTTTATGTTAATAGCCGACAAAGTAAACGAGCAGCCGAAGCTTGTGATGGTAAGGTGGTCACGCTCAACTAATATGGACATCAGTAAGACCATGAGAAGCATCACTTTGGCTCTAAACCGAAAGTGCCTGACTGAAAGTTAACAATAATTCCTAACAATCAAATTTTTGGGTCCTAGTCATACATTTAACACCAAATTATATTTATGGATACAAAAATAATAATTTTACACAGTTAATACATAGAAGTTTAACTGAATTTGCTATAGGTATTCAGTAGAGTTGGGAACCCTACAGACTATCGTGGATATTTAGATGAAAATCTCTCACGCAGTCAAACAGTGATTAGATTTCGTTTAACATTTTTAAACTATCAGTTTTAATTTGTTGCCGTGTTGGCATTAGTTTAACTTTAATTAATGTAAATAAGGCACACGTCATCGGAATTGAATATACAATATATAATGCGAATATACAATACATAACCTTGTACAATAAGTAATTCATTATCACAATATTTCATGTACATAATTATTTCAGTAACAGATAGGTCGGGAACGTAAATGTCATTAATATGAGTGTTCTTTATTAATCAGTACCCGGATGACCGAGCTTTGCTCGGTTTAGTGTTGCTTTACAACGCCATTTACTGAAGTAGCTTTAGAATTGCTACTTGCCAATAGATCTCAGAAAGAGTATATTGTAGAAGTTTTTCATTGCCTGAAAACACCGATAAAACGACATTTTCTAAAAATGAATCCTAGCTAGATCGATTTATCGCCCCCGAAACCCCCTATATACTAAATTTCATGAAAATCGTTGGAGCCGATTCCGATATTCCAATTACATATATATATACAAGAATTGCTCGTTTAAAGGTATTAGATGTAAGAATCACATGGTTGCCAATAGGTACTATACGGTTAGGTAAATGTATATTCGAATTGAACACAAAAAGTATGAGATTTAGAGATCCAATTAAGATACGGTACCTGCGTAATGTTTTAAAACGCCTCATAAATTAATCTTTCTCAAACTAAACCAAACTTCCAAGTAATTCGAGACAAGTGGAGGCGAAATTAAAAATCGTGATTAATAACATTTTTATACAATATCGTTCCCTCATATGTTTCATAATGAAATAAATGGTTTCAATGCTATTGTGACGGAAGTAGAATCTACACAGATGGCTGCGTATTTCCAAAACACTGCAGGTCAACGCTCCGGCGCGACCACGTGACAATGACGACAGCGGCCAGTGATGACCGCGTCATAATGATTCCTAATCTACTCTTCTTGTATTATGTAGCTCTATATGTCTTCCAACCTACTTCTGATGACCTTTAACGCAATTTTATGGTTAAAAAATATCAGAAACTTATAAAAGGATCCACTTTTAGCATGTGTTGATTATTATAAAACTGACTAAGAAGTAAATTACAGATCAAAAATAATTAATTATATTACATTACATAAATAACGGTAATATATCGGGATAATATTCCTATTTATTTATTTACCTCTAACCTGCAGAATGACAGTTGGCAGCTAACCTGCAAATGATTATTGATTATAGAACCGATGCCATTGAACAGTGTGATAACCTGAATACAATTTGGGTCGTTGTTCCATTTATTGAATTCAGAGATTAGAAGAATCGATGCCATTTTTTTGCGTGATCAGTGTTATAAATGTTATTATAATATATAGAGGTGTAGCTGTCGTTTTATAGGTATTACACGATTTGGTATTTTAAGCCGCTGTGTTGTTAACATAAACTCAATTAAATTATCCTAGACGTAATAAAATTTGCATGTTACTACCTGTACGTATCTACTGAAGTCTATTAATATCGTGGTTGGATTTACCCACCAAAGTATATCCGCCAACTGTGACGATATTTACTAAAATATAACTTTATAAGACATTGCCTTGGCGGGCCGCGGGAGCACTGCCATGCGCCGAAAAATTTGTGACTCCTTTCTCTTAATAATATTACAAACACGGACGTCCGTGATAACAAAGTAATTTCTGTAAGAAATTAAGAATCAATAAGCTTACCAATTCATTATTATTAAATTCGTAATAAAATATGTAGATGCTTAGTAAATTTCAATATCATGGGCATATCATGGGCGTGTTTTACCAATCAAACCGTACCGCCCATTGCCGCTAATGAAGCAAAATAATTAACAAAATCACGCCTCCATTTTAAGACTACAAATTACTTTCTCAAGTTGGAAAGTTGCGTAACAAATAGCGAAGTTGTTTTGATACGGCGAGAAGAGGTGCTTCATAAATTTTACCGAGGGTGTTATCGCGCTACATTCTGTCGCCGGTGACTTGACTTTCTGTGCCACGGCTGCGCGCGGCGGGCGGGGCGGGCGCGGGCGCGGGGGGTGACGTCACGCTCGACCGTGGCAGTGAGCAGTGAGAGCGGCCGCGTCGCTGGTTCGCTCGGCCGACGTACTACTCCGTTGACGACGGTCGCGCGTGTATAACGTGCTCGGTTTCTCATCTCGCTCGAATCTCGTTCGCGACAATCTCGCCGCTCCACTTCACCATCGGACGGACGTGTGTCTCCTGTCTCACCTGTTGCACGTATCTTATTTTGTGTTGTGCTACGAAAAAGTTACCACACGAGACTGCCCGTCTTATTGGAGAACACTGTGGGAAGCGATTCGTTTCGGTTTCGACGCCGCGGCCGGAGAATAGTGTCGATATAGCGTTAGTTTAGTGAAGCAGTAGTGAAGTGATAGGAAAATCGGAGTTAATTGGAGGATGACCTTCGGTGATCGCGGCTACGAGAGCGTGTGACGCGCTCGTCGACATGAGACGCCGCTGGTCTAACAACGGAGGGTTCCAGACGTTGCGAATGTTAGAAGAGAGCTCGTCGGAAGTGACGTCTTCCTCAGCTCTGGGATTGCCGCCGGCTATGGTTATGTCGCCCGAGTCCCTGGCCTCGCCGGAATACGGTGGGCTGGAGCTCTGGGGGTACGACGATGGTATCACTTATAACACGGCGCCGTCGCTGCTGGCCAGCACGTGCACGATGCAGCAGCAGCAGGCACCGACGCAAGCGCTGCCGTCGATGCCGCTTCCGATGCCTCCCACGACGCCTAAATCTGAAAATGAATCCATATCATCAGGTTAGTTAAAATAACGTTTTTCTAGGCGCGTTATTTCGAAATACGAATGTAGAGACCGGGAGTTGCGTTCGATTTTTACATGCAAATGTTTACATGAATTTTTGGCGGCAAGCGTGGCACGGCGCGAGAGGCCGAGCCGCCGGCTGTCATCGACCTTTGGCCCGGATACCTTGACCGGGCGCCACGGCCGATGTCTCCGTACAATGCATATTATGATCACACTTTTGTTTACTTGTATGCATTTATAAGGAAACGTATCCTGACTTCATTAATTAATTGCTACTCGATGTGCATTAGGTAATTTCCGGCGCCTTGTTATAATGTCTGATATGTCAATAATGTCAGTTATTTTAAATGCATAGTAACCTAAATAGTAGTCGTAAATGTTTGCTATAATTTGAAAGAGAAGCACTGCATAAGTTTAACCAAGTTTAACGCGTTTAAATTTAATTAAAGTTATAAAAATTCCACATTTCATAACTTAACACCAGTATGACCCGTGTGACTAAGATTTTGAATGACGAATTGCTGTGGGTGACGTTGAAAAATGAGTCCCACGCAGATGTAACACCTCTAAGTTATACCTACCTGACACTAGTATGTAGGAAGCTAGTTATAATTAACCTGTTGTCAACCTCATTAATATTATCACAATAATTCTTGACAAAATATAACTGACTTCAAAATTAGAGATAACTCACAGACATTAGACAACAGACAACTCAAAAAGTACTCGTCAGATCTAGCTCAAATTAAGTGGGACCACATGACAAGCACCAGCTTTCGATTAAAAAAAGAATCATTAAAATCGGTTCTCCCAGTCGAAAGTTCTGAGGTAACAAACAAAAAAAATACTGTCTAATTGAATACCTTTTTTGAAGTCGGTTAAAAAACTAGATACTGATAGATACCGATTATTATCTTTATGGTTAAGATACAATCAAGAAGTTAACTTATAACGGTCTAGTCTTAGTAAACAATATGCTACCTATGTTTGATTTGTGGACACTTAATAAATACTTGCGTAGGAGGAACACTAGGTATGAGTAATTGTAGTCGCACACGTTCAAGGTTATTATGGAAAATCTAATGCTTAAATTCCATGTCATTCCGGAAATCAAACCTGTTTAAACAGCTTAAATAATTAGCAACGAAATTGTGCACCTGTTCCATTTGGAAATTGCGTTTTCGAACCCACCTAGACCCCACCTAGCTTTTAACCGGAAAACGAGTAGGGTCATCAATAACCTAAGTTAGGGCGCAATGGTTTCAAAATAATTCGACTGACAGAAGAAACAACATGGTAGAGTTGTTTAGATATTGGTTGGTTAGGCTTAAAATAACATTAGTCTGTCATTTATGTCCATTAATCCATCCCTTGGAGGTCCACTGCTGGACATAGGTCTGGAGGCGTCCTATGGTCCTTTTTCCAAGACGTGGGCGGCTGGGCGTTATTCGAGGACCTGTCTTCCCCAACGGTTATCGGCCCTTCGCACTATGTGGCCAGCCCATTCTCACTTCAGCCGGCTGAATTCTTTGAGCTATGTCGGTTACCTTTGTTCATCTCCTCATTTCTCTTTCTTTTCTGATGCGGTCACGTAGAAAATTTACGAGCATAGCCCTCTCCACAGCCCGCTGCGCTACTCTGAGCTTGTTGATTAGGTCAACAGTAAAGCACCACGTCTCGGATCCATATTTCATTACTGCCAACACACAGTCCTCGAACACCTTCAACTTCAGGCACTGATATAGTGCTTTGGACGACAAGATATGACGCAGTTTCCCGAACGCACCCCATCCGAGTTGGATTCTACGAGTGACTTCTTTCCCGAAGTTGCACTTACCCATCTGGATTACTTATCCCAGGTTTCTTCGTCTACAACTTGGAGAGCTGCGCCATCCATAACAAGCGGTACGGGTGTGACATGGACATTCGACATGATTTTCGTCTTGTCCATGTTCATCTTAAGATTCACCCGTTGTGAGGCAATGTTCAAGTCCCCGAGCATTATACCAGGTGTGTGATGGATTAGCCATTGATGTTAATGCCGCGTCGTTTCCACTCCATCAGCTTGAACACGTCTTCCAACGCAGCGGTGAATAGTTTTGACATCCCCTTCTCTGTTACCTCACTGCAGTTGGATGGGGTTCGTTGATGTTTTGTGTACTCTGACGGACATGGTGGCAGATGAGAACAAACATTTCAACACCTCGATATACCTGTAGTCGATCCGGCACCGCTGGAGAGAATTTAGTACCGCTCAGGTCTCAATAGAATCAAAGGCTTTCTCATAGTTCACATAGGCAACACATAACGGCAGATTATACTCCTCGGTCTTTTGTATAATCTGCCGCAGTGCATGGCCTATGGTGCTGTAGCCTTTTCGGAATCTTGTTTATTCGGGAGGCTGGAAGTCGTCAACCCTGTGTGCAATGCGATTTGAGAGCACCCTCGAAAACAGTCCTAATCGTGGCTCAGAAGTACTATGAGCCTGTACCACCCTTCTTGAAGAACAGTGTTACCATACTTCTGCCCCACGCTTCCGGGGTAGTTCCAGTATTAATGACGGAATCGAACAGTTTTTGGAGCGCCACTAAAAGGGGTTTTCCTTCCAGCGCTTAGTAGCTCGGTTGTGATTCCGTCATTTCCCGGTGCCTTGTTGTTTTTAAGTTGTTTGTAAGCCTATCTAATCTCATACAGACTGATGTTCGGGATATTCTCTGTGTAGTGTCGGGTAAGTTTAGCTCGCTTGTCGCTCTCTTCGTGACGAGGTGGAGCTTGAGAGAAGGCGTAAACTGTCTGTAGTATCTCTCGGTCTTCAACCTCGTAAGCTGACTTTGCCCAATAGACAGATCCCTGGCGAACATTTTTGAGCCCTGGTTTCGCTCAATTGTTTTTTACACGATTTGCGTCGTGTTTTCCGCAAATCGCGTTACCTGAACTTAGAGATCTGTTCATTGATCTGTTGATATTCCCTCATGGAGGTTGGAGACTGCACACATAGTTATCGTCAATCCCTCATAAGGCCGAGAGTTTGTTCTAAGTGAACCTGAGATCTACCACTAGGGTGGGTCTTGAAATACTTCGACCCCACCTCGTGGACAGTTTTTACCATCCTGGTGTTAAACTCGTCCACTGACGTGCACGATTCTAGGCACGCTAAACGGTTTTGCAGCTCAAGTTGAAAGTTTTCGGATCCCTGGATTAGGACAGATGTTGGGCGTGACTGTTCCAGCTTTAGGTCGATATTTAATATTTGGTGCCCCTTACAAGACGGTGATCGCTTCCGGTTTTAAACCTGCTGATTTCAGAGACGTCATTAAATATGTGCCGTTTGTCTGCCAGAATGAAGTCTAAATAGCTTTTCGTGGAACCATCAGGACTTTTCCAAGTGCACTTGCGTTGAGGCTTCTTTCTGAAGAAGTTAATAAACCACAGCGCAGTGCCCAGTCATGCGTTGAAGTAACAAGAAAGATTTTCTAAGATAAAGATCTTGTTAGGGAAGACAATTTCTCTTGCGCTTACATCCTAGTTAAGATGTATAACTTATTTACTATTAATAATTTACATACAGATTATATATTATAATAGTCTATAGAACAGAATACCTATCTATGTAGATAGAAAAGATAACAATACTGCAAACAAGACTGATTGGACATAGTTATACATAAGTACGTGTACTAAGTATTGTTACTAACTAGGAAACTCATTTGAAGTTATCATGTTTGTAACTAAGTACTTACCTAGGTACCTAGGTAGTTAAGTATATTATTAATTCTAAATCTGTATATAAAAGGCAAAAGTGATTGACTGATATATCAACGCACAGGCCAAAGTCCAAACCCTTAGGGCTAGAAACTTAAAATTTCGCACACGCATTCCTCTTATAGCGTAGGCATCCACTAAGGAAGGATTTTTCAAAATTCAATCCCCAACAGGGTGAAATAGGAGATAAATAAGATAAGCACAATGTCCGCGTAGAAAGCTGCCGGCAACAGCTAGTCAAATACAAAGCTGGATATAAAACCTATGAGTAGGTTTGTTTTAATATTCGAACACGTAACAGATATTCGAGTTGAGATTTAATATTCAAACTCTGAATACCTACTACTCCTTAACAGAAGCCGTATTATAAAGAAAAATATTTTGGCCAGATGCTTGGCGAAAGTTCTCTAGTTAATTTATTTTCGTTCAATCTCTTGAATTTCTATTGACATCGAAACCGGCACGGAAATAAAGGCACCATAAATCATCTATCTTTTATCGAACGGATGCTGTTCGTTTATTAAAAAGTTAAAATATGAAGGGATGTTTTTCTATTAAAAGCGAAACCCCTCGTAATAAGGTTTCTTAGTACATAATATTTTGTACAAGTCAGTACGTTTACGTACAGTACAGTGACCTCTTTAGATTAGACATGACCGAATGGCCATTTCTGTTATTTCCACAAAAAAAACTCTCACTATCAGGACAGTAATCTCTCGCATTATACCTAAAGAGATTGACGGTGACAGAAAACGTGTAGGAGTTCGGTGAGACCCCTCTATCAATAATAATAGGATATGTCACAGTTGTCACTATATATCCCCATAACTGTTGCTTTTAGGGTCCTCTAGTGAGTATTTTTACCAATCAATCATGTTCTTCGCAAATTGTACGTTGGGTATTCGTATTACATTGCTAAGAATAGACTACCCATACTGTAACTAATTTCAGAGATGGAAATATATATTTTAATTATTTAGTTATTTGTGTATTAATTAAATATAATTGTGTGTTAGTAATACATCAATGTTTAAATAATACCATATATTTAAACAGATTCATTGAAACATTTTGCTCTTAAGTACATAAAAGCAATATTAAACAATTCAATGTAGAGATACAACGCAGTTACTAAGAATGATTTTTGTTAATTTGGCCCTTTAGATATAATAACATTAATAACCAATCGTCGACTTATGTCATGAAAGATTTTTATATTCTCGAATCTAATTACCGCTAACAAAATGTAGGTACATGACTAAAGGAAGCGATGTCATCATAATTTATTTATTCATCACATCATGCGAACAAACCACCAAAAAGTGTCGATATTCTTAAATTGATTTTTGTTTCATGTTGTTAGAATAGTACGATAGGTACTTAATCTATCATCGAACGGCGAGGGAGGGAGCGGGTGGCTCACTCCCTCCCTTTTAACCAATCGTCGACAACCGTTGCCTAAGAAACTCTATTTTAAGTACGAAACGAAAAAACGGCTCGTTGATTTTATGAATAAAGGAATATTATGTTATAATATTAGTATTAGGTATAACAAGGCGTATCATATAACGTCTTGAGTATTACAAAATTGCGTATCTCGTCGCTTCGAATAAGCAATATTATTATACTGTGTCTACGGTTGCGTAAAGTGATACCTATTTTTATCGTTACGGTAATGTCATATAATTTCACTTCATTAGTTTGTTTGTTCAACAGATTGCTGGGACTACGAAAATAGTACTTTTCCACCATATAGTAAAACAAATCAAAATCCATGCCGGATATTACCTAATCTGAGAAACCAATCCAATTATGACAAAAAGCTTCGTCAAAATAGCTTTACAATCGAGGAAGATAACCGCTAGATACCTAAAAGCAAAAAAATAAGTGCTGAGCTCAGGGTCTCCTCTCACAATGTGAGGGGTACAGGCCATAGTCTACCATGCTGGCCAAGTGCGGATTCTTAGACTTCACACACCTTTGAGAACTTTATGGAGAACTCACTGGTGTGCAGGAATCCTCACGATGTTTTCCTTCACCTTCCTTATAATATGCACATAATATTTGAAAATTAGAGGTACGTGCCAGGATTTGAACTCGGGTCTCCACGTTCGGGAGACCAACGTTCTAACTGCTGTACCAGACGCTTAGTAACAGGCAGTTAGCAACTTATAATAGTATTGTAGTCACTAGTCACGTTAATTAATTGAATCACATAATATCCACTTAACTATATACAGTAGGTCCTTAAGCAAAAATAATACTTACTAGTTTAAGAAAAAATAAGTAGCTTGAACCTAATTTGTTTTGCTAACGTGTTTTTAGGTACGGTGATAAGAAATATTTTAACACTTTGATATCAATTAATTATTAGTGATTTAGTGCCGTAGTCAAAATACTTTATCGCGTGTAGACAAACTGCGTGCTTGTTAATTGTTGACGCGATCGTTTCGTGCCGCTTGATCTAGATTTTATTTTCAAAAACTTCCCCGTGGTGTTTATAATTTCATCACGACGCGATGGTTAGAGCCTAATTAATGCATACTTAAACTCCCACACTGAATCATCAATAACTATTATATATTAACCTGACACAAATAAGAGTTGAAAGTAGAGTCGGCAAACAATTTAACCTATATCACTTAATGAGAAATAAATAGTCAACAACTCATTGCTTAGAAATATAGTACTGTATTTCAAAAGTAAAATAAATTAATTTTTCTTTCAACTTTCAAAAAAAAATTATTGATAATTTTATGTTAACTTAGAATACAACAAAAGCACAACGTTTATAAAAATATATTACACCAGTTACCAGTTTGTGTGACACTTAACACGATTGTAATTTGTAACATTCTATTAGAGACAGTTCGATTGCTTGTAATACGGGAGCTATGGCAAGTAAAATAATATAGTCAGCACGAACAATTTGAGTGGCTGGATGCAACGGAGATTCGTTGAAGACGGCGCGCCGGTCCGACCGGTTTGAGACCACTTCTGATGGTAAATCGCATCGCCTGACAAGGCACGTATGTCTGATATAATATGTAACCAGCTAATATATGCGGTGCGAGCGAGTGGTGCGACCATGTTTCCATTCGTGAGACGCGCGATCGAATTGTTATTTATATCCCCTTACGCTGACGAAGGCAATACAGTAGGTACTAGTCTAGTAACTAGACTCTACTTAACAGAAATTCTTGTTTAATTAGTAAATTGTTAGCGTTATGCTTTAGTTTGCTTTGTTTGTTTCTCTTATGTTCGATTTTAGGAACATTAAACATTATCATTTGTTTTGCCTTTATCTTTATCAGATAAATTACGAGTAGATAGGATCAGGATGTAGTGTACTAATATTTTTACCTCTCCAGTGTCGAAAAAGATGGTCGAATCTCTGAGCTAGTTGCGGATTGCGGAAAGTATAGAAGACCCTTGCAATACCTTTATGGTTACTTAATTCAAAATATTTTTATGTAATAAGTTGGATGGGCGGTAGAAGATTTATTTACATCACAACTAGAAATTCTAGCATAATATAGTTGCTCCAAGAAATATGTCCATGAGGCGGCCTCAAAATGTTAATGATTGCGATTTATCTTATTCCTTTCACTCTCAATCGCACTTTAAGCAAGGCTTTCTGTGAGCCTTTAAACACCTAACGTCAATTTGCAATTACTTAGAGGCTCCATTATTGCGCAACTAACGATCTATTTCTTTGGCAATTTACTCATAGATTTGATTTTTATTCAATGTGCCGAACAAAGCGCTACCGGGCCATTATTTAACGCTCAAAAGAATATGTATAAATAAAATGTTTGTGGCTTTATTCAAATAAGTTCAAAGAAAACGTCTATGGATACAAAGGTAAATGGGGGTTTCTTTTGCAAAATCACTTTGTAAATGAATCTGTCAGGTCTACATTTACATGAACTGCGCACGTGTAGCTTATTATTACAAGTAAACGTTAACATTATTTCGACGCTTTATCATTCATTTATAGTATGTACCAGGTACCTATATTTAGTTGATATTTTATGGCAGTCTTTTATCCTATAGTATAATATAATGTTTATTTTAAATGTGTATAATAAGCTACCTGAGTACCATAGTTACCCACCACCCTCTTGACAATATTGCAGCATTGTGCAAACCCCTTCTCTAAGATCTAATCGTTCAAAGTAGGTGACACGTCTACTAGGGCTTATTGGTTCGAAGGGTTTATAAACTGGTGCGTAGTTCACTTTTTCATCGTCGCACTACTTTCCTAATATTGAAGTTCTATTCAAATCGTGACATGACTTCCGTAACATGAACTTTCTTTCTTCAGAATTACTCCTAAAAGGCTATTGCATGTAGTTCTTAAAATTAGTTGCAATAAATCTTTTTTACAGAGTCAATGGGTATGGGCAATTAGTGTATAGATAGCTCCAATCTCCCATGATGAAACATCACCTAACTGTCATTTTTACACATTTGATGTTCACAGACGAACTAAATTTAACATCAACTGTGTAAAAATAACGATTAGTTGACAAAGACAAGTGAATAGTCACTATTGACTATGTATTAACCAATTAGGTATTTAACCAATACCTATGTATTGGTTTAAGTGGTTATCGGTCAGTGACCTCCTAAATAATGCGAACAATAATTATAGGTATTTTCACTAACCAAAGTTAACAAACTTGTCACAGAAACTTTGATGGATTGTTCCAAGTAATCAGCTCTACAATGGAACAAAGTTTTTCAGTAACAAATCCCGCCTAAGAAACCACCTAAATGATTTTTGTTTAACTATACCTTATTATTCATTACGGATTATTTCGGTTTCTCATGAAAATTATCAAGGTTAAATTTAATCTAATGAATGGTTTATTAAAACAATATACATACTTGAAGTACAATTTGACATATTAATTATTTATTGTTTGTTAGGTGTCTGTGTAAGAATGTGTTAGAAAATACGCAGGAATTTAATTTTAGCTCTACTTCATTGAAATTAAACAAATTATATTATTATTTCTCGGCCTCAGTAAAATGTATGAATGTGTGAAGTCTTTAGAGGTCCACTTTCAATAACAGACGATTAGACATTATTAATATTCTAAACATCATACTAATACACTAGCTTTTGCCCGCGGCTTCGCCCGCGGTAGAGTGGTTTCGGAACGAAATTTTTAATTAATTAATTTATATATAATATGCCCGTGGCTTTGCGCGCGTGGATATCAAGTTTTTACAAATCTCACGGGAACCCTGAACTTTTCTGGGTTAAGTCCTATGGATAAAAAGGCCTATGTGTTAATCCAGGGTATAGGCTATCTCTATTCCAAATTTCAGCCAAATTGGTTAAATAGTTGTGGCGTGATTGAGGAACAAACATCCAAACTTTCAAATTTGTAATATTAATAGGATGTCTGAAAAATCACGTCCTACTAGTTTACACAAGCATAGTGAATTCAAGATACGAAATCTCGATTTAATACCGGCGTAAAAACGAATTACTCCATTTAATCCTGCACTTAATAAAGTGACCCGCATCTGCTGACTAAATATATCAATAAAACTCTAAGTCATGGGGAATTAAAACTACAAGAGATAACTGGTAGCTAAGCCGAACATGCGGGCATAATGTATTCTGAACCATTCTGTGTGTTTGAACAATAATACTAATGTAGAATACAAGTTGTTATATCAGTTATTGTCGTGATACTAGATTTTTTGTTAGGAATGAAGTATACATTAATTACTGTCAATTAACGTTTATTTATAAATATAATTCATCCCAGTCAGTTTTTCACCATCATGTTAAAAAAACCGGGCAAGTGCGTGTCAGGCTCCGCGCAATGTAGAGTTCCGAAGTAGTAAGTTTATCGACTATTACTCATTAACTGCTTATGCTAACATGGCTGTTATAGTTTTTCTTGTAAATTAATCATATACCTATAACCTATTTTTGAGAATTTTTTCACTTGTCCAACTCCAGTAGTTAAGCTGGCAGGGGGTCTCTAACCAAAATTAGCACTTCAAAGCCAAATATTTCGCAAATGGACCCCTAATTCCAAAAATGGTCTTAGAAGACCCATAATATTTTTGAAAGACCTTTTCAACGATGCCCCACACTATAGAATGTGCAACGAATAAAAAATTCATCCTTACGTTACCTGCAGTAGGGGTGGCACCCTGAAAAAAAATGTTTTTCAATATTTTATTCTACGATTCTAGAGTTTTAATATACATGTATATATATGCCAAATTACAGCTTTCTAGCACTAAGGGTCTCGGCGCTTTGCTTCGGACTGACGGACTATCGGACTATCGGATAGGTATAGACGGACGGACGGACATGACGAAACTATAAGGGTTCCGATTTTACTTCGGAACCCTAAAAACGATGACTGAAACACGAAAATTAACGAGATGTACGAATGAGATTTTACGGGATTTTCTTTTAAATATTATTTTTATACTTACTTTAATACAGCTGTTGCGAAGTGAAATTCATCTTGTTATCCACATATTTAACTAGAAATTCAAATTAAACAAACATCAAAAAAACAGGAGAAGTAGGTAAGTTAGGATTTAGTAATTGGTGATTTAAATGGCCCGTAAAGTGCGTTATCATTTTCATCGCTATTTGAAGTTAATTTTAACATTTCTATCAAATACAAAAATTCACGTCTAGAAATATTTTACTTGTATATTGTAAAAAAATTCAAATGTTTTTTCTCAAACCCTATCGAGTGGGGTACCGTTAAACAGGTATTCAAAAATGATTTTTAGGTTCCTTTCATCATTTTTCATTTTAAGTAACAGTTTAGGGTATATTACTGTTTAAAGTTGTTTAAACAACCATTCTCGCTAATTTATTAACCAACTCTCTTAATGAAATGACAACATTGAGAATTTTTTCGTCTTATAAAGAAGTCCTAACTAAAAAGTGTAAAAAAAAACCGATTACGTAAAAAAGTAAAAGTAGTCGGTGTTTTTTGTTTCTTAATTAATTTTTATTTTCTTGTTTATGAGTTTGAGTTACTATTCTATCATATACATATAGGTATCTGGTGATGTAATGGAACTAATGTTACCTACTTTAACCTAAAGAGTATCCTTGAACATAATGACAAAGCGGCACGTTCAGAAACCTATTTAGATAAAGTCACTAGGAACTAGCTATTACAGATGAGGTTAAGTTTAATATGGTTATGATAACTACGGTAAATTTCCAATGTATTTACCGCGTTAGCTCTCAAAGTGTTGCCAAAAACGTCTTTCCAAGTGCTCGGTAAACATACCTGTAACTTACAGGGTGACCATGTCAATTTGAAAAGTCCGCCAATTACCTTAGAATTTAGATGTTATTAAAAAAATCAGGAGATATCTATAAAGTTCTGGCGTTTTAGACACAAAATAATTTGTTGCATTTGTTTTTTTTTTGTTACCTATATAAATATCAAATTTATTGTTTACTCAGAAGTTAAATTTTTTTTTTTGAGATTAGGCTGATTACAGACATGATTATAGTTAACAAAAGGCGGACTAAAGTATCGAATATTTGTTTCATTTTTAAGTAAATTGTTACATATTTTTGATTATCCCATCAGAAGCCAAAAGTGTACACGTCCGGACAAATCCGGAAGCTTGGCAACCATACCTGTATAGTACACAGTCGTCCCAACGGGCCCCACCTGAGGTGAATGAGTTGTCCGTCCGCGCGGGGGCGCCAAGGTCACCGCGGTTTTTTGACACCTCGTATAAATAGTACCAGAATCATCATGTTCCACAGACTACTAATTACTTTTTATGGTTCTCTACGTAAACATACTAAGCTTACGTACGTCCGACTGTCTACTCTAGCCCAAAACTTACTTATAAATCTGTAACTTCCTGAAAATTTGTTGACGATAAAATCATACGACCGTTGAAATAACACCAATCGTTATAGTTTCTAAAATAAGTGTAATAAAATATCCCATGCGCTATGAACTCCAAACTTATTGAAATGAAAGTTCAAAAATTTGTTTGAAAACATAATATGAATGAAAACTTGAAAAGTGAAAACAAACGCAATACAGACAATATAGACTATGTTTATACAAAACCTTCAATGCGTGAATCCAATTCCCACTTGGCAAAGTTTTTGTAGATTATTTACTTAACCGGAAATTATTTGTTTGTAGCTTTGATTAGACATTACCGCAACCGCGGACAGGTTACAGACCTTGCCCAAGGCCCTTGACGATTCGTTGGTCATTAGGAAACGAATTCATGTTTGTTTCCTGCTTCATCGATCGACTGACATTATTGACGGTCCGAAAATAAAGAGAATTTACTTATTGGAATCAATAATTATAATTACGTACCTGGTCTACATGTAAATATGGATTGTGTACAAAAAAAAACATTTTCACACAGACACATTTTTATGAATAAATCGCTATAATCTTTTTGCTGCTGACCTTGGCTGACAATAAGCAGTAAAAAAGTTCAATTTTTAAAGAGAATGCTGTACCTAATTAAATAATTTACCGCCAACCATGAATTTAATACTCACAAAGTATTGGTGATCTGAATAGTGTGAAACACGATATTATCTTCTCCGGGTTGGTGGGTACGCGGAATAATGATTGATGGATTCCTTCATCAAAGAGTTCGCTGAACCCGCACGTTTCCACACAAACGCTCTTGAATATATTTGTGACGAATAAAATTTTAACTTATCTTATTATGCAACAAATATGAAACAGTTCGACCGAAGTGTGCGCGAGATCCGTTTAATCTCGTCTTTGAAGCTTTCAGCGAGTTTTGTGACGAAATTAGCATTTTAAGCGGATCAACTTGATAGTTGTGGACTGGGATTTGGTTTTAGAATAATATTACTTAATCAAAACTAAGCGAGCAGCTGCCGCTAACAAGAAAGGGTCCAATTTTTATTATAAACGCGCTTAGATTTGGCAACACTTTGTGTGTGTAATCTAATGGTTGTCCTAGCCCCTTCATTTCCCGGGTGCCGTACGCCAGTCAATATTCTATAGAATACCATGGTAGTAATAATACTCCATCGCCTTGCGCGCGGCGTTAGAATTGAACAAAGTTGGGTGATAGCATAAATAAATTGCTGTTCCGGATATTCAACGTTGGTGTCATTTTATTAGCAACTATTGAATTTGATAGTTAAGTCCATGACAAATAATCATTATTCGATCTGTCTGACCTTTTCGGTTCATCGACTTGGACATTAGTTTGAAGAATTTGTTAGGAATCACATTAATTTGGCGATTTGGTACCTACTCAAATGTGTTGAGTTTTTGTACATCAAGTATCGACTGCGTTTAACGCGTATGAGTAAATTATACATTGTGTAATGTAACTATAACCTGAACTATTTTTTTCATTTTCCGCTGTCCTAGGCGCAACGATGAACTTGTAACTTCATCCTTACAAAACAAAGTACAAGTACAATAAAAAGATGTGACGGGAGAAGTGAATGAATTTTCTCAGAGTTTGAGCTAGAGCCGTAGTGCTAGGAAGAGGCATTGGGCGGATATGCGGTCGAGTGCGCGTCGCGGTCGGCTGCGCCTGCGCTGCCATCGCTTGTTACTCTATTATCTCCCCATCCACCCGTCGTAACCACCGTGAGATGGTCTATCTTGATACTCTTGATACAAATCACTCAGGTTTCAATTCCAAGCGATAAGCGTCAAATTGAAGCAGGTTTTTCGACGTGTTCGCTGGATTGACGAGTCAACTGCTGTCTGCGTCAGGCTTTGGTTGATCTTTTTACCTTTTTGTAGAAGTAATTGAGTAACTCATACGCTTTATAATATCGGTTTTTGTAGAACTTAAAGTCAAAATTCACAAAGGTGCATTTTTAATTCATGTATTTGAGGATATAATAAGATTAACATTATATTGGAAACATATTGCTAAAATGTTCCGATGTGTTTTGGTAGTAATATCCCGCTAAAGTTGAAGTAAAGTAACTTACTTTACCCACACTGGAACTCCTTACTTAGGTTTGAAATATTTAGAAATGTATCTGGCATTAACATTGCATGCTCTTAAGCCACATGTCCTTTTGTCATCTCCTCTCGTTTGTTCAGGGTTTATTCTAAATCGTCGTTTTCATATTTTTTGTATACTTGTGAGTAGGTCGGTAAAATGTCTACTCCCTATCCGTGCTAGGTGACAGCATATAGTTTGCTCATCAGAAATTCGCAGTTAATCTGTTTAGTCAAGTATTAGTATATGAATGCCAGTATTAATCTTTAATTAAAACTTAAACTACTACTAAAACTTAAACAAAAATACTTCGTTAAAAATTAAAAAGTACATAATAATTTATGAAATACAGTTATTACGTGCCGATTTTCTTTAATGAACTCTTGGGACAGCCGTTGTTTTAATGTGACACTCGAATAGCGTGACACATTATGAAACATTGACCTCATTTGCATTACAAAAAATATTTACGCCATGTTTCTGAGATAAAATAATGTCTCGTACATTTATTAACATAAGAACTGAATGATGCTTGATAATATTGATTGTTGTTAAGCAGGTATTATTTTATTTATGTCCCAAAATAAATATTACTTACATACTAAATTATTACTAACAACGCATACATACATGACTATTGACTAGTTTTTCACATGACTAGTTTTTCAAGTATTCCTAGTATGATGTTAATTAGAGTTGTTCTTGAACTGGCTATGAGATAATGATCATTAGATGAATCTTTAATTCGATTGTTAATTCCATGCCACAATAGTTGACATGAAACCGCGATGTTTAACAAGCTATAAATATTTTTCAATCGCTTGTTAATCTATAATACGTTTATTCGACCTAATTAATAGTAATTATTTAGTAGTCGTAAATGGCTCTAGTCTTTATGTCAGTGATTGATTATAACGAAATACCTGCCAGCTTTAAATACATTAGGAAGACCTAGAAAAACAATCTTTGTGCTCCTTAATCATACCATTTATCTTTGCGAAGGCATCTGTTGTATCACAAGGCGCGTTTGAACGTTAATCTTTTGATTGTGAGTTCCTATTGCTACGTCCCGGATCTTTGGAGCGGTGATCTAAATCGAGATACAGCCATAGCATAACGGTTAATATATGCTCATAATGCGCCATTGTTGTATTTTTTGTAAGTTAAACGCATAAAGTAAACATTGTTGTGCAAACTCTCGTCGGGCGATGATCTTATTATCTGACCGGTTGGTTCAACCTGAACACTTGTACATATTTAGAGGCAACCAAATAAACCTGTTGATTTTGAGTCACAAGACAACCAGCTTGCTAAAATATGGCTACTTGTGTTAGATGTTTAAATTGTCTTAGTTTGTATTAACTTGGACACACTTAGCTGTAATATAACAGCTCTATGATACACATAATTTGAAAACTAAAGACTTCTGGATTTCAGTTATAATATGAATTGAATTAAATTGAAACTGATTTTTCTTTAAAAGTGATGATTTCAGCCCTTAATTTATAACAAGGCGTATCTCTCAATATCAAGAAAGTGCTACCTAATGTAGAAATATTGCAAATTGTTTTTCTCGGCTACTTTCCAATCCATTAATGGCTCACTACTAAACTATTCTAAAGAAGGTCTAGAGCATACTCCACAACTATTAAAGCTTAATCACATAGAAATTCCATTAAAATTGTTGTTATACGAACAATTATGGAAATAGTTGAGAATAACATGGAATAAGTTTTAAACACGGAGCCACGTCGTAACGATATATATCAGGTCGTAACGATATATATCAGTATTGGAGATTCGAATCCCTGTTCCGCCCACACTCGTTAGTCCTGAGCTGCGTCTAATGTACCGTCCGCGTCGTCTGCCCACACCTGAATCGAGTGAAGCATTGCATACATCTTTGATATCTTATGTAGTGTTAGTGTTGCTAAGAGAATTGTAATGTTATTTTTAGAGCAAGTCGATTTTACTTGAATTTACAGTTGAGTTTTACTTGCCACACCGACTTTGTAAGCTTTTCTTTCTTTCAATAATCCTGTTTGTTGGACTGTACTGGTTATTTACTGTACCAAATAAACTTCCTGTTTGCTAGTTCCATTTGAATATGAATATTATTATAAACCCGCTATAATATGTTACCATATTATATCAGTCATGTGTTTTAGGTAGGTGCTCTGTTGAATATTCATTCATTCGTTTGATAAATTATGTACATATCTTTTTTATTTTAATGTTGAACTTTGGCAATATAATATAATGCCTAAGAGATAAATAAATTACATGATTTATCTTTGTCTTTTTAGTTAAATAATATTGTTTTTGACTGGGCAATCTCATTGATCCACACTAATATTGTTTTGGCCGAGCGAAATTTGCACTCAGGTAATTTCCTTAAAAATTGAAATATCTTATGCTTAACTAGTTTCTAGTTTTCTATGCGTAAATACTGATTAAACGTTGCACCTGGGTCTCGTTTAATAAGTAATAAGCAGCTGCTTGTACAAGTACTGCATTAACATGACTAGATGTTGCATCTGCCGACATCTAAGCCAATCTGCATTGCAAAGTTGCAAACTTATTTCCTCTTTGTAAAAGAAGTCAAAGGGATGATAAATAACAAAATAAGTTTTTAATGGCCGAGTGTCTCAGTTGGATGTTACTTTTTATTTTTTTTCCCTTTATATCGTTTATTTTCAAAGTCGCTTTTCAAGTTGGCTCTACTTTGTACCGCTTAGTGAATTATTTGCTAAAAGTTTTCATCTAGTGTTTCATATTAGATTTTTTTAATAAAATAAGAAAAAACATAATCGCTTATCATGAAAACAATTATAACAAAGGTAAGGTAAGAATTTTGTGTCTGGTATATTGATTGTGCTGTCGACTGGTTTTTAAATAAAATCCTTACAACTGTCCTGTCAGTCAGATCATTAAACATTGTTTGTGCGACGGAGACGTGGGAGTAAGGATTAATTATGCTTTACATTCAAAGGATTATTAGTGAGATAGATGTACTGCCATCAATTTTAAATGAGCTAATCGAGATCGTAAACGATAACGTAAAGTATTATAATATTATATTATATGGCACAGATCAAGTTAATTGAAATCTGTCTGAGATTCGCATCGTAAAAAAAACTTCCTACTCACCATGCGCGAGACTAATGAGGCAAACATTAAACATCAAAGAAAATATTTTTCGTAAAAATAACGGCCGCCTGGACAAAAACATGCCGAATTGTTCGTGAATTTATCATCGCACAGCCACCAAATAATGAATCTCTTTGTGTAAATAATATGTCGTTAAATACGTCAGTAGAGCTATTAGATTCAAGTGTAATAGAACTCCTACCTATTATTGCGACACCTTGCAGTCCATAGATTAAGACAGGTGTTGGATTTATTTCACAGAAATATTAATTGTTCATTTAGGTATATCGAGTGCATCAAGTGATCTGGAAAATTAATAAATTCGGAGTTCAATTATCCATATCAGCGGATACATGAGTGTATTACATAATGAATCATAATTAATACGAATAAAACAATCGGTTCGAAATTTAGAATTTTATACAAAATTTTCACTGTCTCACAACCAAAATGCTTGAATTATTCTTTATTTTAATTATCATGGAAATACTTATTAAGAATGGATTACAATAACACTGAACCGTTTTAATTGATCTAACAAAGCTCTTATTTTTTTTAAAGTCAAGCTTGGAGCTTTTACAAATTTAGGCACCTCAAACATAAACGAAAACCTATCTTGAACACATAAAATATCGGATTTAACAAGCCCTGATTTCAATATAGCATTCGCGTGATTTCAAAGTGCATTTGAAGCACTACTGATAATTCAGTTCGCTCGGCCTTGATCGCTCAGCTCCGTTGCATGGCGCGTTGGCATTCACCTTATCGTATGTTGAACTGTTCTATATCGTACCCACCAGAGATGGGCCTAAATTCAGAGATGTTATACGCAGCCACGTATAAATATACCGTGGCGTATTTTTAAAACTTCGCCCGAGCGTCCATCAGAAATCGGAGGAATAATACCTAGTGTTTGCTAGCTTTAAATACATTCGTGACGAATACATTCCTGATGGCAGTGGGTATGTATGTAAGTATGGTCGGGTGTGCATGTGTGCGGTGCTTGATATACGAGGCAGTTGTCAAGGTCGACAGTGTCATTGTACGAGCGAGACTGACGCGGATTCACACACTGACACAACTTGCATTCTTTGTATGTAGTGGAGCTATTGAAGTAATCTTATCATATAGGTCACCTTACTTTGTAGATTATAAACACAGTAAGTGCATATACCCACTAGTTCGAGTAGTTCTGAGTACGATTTCAGCGCAGATTATTTTTGCTATCCGCCGACAATTTTAAGCGTCCTCGTTTTAAAAGTGGACCGAGATGTGAAATGTTAACGTATATGATTTATGTCACGTACCTACCTATGTAGGTATGCAACTGTTTGTTAGGTACCTACTTCAGTACAATTATTTAAAATAAATCTGTTTTTATTAGGTATGAATTAGGTTCCTAATATGAAAATAGGTGCTTCAACCAGTTTAAAATCGTTTTGAAATTTTGTTATATACGGCTTTTGGTTATTATTAGGTACCTACTTAGGTACCTACCTTAAGTAGGTAGGTAAGTAGGTACTTTTATCAATTTGGTATCCGAAACAAAACGTTCACAGATGTAGGAATTTAGAGCATGTATGAATTAACGAGAAATGATTTTAATAATTTAATGGCGTTACAAATATTTCTAGGGATATTCACTGTATTCTCCTTATTGTATAAAATTAATTAACTTTCATCAAACCTATCAAACAGACCGTCATTGTTTTTCTGAAACTTCGAAACGCCGGATGTTGACTGGCAGAAAATTCTGTAAGCATTAACTTTGTTACCTTTAATTTTTCTCCTACAAAAGTTTGGATGAAATAACTAATGTTAGGTAAGTAATCAGTATAAAAATTATCACTGTAGTAAACTCTATTTCACTTGTTTAAAGAATTATCAGATTACGTTAGTTAATTTATTCCTTAATGGAATTTTTTCACTAACATTTAATTTACCTTGTCTAGTGCTCGTATTTTATTTATTCAGATTTCATTAGAAAAAGCAAGTTAGAACTATATTCTGACTACAAATGTGAGCAATATCACAATTTACAATAGCGCTATCATAGATCCACATTAGGTTAATTGCTAGTAGAGCATCGAGCCCGGGTTTACTCGGACCGAAAAACCCGGGTTTTCCCGGTTCTGAGGATTACAAAAAAACCCGGGTTTTAAAAATCAAACCCGGGTTTTTCGGGTTTTTTAAAATACTTTTGTTTTTGTTATTTATTAAGTTTAAGCCACAAGAGAGAAGAAAGTGGGTCCCTTCGGAATTGGACGACGGAACCACCGAGGACACTTGTTGGCTAACTTTTTGGAGAAGGAAAATCTCTTTATGATGAACTAATTCTTCATAAAGAAGCCTCAACGCAGGTGGACTTGGATAAGTCCTGATGGTTCCACAAAAAGCGAGATAGACTTCATTCTGGCAGACAAACAGCACATATTTAATGATGTCTCTGTGATCAGCAGGTTCAAAACCGGAAGCGATCACCGTCTTGTGCCTCTTACACATCGACGTGAAGCTGGAACGGTCATGCCTGATGAAGTCTATGCTTCGTCCAACACCTGTCCAAATCCAGGGATCCGAAACTTTCAACTTGAGCTGCAAAATAGTTTTGCGTACCTAGAATCATGCACGTCGGTGGAGGAGTTTAACACCAGGATGATAGCGACTGTCCACGAGGTAAGGTCGAAGTATTTCAAGACCCACCCCAGTGGTAGATCTCAAGTT
Organism: Thymelicus lineola; assembly: GCA_963932265.1. Lineage (NCBI taxonomy): Eukaryota > Metazoa > Arthropoda > Insecta > Lepidoptera > Hesperiidae > Thymelicus > Thymelicus lineola. Next base: position 6,896,743 of record OZ010686.1, read on the forward strand.
CTCTCAGAACAAAGTCTCGGTCTTATGAGAGATCGACGAGAACTATGTGTGTGACGGCTCAATGAACAGATCTCCAAGTGTAGGCGACGTAATTTGCGCAAACACAACGCAAATCCTGTAAAAAATACAATAGAGCGAAACCAGGGCTCCAAAGTGTTCGCCAGAGACCTGTCTATTGGGCAAAGTCAGCTCACAAGGTTGAAGACCGAGTCCGGCACCATAGTTACGTCGAAACCTGAAGTTCTAAGAGAAACTGAGAGATACTACGGACGGTTGTATACCTCCTCTCAAGCTCCACCTCCCAGTGAGGAGTGCGACAAGAGAGCTAAATTAACCCGACACTACACAGAGGATATCCTGGACGTCAGCCTGTATGAGATTAGAAAGGCTCTCAAACAGCTTAAAAACAACAAGGCACCGGGAGATGACGCGGTATCACCGCCGAGCTGTTAAGAGCTGGGAGGAAACCCCTCCTAGTGGCGCTCCAAAAACTGTTTGTTACCGTCATCCATACTGGAACTACCGCGGGAGCGTGGAGCAGAAGTGTGGTGACTCTGTTTTTCAAAAAGGGCGATAAAGCCCTTTTGAAGAACTACAGGCCAATCGCACTTCTGAGCCACGTTTATAAGTTGTTTTCGAGGTGCTCACAAATCGCATTGCACGCAGGCTTGACGACTTCCAGCCTCCCGAACAAGCAGGATTCCGGAAAGGCTATAGCACCATAGACCACGTACACACTCTGCGGTAGATTATACAGAAGATCGAGGAGAATAATCTGCCGTTATGTGTCGCCTATGTGGACTATGAGAAAGCCTTTGATTCTCTCGAGACCTGGGCAGTACTAAATTCTCTTCAGCGGTGCCGTATCGACTACCGGTATATCGCGGTGTTGAAGTATTTGTACTCATCAGCCACCATGTCCGTCAAAATACTCGACATAGCCACGAACTCCATCCAATTGTAGAGAGGTGTCAGGCAAGGGGACGTTATATCCCCAAAGCTGTTCACCGCTGCGTTGGAAGATGTGTTCAAGCTGATGGAGTTGAAACGACGTGGCATTAACATCAATGGCGAATACATCACACACCTGCAATATGCCGATGATATAGTCATCCTGGCAGGATCCCTGGAGGAACTAGGTACAATGCTCGGAGACTTGAACAGCGCCTCACAACGGGTGGGTCTTAAGATGAATGTCCATGTTACATCCGTACCGGTTCTTGTTGACGGCGCTGGCTGCCAATTCTCATTTCGTAGAGATACATCTCTAACAGAGATATCTCTAAAAAACATGGCGGATCTCTAATTAAACCTAATTTCCTTATTCTCGGGATGTCACATTAGAGATATCTCTGAGCCTTTTCGTGCGACATGCAACGTATGGTCCGGAGCGTTCGAGATTGAAATGTCACGCGTTTTGACCAATCACGGCGTTGTAAAGCGTTCGGGATTGAAATGTTTGACCAATCACAGCGTCGTAAAGCGTCCTTTAGAGATATCTCTGAGCCTTTTCGTGCGACATGCAACGTATGGTCCGGAGCGTTCGAGATTGAAATGTCACGCGTTTTGACCAATCACGGCGTTGTAAAGCGTTCGGGATTAAAATGTCACGCGTTTTGACCAATCACGGCGTTGTAAAGCGTTTATTTTATATGTCTAATGGTAATGTCGAAAGATAAAATCTCGAATGTGCTCCAGAATAACTTTTTTGGATACATTCGAGATTTTGCCGACATGTCTCGTCGAGATTTAAAGATTAGTGATATGTCTAACTTCGAGATTATCTCTACAAAATGGGAATTGGGGGCCTGCTCTCGAAGTTGTAGACGAATACAATTACCTGGGACAAGTGATCCAGATGGGTAAGTCCAACTTCGAGAAAGAAGTCACTCGTAGAATCCAACTCGGATGGGCTGCGTTCGGGAAACTGCGTCATATCTTATCGTCCAAAACACTACCTCAGTGCCTGAAGTCGAAGGTGTTCGAGCAGTGTGTGTTGCCAGTGATGACATACGGATCCGAGACGTGGTGCTTCACTATTGCCCTAATACAAGCTCAGAGTAGCGCAGCGGGCTATGGAGAGGGCTATGCTTGCTATTTCTCTAAGTGATCGCATCAGAAACGAGGAGATCCGTAGACGAACAAGAGTAACCGACATAGCTCAAAGAATTAGCCGGCTGGAGTGGCAATGGGCCGGCTACATAGTGCGAAGGACCGATAACCGTTGGGGAAGAAAGGTCCTCGAATGGCGCCCGCGTCTCGGAAAACGGAGTACAGGACGCCCCCGACAAGATGGACCGACGACCTGAAGAAGACAGCGGGCATCCGCTGGATTTAGAAGGCTCAGGAGCGGTCAGAGTGGCGTAAGTTAGGGGAGGCCTATGTCCAGCAGTGGACCTCCAAGGGCTGATGGATGGATGGATGGATGGAGATTACTTCCTAAGTTTTAAGATATTCTGAAGAAAAAATAAATCTTTATCACTTTTTTAAACATTTTAAACTGTTCTTGTAATTTGTAAAGTACTATTTCATTTATTTAAATTTTCAGCATCCTTTATAATTTGTACTCATTGCAGGAAATCGATATATAAACGCAGATTAGTGTATTTTAAAAAAATACAATAAAAGGCTCGAAAAGCTCGAAAAACCCGGTCTACCCGGGTTTTGATATTCTTAAACCCGAAAACCCGGGTTTTCAAAATTGAACGGAGCTTCGATGCTCTAATTGCTAGTCACGACGAGCGAAGTACTCGTAGCTACTGCCTGTGCGGCGCGGCGTTTGAAATAGTACATCTGCCTAGTGCATAACTATATGCACTGTACATCTATAAGTACCAGCTGTTATTAAACTAGTCATGTATGTACTTTTCTACACATAAAACCTATGAATCACTTTAAAATACCATAGACCCATTGAAGTTGCTTTACCATTTCATAGGTCTCCCTATTTAAGTACCTGGGTTTAGTTTATTCTAAAACCAATTTCAAGCGAATCGCACAAAACGCGTATCTCCGTCTCTTTCGCGTAACAAGACGCCATTAGTCAATTCGAGGTTATTGCTATAGGTACTCTATTCATGTGCTTCATCCAACATGAGGATTGCATTTCTGGCAGCCGTAACTTCCCCACGGAATGTTTGATGTTCCAGAAATAGTACATAGTTAAATGAACACATCAATGGTTGGGCGAGGCCCGCGCCCGAGCGCCCGTCGCGGCGTGTACTCGATTGACGCAAACAGCGTCAGTTGTTTACAATACTACCGCCTCAGGTTATTTACATCGGGGTCACAGACACTCCGAAGGAGACCGAGGTTCAATCGATATAATTTATCTAACCTGCAGCTAGAAGCGGCGGCGCTCTGCTCGGTCGCCGCTCGCCGCTCGCCGGTCGCAAGCCGCCGCGCCGCCGTCACCCCACCGTTCGCAAAATGCGACAATGACCCCCTTTGACATTACGAGGTCGTTTATGCAACGATTGCGAATAAGCCAGTGGGTGTCTACTAGAGGATTCGGAGCATTAAACGGACAAGGTCACGAGTTTACGTTACGAAATTAGCCGTTTCTGAACTTTGGCTTGACGGCGACGGTGTTGTCGATTTTCGTTATCGCCAAATGACAGTTTTATCTGGCAAGGTGCGTGATAGTGGTGCTATCAGTGTCATATTTCCCGGGGTCAACGCTCCAACACGTGGCCGCTTATGCAACACATTCTCGCGGTGCCGCGGTGCTGACATTCGTCGTTGAAAGCAAGCGCGAACTGTTATTACAAACCTGTATAAGCCAGGAGATATGGAACAGTCAGTAATTGCTTTATCAGATAAATTCAGCATTAGAGAGCGGAGGTAGACATTAGTGAAAGTGAAGTTATGTGCTAAGAACTAATAGCCTCTGCGGCGTTTACTTATTTATTGATGTAACTGCATATTGAATTGAAACTACGACTTTCCAAGAAATAAATTGCTGTGAGATTTAAGATAGGGTAATAATTTATCTTAGGAATCCTGATATGTAACGGATTGTTTTGTATTTTTATCTGATCCGATAATTACCTAGGTCCGATACGCAGGATAAAAATAATGTAATCAATTTTCAAATTTCTTAATATATCTTGTATACAATTACACAATATGTTATTTTCAACTTGTACGTAGAGTCTTGGCTTCCTTTCTGTGAGATAATGTCAATACCTATTTTGCTTGATACAAATTTAGTCTGAGCTCTACATTACGGAGTGACACGTCCATTGAGGTGTCCATGTTTTCCGTGTATTGATTGATTTACAAGCAGATGAATTAGCAGAACAAAGTCTATTTCAGAAATGACTTCAACTTCTTGATTACCATAGTTCACTCCACTCCAAAGCTTGGGCGGCAATTACTAAGACACAAAACCCTAGATTATTTGGTGTCCGGTTTTTTATCCAAATATCCAGCCGAATTGGCTGGTCTGTCCGGCTATTTGGTTTGATGACCTGGCAACCCTAGTCAGGCGCTCATAGCCCGGCCGCTTATGTCGTTCCGAAATGACTGAAAATGCTAAATTTACAAGTCACCAAAATACTTAGGTATTTGTTGCTAATGTCAAAGTAATATCACTTCCTATTTGACTTCTTCATCATGTTTTATAACTTCATTCGCCAGCCTTTAACAAACATTATTGTCTTGACAGACGTGCAGATTCATTTACGTCTTCTATCCATTAAATCTATTAAACTCTAACGAGAATCATTACGTGCACTATCTCATTAGTTCTGACTTTTGTTCTGAATAATTCTCGAAGCTTAATTGTTTTACTTAGATTGAATCGTGGCGCAAGTTTAAAACGTTCGTGTATTCCACGGCGAGTTAAAAAGTAAAACATTAAGATGGATGTTTGCAGCATATCTATTTATATCTGGTCCGGCCATAAACAGCTTGCCTGGAACCGGTCAGCCCGGCTCGAGGAATGCTCTTGCTCTCGCTAACTACGGCACTGGCTATCACTGCTACACTGGCCGAGAACGATTGCAAATGTGCTAACAATGTATTTGTTTCAACGGCCCCGACTATAAAACTCATTTATAGCCTCGCATTCCGTTTTGTGTTCACATGCCTTGGGCTATAGATGATGTTGAGAATGATTTCTAGGATCCACCAATTAATATATAACTAGTATCATTAGTTATAATTCAGTATTATTCCTATGTGTATGATTTATTTGCTTGGTTAGTCTAAACATATCCACTCGTAATAATTAACAAAAAACATGTAATTTATTTAAACATACTCTTATTTAATGAACAAGGAGATGTTTCGTACTGAATATTTTATATTCTACACTTATTCAAATTAATTTTATTAGGTAAAAAAAAACCTGTGCTCATAACTTCAGACAAACTTAACGTCTCAAAACGATGAAGCCATGTTTTAAATAGCGTATTCTTCCGCGACGCCCACGCTCGTCGCGTCTTCCTTTTTTTACCCTCCACTTCTATGGAAGCTTACTTGAATCCTATCATAATAATTTAATGTATTCTGCCCACATTCAGTTTTATGGCGAAGGATTCCAGCGTCCTTTAAGATTAATTGAAATATACTGATATATGTATTCATTACAAATTACAATATACATTGATATTTACGCATAAATATCTATTAGGTACTTCATTATGTTTGTATATATTATGTACTATTGTCGTCTGTGGTTATATCAAGTCAAGGCATGTCAATGTAATATTATAAGACAACATAATTTAAAGTTTATTGAATATAACGAAATTATAAAGCGAATGATAAAACAACGATAAATGAGTTTAAAACTGTAAGCTTTTCCTTCACCGTGTATTATGTAACAGAATTGCAGTCAACGTGTGACCGGACGAACAATGAATTCGATAGCAATTGAATTTTCTCCTTTGAGATTTCCCTCCGTTCGGGCAAATTAAGTTGCAAGAACGTGTAACAAAGTATGAAACAATAGCTACCGTTCAATTCCAGCAAGAGGTTAATCTTTATTCGATCTTAATTTCAAATATGTGAGAAGTTGAGAACGTTAGAGGTGATAAAAATTCTCTGTGTATGATGGAGAATAACAATAAGAAATCGGAGAATAAAGCTCTTCTGTCCTGCAAAGAAATTTTTCAGCTCGAGTAAATAAATATTAAATACCATATGACAGTCCATGCATAACGTAGCGCCGCGATGAAAATTACATGACGTTCTAGCCTAGCGAGAGTCGTTCAGCTTTTATAAACAAGAAAGCTTTTCTAACCAGAGACGATTTGCGAACAGTAAATTAGCAAGCCAATGAAATTGTTTAGACAGCGGTGTGTTAGATTGTTGGCGACTTTCAACGAGCAAGGACGCAATATTTATAATCTTTGGTTATCTTGTAACTTTCGAATCTTGGTTCTTTCTTTTGAGATCGTATTCGCAGTATTGAGGTTACCGCACAGAAGACGTAATAGTTACGAGTTTACTATAGATTTTAGAAGAGCCGATAGATGGCGTTGTTACAAAATTTTTAAACCGAGTTAGTGTTTGAAAAACATTATTTGTAATGCCCGCAAGTTTTATATTAAAGCTCCACTGTCAATCGCAGAGTACCTAACTGATTTCTGCAGTAATGGCGAGGAATGGGGTAGGGTGGCGTGCGGTAAAGGGTGGGTGAGAGTGTCTTCCGCGCCGCGTCATTCTCAGCCCATCCATCAAGCTGACAGCGCCGATTATTGTTGCTACCATCGTGTGCTTAGGGCTTTCACTGAAACCAGCGTGGGTGAGCTCTAAAAGGATTGTTAAGTCCATATTTCATTGCTAAAAATATCCCTATCTCCCTTTATTATGATTTGCCGCTTAAAAATTTTACTGGTAAAATAAGCACGTTAACCTTTTGCTCTTAAACACGATTTAAACCTTTTGTAATTGAGTAAATAGCGGAACGTAGCTAATGCGTGGTAGGTGGTAAATTCAGTAACCGATAAGATGGCGCGACGATTTTTTTGTATTTTGTATCACACAGTATGTATACTATATTTAACAGGTTTCTACAAAGCTTACATTCTGATATACAAGGTGCAAACTTGGAACAATTGGATCATGGGCCACGGCCACTCCCCATGCATTGGTTATGTATGGGGCGAATAATTTGTACTTCCTAAGTCACACACGTAACTCCTATTGTATATGTAAAAAGAATTGAAAACATTGTAAACTTAATATTGCCATTAGTATTGCAAAGACAGAATGAATTTATTTATTGCTAAGTAAAATTTACTCTGTAAAGTGGAGGGCGGTCGACCTTCTGTCGAGCGTGGGCCGAGCCCATGACACAATTCACGAGATGTGCTATACACCGACCGATTATTTCTGTCGCACCGTTTCCACGTAAACTCGTTACAATGTACCTTATATTGATATTTATTTGGCATCTAAATGATCGCTAGCAGGCTCCAACAAAGTTGTTTATTGCTTGTACTACGAGGTCGTTTATTTTGAACAATGCCCCATAAAAATATCATTCGCTGGTCCCATCAAGCCGGACGCATATGGACTAGGCGTTTACAACTCGTACGTTTTGTTTTTTACTGCACGCTCGGCAGTAGATGGAATTGTCACAAAATGGCATGTGATACACGTACTTTGAGTGAATCGCTTTTACTGTCGCCTTCGTCGTCGTCTCAGACAACGTATTCCTTTGGGAGACATTGAGAAATTAGCTGTAATTACAAAAAAATAATAACCAAGCTCCGAGGCCTTTCACTATAACGCCCACCTCGCTTGACTTTAAAAGTGCAATTAAACGGAGTCGCGTTAAATTGTTTAAAGCTATTTATTTCCATCTCTTTTTATGGAAATAACGGGCAATCGAGCTGACGATCCACCTAATTGTAAGTAGCTATCGTCGCCCATGGACATCAGCAACACCCAAAGGCATCACTGATGCGTTGCCGGCCTAGAAAGAGAGAAGAAAAAGAAAGAAAGAACTGGCTCTCAAGCCCCCCCGGATCACGACGAGTCGTTTAGCGGCTTACCTATTCATGCTCAAGGGTTGTGGCTATCCTATCTCGTATTGTATTATCTGTTATTGAAGTGCCACTTACCTTTTTGTTTTAGCTTTTACCTATGTGTGCATGTCTAAGTGTTAACTTTGTTGATGCATTAAAGAAGTAAATATGTAAATAATAAATAAAAAAGATTCAAAGATTGATTCTTTTGTACTCTATTCTATTATCAATTTATATACGCTAACGAACAATATATTATTGCGCCTTATCTACAGCTTTCACGGATTATAGTGCAAGGCGGCAAGCGTCATAAAATAAAATAATGTAATCAGTATTCTGCTTAGATATTTCTTTAACGTGCTCTGTCGATGGTATATATTTGCAATTTTTATATATGTCATTACCTGCCAGTCATTCAGTATAGATGTGTTCGAAATAAATTTAGCCAATGCCTCTTAGTGCGATGTCGTTTATAGTTTTTGCTCGTTACTGAGGTACTGGTCGTCGTGACGTGACCGTTGCTGTGGCAAGAGGCCCCAATGGTGTGTTCGTAATACTCATGTCTATACTGATGTACAATACAATGTACAGTACAATGCCGGGCCGTCTCTATAGACTTAATATCATGTGTGTGACTAGGACATTACTAGTCATTTGCTAACTTTGATTGCTGATGATGATGGTGTGTTTTTTATAAGTTTTGCTTTTTATAAACTAGTGCACGACAGTCAAAAGGATCCTGTAGTCTGTTAGTTTTGTTAAACTGCCTGCCGATTGAGAGCTAAATGGAATCCCCGGCCTTAAAGATGGATGCCGGAGCCTCAGACACTCCAAAATAGTTGTAGTCGTAGAATAAATACATACTAAGAGGTTATTTTGAAACAATAATGTCGATTGTAAATGACCTGTCCTGGTATACAAAAGAAAGTATTGATATTACGCAAGTTAAAACTAAATCTTACGAATACATCTAATCAGTGTCGTAGTGTGGTGTGAAATTCGTTGAAAACAAAGGCATTCTTTGTCGTTCGCTGATAAGCGTTTCGTGGGACTTATCGCGGCTGATATTCGGTCAGCGACCCCTAAGTTCCCGGATAGCTTGGCATATTAAACTACAAACATCGTGATGTGATTCCGTAGGTCACATAAACAATAACCTTCTTACACAGCCTTCTTACGACAGAGATGGATTTAGACGCGTCTTTTATTTTTAGACTTGTTTGTTATGTTGGCCAGATATAGGTCCTTGAAGATGTTTGTTAAATTACAAATATTAGGAGCTAAACAAAAAACAGAAGTTACGTTTTTTATCAGAATTTTAGGACCCAGAACATTCCTACTAAAGATTTTTATTTTTATTATTAAAAACATATAATGCCTATAAGGTTTGTTTTTGCGATATATCTAGATTCTAGACGCTGCCGCTCTGTGACATGTCACAGAATCTAGAAGACCTAATATCAAACCTAAAACTCCTCGCCTAGTCGGTTTAAGATTTTTTAAGAAGATTTAATTGTTTAACGAAATAAATTCGACGATCAAAATAAAACGTCATTCAATGATTTGAGGCAATTTTTAGACCATGTTTAGTAACGTAATTCAGGAAATAAATCATAAACACTTAGAATATGCAGAAATTACCAGAAATTCATTTGTAATTAACTTAATACAAATGGCATTGTTATTTCAGTCTCGCGCGGATGGCGACTCGACCTACTTTAACATTAGTCGATTTTCCTCTTTTACGTGACCTGTCTTTTTCCTGTAAATACGATGTTAATGACCTAAAAACGTAACTAGTTGTTATGATTTAATTTGCTAGTTGAATAACCTGTTTATAGTTAATTTTGCCTTTAAGTAATCAGTATGCCTCTTAATTAACGTGGTTTATTCATTTTGAGATCAACTCCCAATAACTATGTTGTATATTTTGTAAAATATTAATATATAGTCTAAGAAAAGATAACGCGATCTCTTGAAAGATGGCTTCGCGTTTAAGGAAGCAGAGTACGAATCCTACTTGTTTTTGATTGCTTCAAGGGTGTTTATGTGCGTATGTCTCGCTTACGTCACATCGATTAAGCCTGAATACAGAGAATTTTCCATTATAGTCATACCTATAATGTGTCCAATGTGTGTAATGGAAATGAATGTCCGTGCTATTGCCTTTAGATTGTTCCAGTAGGACTGATAGGGTTTTCATGATGATAAGATGTTCAGAGAAGTTTTTTGATATACGACCTAGTGTATTATGAAACATTATCAGGCTAAGAACAAAGAGTCGTTGACCTACTTGGGAGTGAGCGGTCTCAATTAGCCCTTTACGACGACCGCTAAACGGACGATAACTTCAATGACGTCACGTTCAAACGCCTTGACCTAGTTCACCGATCTCTACAACAATTCCATGGAATCAGGTTGAATTAACATGAAACTGTATTTCCTAACTGATTCAGTGAACATTTCGAAATTTCTTAATTTACTACAACTATTGCAAAGTACATAGAGTACAAAAAAGAAAAAAAATTATCTAAACTGTTGTTTTTCCTAAATACTGACTGGTTCTCAAAGCATGTCATTGATTACTGATAGTAAAAAGAGAGAGTTTATGTAAACAAAACTAGTGTTGCTAAGTGTTGCATTAGGTATACGATATACCTACCTAGCAACGTTGTGAAAGTAACGATGCTAATGTAATATACGCGTGAGGTCGGCGTTAACGGGACAAGGGCACAGATGGAGCTCAGAATCTTTGAATAATATGATTTATCGATACATTAGATCATTGATGCAACGCTCAGTAGAACTCGTTATCGATAGATGCAGCTGGCATACATACGTCTGTTTAATTTTAGTAAGGATTCCATGCGGCATTAATTCTAATTATATCTCCCTCCCTTTTCTATTTACTTACCCATTCCCATGTTTACTTGAAAAGGCGCGTCGGAGCGTGGGTGCATACGGCTTGCTTATACTAAATTAGGGAGAAGACAGGGATAAAAATTCTTGTTACTATTTACGTTATGGGGAGCGAAAGAGATAGAAATCCAAAGTCAATAAATGTGTGGGGAGTAGTACCGTATCCATTACGCTCATATACGTTTATATTGAACATTACTGGCCATGTCCACTTTCTAGTTTTACGTTAACTAACTGCATACAATGTAAAGTCAACTTTAGCACAATGATTTAGATTCTTCTTATAACAAGTAAAGCAACGTTTATAATGTCTGTTATTTAATTGATACTTTATTTTAATGTTTCCGCTTTGACTCCACGTTTTTTATTTGTGTTTAAAATTAGAACCCGAGACGGTTGTATGTATATCAAAATATTTAAAATTCAAGGACAAAAATATCGTAAAGTTGCTATCGACTAGACGTATAGAGTCTATTTCCAAAGAATGAAACAAAGCTTCAGAAAATAAATATCTTTGAAATATACCTTACAAAGAAAAAACTAATTACAGGACGCGGCAAAACTTTGTTTTATGCTATTAATAGACTATTTTAACGTTTGGTTTACGAGATGCATTTGTTTTTGTATTCCGCTGTAATTCGGGCATGTGTTCCTCCGGATGCGATACACGGATTACGGATGCGCCGGATGGAAGCACTTCCCCACATGGTGTTAGATGCTCTTCTATTTTGAATTCCCTCTCGTTAGGGAAAGTCAATCCCACTTCCTGGTGTAATAGTTGAATCATTTAGATAAGTTAAATTCTAGGAGATATTTCCGTTAAAAGAAAGGATCTTTTAAAATGTTTTACTTGCAGATAGTTACTTCAAACAGGACAGTACTCAACATGAGATTTTTCAGTTCCAACATTGAACGTCCAGATGTCTAAAACAAAAGAAACGGAATTATAAACTTTCTTTACGAGTTAATAAAAACATTCGATGTTCATACAAACATTTTCCACGTTCGCATATGACGTGAAAATGGCGATTTTCACCTCAGCGCGATTTCTATTTCAATCCAATTTTCCCGGCGCGCAGAGAAACCGATCGCTCCAGTTGCGCTCGCTCGGCCCACATCTCTTGCTAGAAAGTATTGTAGAAAGTAATAGGTATTGTGAGTCGATCTCCGCCGAACCGATGCAATCACGTGTAGTGTTTTTCTGCATCACTTTTTGCGGACGCAAAACGCAAGCGGCAGATTATAAATCGATGATAATGGATTCCGTTCGATTTTTAATTATGCCAATTAAAAGCTTTCATTGAAAGATATCTGGTACCACTTCTGTTTCGGTTACAGAAATTCATAGAAGAAAATAAACATACGTAATCCTCCAACAAATAACTCAGATCTGTAGGGATCAGTAGTGTGATCCAAGGCAATCTTTAGTTCATCTACCAAGCCCTGATTGCGATTTGAAGATGTTTTTTGCTCAATCTTCGTGTTGTCGGCATAGCGTAGGTGTTTAATGAATTGGCGAATCCATTCTTCCATCAGAACACCTCTACCATCGGTTAGTTTTCACTTGTAGACGCATTTCAATTCCAATAGTTGAAAGCTAAAGAGATTCCTCAATCACTTAGGTGTAGTAGTATCTACTACATACTTCAATGCTATTTTCTCTAGACGTATTAGAAATCAAATGCAGTCTCTTAGACGTCAGCTCCAAGCTCCAAGCTTATTTATCATTCAACTAAAAATTTATAAGGTATTTTTATAAACGAGTAATGCATTTATACAGCAAATTACTGTTTTGCGTCAGCAAAGCTGTCTTCGTGCAACATTTTGTATCTGACGAAGTGTCAAAGCAATAATTTTCATACGCTTAAGTTTTTAACATCTTATGTTCTTAGGAACAGGAACGAATCCCAATAACACAACATAGAACTTTCTAGAAACAGTATGAAGAACTACAGTCGAGGTTTATCACCGATGTTCATGAGGAGCTTGGAAGGTTGGAGCTGCAACCTTGTTTTCTATCTTCATGACATAAAAAAGAACTCAATCTAGCCTATCTCAGCACTCAGACCCGAGAAACAGTGCTAAAGGTGAAGGTGCTTGGTTATTGACCAGAATTGCAAGATGTTGCTTACAAAATCAACGACTTATCGTCGCTGCTAATAACTATTTGATATACCAGTCAAGAGACGTGTGGCATTCGCATACTTTCGCCAAATTTCAATGCGCATGTGCCGAATAGGCTTGTGCAATAACTAAGTTTGGGCAACTTTCACTAGCAGTGACTTACGCGGCCCGCCTGCGAAATGATTGCGTCGCCTGAGGTCACAGTGAAAGTCTACGTATTGTTCAATCGTACATGTTCCAAATTACTTATCCAGATGAGGATATTATGTTAGTAGCTATTTTGTATAGATTGTATTTTTTGCAGGCTATAGATAGTAGATACCCAGGGGACCATTGAGACCTGAGGGGAACCTGAGGGAACTGGGGAACCGTGACTCATTTATTACTTAAAAAAACGGTGCCGTAACAATCAACGGTATTAATTTTAATTTTCTTTTTGGTAATTTGTGTGTACCTATTTTAATTTTTTTATTTAAAATTTTTCGAACCTCAACAATACGTATCAAGCTAGTTTCTCATACAGAACGAAATATTTAACTTTTGGGTTTGATTACAATATTTAGGAAAGTGCACATATCGTATGAAACTAAGTAGGTAGGTACCCAGATAAACAATGTTGTATGTACATAATAATATGTATTTAAAATATTTATCAAATATCCGAGTTTAAAATGTAATTATTACTAAACTGTTAAGGAAATAACAGTGTTTGTTATTAAAATGTGGCTTAATTGACCAGATAACTCATAACGTAACACATAAAGCCTTCGGTTGAGGTAGTCCAGCCAGACGGAGGTAATTAAAAAAAATAATGTGTTTTAAATTCATAACGGGAGTTAATGGCGTGTTAATTAACTGAAAATTGTGTAAATAATTATAATATTTTTATTAATTTTGCACTAAAAAAATATTTCTTTTAATACACGGTAAAATTTATCGTAAAGGGATTATGCATACGAAATAATATTATATTATACACATTACATAAAATAAATTATTATGCTACGTTCTTACTTCACGGTTCGCTCATGTTAATTAAAACTACCGTTTTAATGTCTATCTTTTTCCCACGAGTTCATGTTATGTGGAATTAATTGATATCCATGAGATATTATCTGAAAAGTTTTATAGTCGTTCGTGCATTTCAATTATTTTTTCGCCCCTTATATGTATTTTCATAGCATATCTACGTCCCATAATGTTGGAACGACTTGTACAACTAGCAATCGGGTAAGAAGAGTTATGACAAATCTGATAAAGATAGGTCCTCTCCAAAAGCAGCCGTGCCATACAGAAAAACGTATAAAGCGTCTACCGAGTCATAAATGTTATAATATTATTATTATCATTGCCGTGTTTATACTTCGCCAAATTGAGAGCATAGTCTCAGTGCCTATTTAAAAGGAATGAAAAACTCAAATCGCGTGAGAGGAAAAACGAGTTATTATTAGTCTGTTGAGAATCGCGAGCTTGCTTGAGCTCTGATGCTATCATAAATAATGTGGCGTCGCGGTGAGTGGGGGGTGGAGGGGGGGAGGACTTAAGAGTCAAGGCCGCACGCTGCCCCCGGTCGACGCTCGCGCCCCACTTGTCGCTCATGTCCCCATCTCGTTCGCACACCCGACACGGTCCGACGACGGCCGAGCCGCCACGAACTAGACCTTCTATGCGCGAGCGCAACACGAACAGCTGAGACGTAATAGCATAACACACTGACTCGGTCATCCGTGCATTCAACTTTTGATTGCCTTTCTTTTCAAGTAATATTTGATCGATATGAAATTAACACGTGATTTCATTGTTAGCCTTGATTTATCATAAGTCATAACATTATCTGTATCTGTATATTTGATCAAATATCATTGTTTTAGTAAGTTATTTACGACGAACCTAAACTATTACTGAAAATGATTATCTGTTTTATTTCCGTTTAATAGTTATAATAAATAACATTTCTTTTTAGTAAATTGTTTAAATGAAAAAAGTTTGTACTACTATTATTTTAAAAGTTGAAATGCAAACAATAATGTTTTCTATGGACAGAATACATTCCTGCAGTGAGCTGTGAGCCAGTATGTCTGTGAATCTGCTGTGAGTGACGTGACCCGTCTAGTGATCCAAACCAGTTAAACCATCTCGGCCACTTTCACCGACGTCGACCGTTGCGTCACTAACCCACAAAATGTTATTTAATGACAGTCAATTTACAAATCAAATGTTAACGACGTTGTTGCCGTTGTTGGCTAGTTCATAAGTAATATTTGTTCCAGCAATTTAACTTTTTGAATGTATAAAAAGGTTGAAACTCCCGATGTGGTATAGAACTGTGATAAATTCTATGAGTATAGGTTATTTAATTTAAGACAAGATTAGATAAATGAAAGAATCGGGTTCTAAACACTTGTTATTATTATATTTATTGAGCAAGATAGGCTTGATGATAATGTTTGACAGTCTATTGAAAGAAAAAGAAGAAATGAGGACATTTTATATACGCTATAAAACAAAGCAATAGGTGATCTTATTGTAGTCTTCCATAATAACAGAATATTGCAGAAGAATAGATTTGATAGAACCAATAGTGTGACAATTCGCTAAAATATGTCGACAAGTAATGAACTGGTAAGCACAAACTCGATTTCTGATATCTAGATCAGTGCACTGGGGTCAGAATGAAGCCAATAAACAACATTTATTTTAACGTTGTATCTCACAAGACTTTTAGACAGCTTTAGTTGAACTCTTGAGGTTAACGGCACAATATCTTTCTGAGGATCCAAGAATGATGAAACTTAACTTGACCTCGTTTAGGCCGAGTTGTGTAAACTTAGTTTACCTTCATAATCATAGCGTTCGTTGAACAAAATGGAACGTAAGGAAAATGCATATCATTGCTCCTTTGAAACATGGTTAGATACGATCTATTAAAACAGTATCTGATTATAAAAATTGTAAGTAACAATACTCAAAACATAATACAACTCCATAGAACAAATGTTCTTTGACGCTTTTGTGACCTCACCAAACCAAAAATAGACATTGCATGTGATGTATTTAAGAGATATTGACACCGCTTATTTTAAAGTTCGTTCACCATTACATTGCATTGGTCGATTGTTCTATCGTGTGTTTTATGACATCTTTTTAACCAAACTTTAAACAGGAATTACTTTAAACTAGTTTTTCTACATCATCGCGGTTAACCTCTAATTGGTTTTAATCTCTGTACACTTAATTATGCTAATTAACCAAATTCTGTGGTTAAAATTCATCTATCGCATGCGTCATTTTATTCTACATTCTATTCGTGTTTGTGTACTGATTTTCATGTGGCACTTCTTTATCTTGAACTATTTCAAGAACATTCTTACTAGGCTAATGTATCAGTAACGTGACGTCATTGTCACGAACGTTGCGTCATGAATATCCATTTTAATAGAGTTATTTTGCTTGGAAAGTTTGGTTATTAGTGACCGCGGCAACCGCGACCGGATCAGATTTTCGTTCTTACTTGGAACTAGTTTTTTTGGCTTGCTATTTTGGCCGGTTGCGCAACGTAGGCACTCAGCACGGCCACCGACCCGAGGCCTCTTAATGGACACAATAAAATGTAAATAACATTAATGAATAGAGTTCCGACCCGTGCTTTTAAACTTCCACTAATTCATATTATCTTGATTTGTGAAGGAGTGTGAATCCATGTCTTAAAAGAGCAATTAATTACAATAAGGTTATAAGAATTACAAGGTAATTAATTTGATTATACAGTACAATTTGAACAGGAAGAATTATTGATAAAGATTCGGAGAATCGTACTGTTGCTCGAATGTGTGACAATAATAATATTGAAACTCCCATGTTACTTTTTAAGGAGTTCCGACTGCTTGATTGACAATTGCCAATGAAATTTCCATCGCGCATCGCGCTCACGTGGCTCCCTTCTTATTGAATACAAAAACTGTTGGCTCGCCTCATCAGTATGCGGACGATGGCTCAAGCCATCTTTTGTTTGGGCAGGAAACGTCCACGGTACCACCGAAAATTACTCGATCGCAACGAAAACATCTTTTCGTTGAAGGAACACGGCACGGAAAGTAACGATGTGAAATAAACGAACTGCACGCGCCCGGCGACTCGACAAATGGTTTATGAAATGTATGCAAATTTTATAGCATCCGATTTTAGATGTGCTCGACACCCGGCGCCCTTCGGCCACCGGACTCGTATTCATTTATTGCGCGTTGCATTCTGCTGATGCATAGCTACGATCGTATCTGTTTGCCTTCCCGAACCTCGAAGTAAAAATGGCGAGTTATTTGTGGCTGTATCTTTTAGCCAATCTCGCGCGCCGTCATAAATTGATTTCTGTGAGATCGTCCACTGTATTTTTGTATCATAAATTCGGACCGACGTTATCAGACTCGACATAAAAGCAGAAAGTGATAAACTTTGTTAAGTTATTCTTATTTGGCGTATAAGTGCCAATTCGATTTTATAATATTATTCGTCTACCGGACTCTGAAAGAGACGGAGACTTCTCTAGAAACACAACCCATGCCTATGTAACAGAAATGTAGGTACAAATTACTCGAATACAATTGTTCACGATTATGATTACTTTCAATTACGTTTATTGTGTACATTTTATAACCTTGTATCGATTGTAAGTGATGAATGTCTACTATTTGCTTAATATTATTGGTGCTCCTATTTGTTGAGAGTACGTTGGGCACTCTATTCTAGAGTGACCAGATTACCATGTCTCAGGTGTTTTTGAACATCTCTGGACATCAATGGGAACAAGTGAAGCACACACCGTTGCCTTCTCAAAAAAAGATAAACTTTAACCCATTGTTGGCTAGTGAGTCAATAGTGACATTAGTGACTGAGCGAGGAGACCTAAAACATACGCTAGTTATTCCACCACGATGGTCTAGTGCCTGTCAAAACAGTCATTTGGTCATTTTCTTGATTACCTGTCATTAATTTCCCGCTTAATTGTTTCAGGTCGTGAGGAGCTGTCACCAGCGTCTAGTGTGAACGGCTGCAGGTCAGACAGTGAAGCGCGAAGACAGAAGAAGGGTCCAGCGCCGCGTCAGCAGGAGGAATTGTGTCTCGTTTGTGGCGATCGGGCTTCTGGATATCACTACAATGCGCTCACGTGTGAAGGGTGTAAAGGTAATATTATCAATGAATATGTACCTATCTGTGCATCTCTTACTCCACCAATCGAAGTGGAAGTTCCAAGTCTCCTCCAGTCTTCTACCCTTCTGTAGGCTGACAAGCTGGTACTGCAGATAAAGACTTCTGAAAGAGCTTCACAATTTACATAGCAAGAGTATTAACCAATTTTATAACTAAAATGGTAAATGAAAAGCATTAATTATGTAGATTTCCGGTTTTTTGTTTTTCTTATACATGAGGTGACATCTTAAAATTCATCTGGTCTTAAAAGCTGCTCTATTTAAGGCAAACACTCGTTTTAAATAAATTGCTTATCATGTCTAGATAACAAAAGAAGATCTATTATGAGATAATATATACGTTTAAAGTTCTATAATGGGACCATGTTGTTTCGTTGCCACGAATGATACAAGCTTAATATCTGATAGTGTTGGCGCAGTGGTTAACATTATGCAATATGTTTCAAAAGAATAATTTCATAAATTGCACAGTGGTCAGTCAGATTGGCGAATGCAAGAACATTCAATCTAAGAAGATTGACGGTTGTTGTTTTATTATTAACATGCTACTCTGATGTATTGTCGAGACTTACTTGTTAATGTTAATAAAATAGCAATAATATCTAAAGGAGCTTCCCATTCGTGCGAAAATTATCGATTCAAATCCCTTGTTTCAAGAAAATCATACTCTGCTCACCGCAATATTTTAGAACATTTATTTTAAAATAACCCTCTCCAAATTTTGTAATGTCTAATAAGCTCCAAACCCCGTATGTAAGACTATTTTTAGATCTCGAGCCTAATTCCGTCAACACTCACATGTTATTTCATAAGAACACATGCAGATAGGCTGTTATGCCATTTAATAAGCTTGTTTACTAGAGCGTCAAACGGTCGAACCGTTTATGCTAATGAAACTACAATCGTCGCTAAGCTGCGTACAACGTGGATGCCTGAGCCAATTCAATCCTGAATTGGTGCTTTGTGTAACCCTGCGCGTGCACATTGTGTTCGAGACCGAACGTCACAATACCGTCTGCTACCCGTCTGCTCCTTGATTCGGGCATCAGTTAACCTTCAACTAACACGTGGCTGTATCGCCTCCGCAGTCATTGTACTACCGATAAGCCGACGCATGAACAATAACAGATTCTTTACAAAGTCGAAATGCGTTTCAGATGGAGATTACAGGACAAAATAATCTTGAATTAAATTTAAAAAAACCCCGATAGTTTTATTCACACTAAACATAGCTAATAACGCTCTCAATTAAGTCACCTTTCAGACAAAAAAAAAACTAGATCAAAATTGGTTCATATTTTTCGGAGCTACGATGCCACAGACAGACATACAGATACACAGGTACACAGACAAGTTAAACTTAATAATTCCGTCTTTTATTTGATAAATGTTCGAAGGGTCGGTTGTCTGTATCGTGTCTAATTTTTCCTATCGGTCATTGGTTTAACCTTCATAAGTTTCAGGTTATTTTATCAGAGATAAGCAATACAGTCTGCGAAGAACATTGTTATTCGTTATTTTGTCGTTGATTATTATGATTGTTATGAATAACGTTTTCTGTATCAGGACCACCAAGTGATACGATTCCCGTCTCTTTCCTGAGTACAAAAGGAAAAGAAATATAGTCTGCTACATACAATAAGGCTCCTACTCTTTGCGTCTGTACTTTGTCGGTATAATTACGTCCGAATGCATGAAATATCACCGTTCGCTATCTTGTTTATTTGTTTTATAAGGTAAAAATTCCGATACTCTTGACGCAGTCAATGCCCTATGCCTTTCAAGCAACCTTTGGTGCATAGTTAGGCATTGAGTGACTCTTTGTGGGTTTATACAGCCGGCATATAAATTGATCTTTGTTTTCTGACAGCACTTTTACAGTGTTTACATTATCATGTCATGCTAAAGTAACTGCACATGGAAATGATGGAATCCACCTTTTGTTCGTACCGAAATGCTTTTATATCTCAGTTTTTTATAGAAATATCTGGCGTAAATGCATTTTATTAGTGCTCTATATACTCGTAATATTTGTGTGTATTTAGTAGAAACGCCAATTTGTGAAAGTGCGTACTGGGAACTGCACCTTTATGATCGAAACGCAATAGCAACACGACAGAAATAGGTGTGGTTATGGCACTTCCCTTAGTCATAAATCCCACAGATTTTATCAACGTATTTTGGTGAGTTATGGATTTCCATTGCAAGTGCAAAGCCAGTTTCATGACTTAGTCTGCAATCTGATGACGCAATACGTTTAATTTAATAAGTATGGTAAAGGTGTACAAACATTAATTTTATGACAGCGTTGTGTATAATATCTAGGACTTAACTTGCTAATAGCACTTTCTCTGGTCCCATAACTTCATATTTAATTTCTTTAATTCCAGGTTTCTTCAGGCGCAGTGTCACCAAAAATGCTGTGTACATATGCAAGTTTGGTCATGCGTGCGAAATGGACATGTATATGCGGCGAAAATGTCAAGAGTGCCGGTTGAAAAAGTGTCTCGCAGTGGGCATGAGGCCAGAGTGTGTTGTGCCGGAGCCTCAGTGCGCGTTGAAGAGGAAAGAGAAGAAACAGCAGAGAGAAAAAGACAAATTACCAGTCAGCACAACGACAGTAGACGATCACATGCCGCCTATAATGCGATGTGATCCTCCGCCGTCTGATGCTGCTAAGGTCGTAAGTATCATCGTAGTCTACACATTATTTTCATTTCTTAACATGTAGATGAACCCTCAAGATCTCCCCTCTAACGTTGATCCACTAATTACGGGATACCCTGTATAATTTTACAGCAAGAACATAGTGTGAACTGTAAGAGTTCCCAATTAATTAGGGAAGGAGAAAGAATTTGATGGTTTAATATTAGTAAATACTGAAATGCCACAAGCATTTGATCTAGTGTTAAGTCGTCATCAAACATTTTGGAACGTTTTACACTGCAGGATTTCAAGCTACAATAACAATGTAGATTAGATTAGATAGATTGACATTTACATTAATGTCAATATTACAATAATAATACACAAAAGCTACAGTACTTTTGTATATCATGAAGACCAGTTTGTGTTCTGGATTTTACTCATAATGACAAATTTCATCACTATCTGTCGCTAGCCCCGATCACATCACTACCAATCCATTGCTAGCCCCACCACGTTTAACATATCGATTGTTTGCTTGAAGCTGGACTATTTGCAGCACGATGTGGTCCCCCGGTTCCTGTCTGACAAGCTGCTGGAGCAGAACCGGCTGAAGAACATCCCCCCGCTGTCCGACAACCAACAGTTCCTGATCGCGAGGCTCGTGTGGTACCAGGATGGGTACGAACAGCCGTCGGAAGAGGATCTGAAGAGGGTCACTCAGGTTAGGTGCTAATTATAACTTTTAGTATAAGAAAACATGGCAGTTACACCCAAAAGCAGACCGAGATTCTGAAACCTCGTACAATTAATGTAAGTACGTGTTATTACGTACAAATGGATAATATCTTAATATCATCGTGGTCACGAAATATTTTAAACAGGTAACGTACAATGCACAGTATATATTTTTCTTTCTGGGTTGAAATATCGACACAAAAAAATCTATATCAATTTCGGTTTAAAGAACTTTATTGTCCAAAGAAATTACACATTTTCACTTATTAGACAAACTTTAGCTAAAATTATAAAATAATTACAGTGATCGTGCGTGCTAGAAATCTGAAGATTAACAATACATAGCAACTATTATAATTTATATCCCTTAGCATTTAAAATAATGATAGTTATAATTCAAATATTTAGCTAGTAATATAGACAATGTAAATGAAACAGCGTTATCCCGCGAATAAAAATAAAAAGAATAATAATAATTCCAACCATCATTTTCAACCAGTTTCATGTATTGAAGTCACGGTTAAACTGTACATAAAACGCATTGACATAAACATTGCTCTACATATAAAGATAAATATAATAATAAGTTAAATGTTACTTGTTACCAAAATCACGTAATGGAGGTCTTCAGCATAGTTATTTGTTGATTTTGAGTGCCACTTCGCCAATCACTAACCAGTAACAAGGTCTAAAGTAAACAGGAAAAATATTTAAATATTTACTTATTTTAACTGGGTGCCGAAATCATAAAGGCCACTAGTGATAAATTCGCCTATTACTTGAAAATTATGACTTAAAACATTATAAAAAACACACAAATTAAATAAAAAAATATTTAAGATAAAGTTGACGAAATATTACATGTTTTTGTAATCATAGCTTCGAACGCGAAAGGTTTTGCAAATCGGTTTCTTTTACTCAAATAGAGACATTTACACATTCATAATTCATACGTTGACTCAATATTGAGAAGGTATCAGATAGTATAATATAACTTTGATAGTCTTGAAAGGGAATACACGTACCGAATTCAAATTACGACGTACCTAAATAAAGTATTTTGATCATAAGGTTGCCAAGCGGCATATAACGCCTGGTTATATGATCTTACTGACGTCTTACCAATCAATCTTGATCATTGAAGCGATGCTTGAATGTAATGCTTCACGCTCGTGGTTGTTCGCTGTCTCGACAACTTATAAAATCAGTCTAAATATGTTTTCGGTGTTGGATTTATAACATTGTCAAAAAGGTTGTTATTTAAATGGCTGCCAATTAAATCGTGATATAGAATTTTAGCTTAATTACGAATAGGTATACAAAATAAGTTTTGATTTAAAATACATTTCTGTATTCTGAGTTCTGGACACAATTTTACAATATAGTACAGTATTGTTTATTGTGCACATTAATAAATGACAGAAAAAGAGAAATTACAAAGCAAACACAGGCATACACAACAGGCGGTCTTATCGCTACAGTAAAAATCTCTACTAGACAACCCTTTGAACGAAGGACAAAATACATTTAAAGAGCTGAGGTAGGCGTGCAACAATTATTCATAGTAAATATAAATAAATACACACATACATATATATGTACCTACATATATAAATATAAAACATATTATATAAATATCATTCACATATGTAGGAGGCAGTAACTACAGTATAAGATAAGCTTCTAAATACAAATTAAGAATGAAGATAATAATTCTTAACTTGATTTTTGAAGGAAAGGAGGGAAGGAGAGTGTCGAATAGACAAGGGCAGAGAATTCCATAAGTAGACAGCATAAGCAGGAAAAGATAGATTTTAAAGTCCAAACAGATGAAGTTGCGGACAGACACTAAAAGCTAATTACTCGTATTTGATAAAAAGTAATAAAACGTCGTTTTAATTAAATTTAATGTTTCACTAGAATGTGACTCCAAAGATAATATTACAAACGGAAAATCGAATACAAAACAATATTCCATTTTGAAGAGTACTCAGCAACCATACTTTATTACATCCAAAAGGCGCTACCTTTTAATAAAATTGCGTGAAGTTAATTAAAAGAGCTGGCAGACTGGAACAGACAGACGTGTCAAATTGGGTCATTACATGCGTATTGAGGACAATGTCGGAACACCTCGTTAGTGGGTTGTCATGCCCTTCATACTCCACTCCAATACTAAAATATAAAGTCATGACGCTACATAAAATATCTTTACACAAAAGTACACAAAAATACGACACTTTAAAAATAACAATCTTCATCTACATATAAATAAAAATTTGAAAATAAATCTCATAGACGCACAAGTGGAACACCGAAGAAATTTATCAATCAATCATGATCGACAGCTCCCAATCGAGCACAAACACTTTGATTTGATATAGTGTACCATTATTATAATTTAAATGAGTTTGATATTAACTTGCAGACCTGGCAGAGTGCGGAGGAAGACGAAGAGGATTCCGACCTGCCGTTCCGTCAGATCACAGAGATGACGATCCTCACAGTCCAGCTTATAGTGGAGTTCGCTAAGGGACTGCCTGGCTTCGCTAAGATCTCCCAGCCTGATCAGATTACGCTGTTGAAGGTATTGATCCTTACTTCTCTTTTATTTCTTTTATATCTTTTTTATTTGAATTGACAGTGCTGAGAGAGGCAACGTCTAAGGTGTTACAGATGTCCATGAACGACTCTGTAATATTCTGTACCTTCTCAATCGATTCACATATTAAAATTTGAAGCCTAGAGTATTTCATTGAAAATTGGGTTTTTCCATGGATTATTGATTGAAGTGGACATGAAATTAAAAAAGATCCATTAATGGCTTTTATAATGGATTATAGTGGATATGGTACAATTGTGAGATGATTGAAACAAAAAAACTTTCATATGATGGGTTGTTTTATCAGTGATCGAAGCATGATGGTAATGTTAGAACAACAACCAAAAAACTTGGTAGTTTCTTGCTGTCTCTTCTCCCGGGTCCATTCACGGTAGGGCTTTATTGAAGCAGTGGCGTAATTTGACATTTTAAGTGTTTAAAAACCAACTTAAACAAAAAACGGTAACCACTTACCATCAGGTGGCCCGTATGCTTTTTGGTCTGCCCTTCAGGCTATAAAAAAAAACTTTGAAGAAAACATTTGCGTCCGACAACGTTTCAACAAAGGACGTCCAGTACACTCACCACCAAAACTCTTTATCCCTAGGCCTGCTCAAGCGAAGTAATGATGTTGCGAGTAGCGCGGCGATACGACGCGGCGACCGACAGCGTTCTGTTCGCGACCAACCAGGCGTATACTCGCGACAACTACCGCAAGGCTGGCATGGCGTACGTCATTGAGGACCTCTTGCACTTCTGTCGCTGCATGTACGACATGTCGATGGACAATGTACATTATGCCCTGCTCACAGCTATCGTCATCTTCTCAGGTAAGGGTTGTATAACTCGTGACAGTAAGCTTTTTTTATGGAAATAGCCGGCAAACGAGCTAACGATCCACCTAGGTAAGTGGCTATCGCCGCCCATGAACATCAGCAACACCAAAGGTATCACTGATGCGTTGCCGGTCAAGAAAGAAAGAAGAAAAAGAATGAAAGAAAGCTGGTGTGAGACGCGTTATTTTGTAAACTTATAGGTTCATGCGTCGAAGATGTACGTACAAAAATCATGCTGAACCCATGTAGGAAACGATGCTCAATAATTTGAACCCTTGTTTTATTTCTCAACTGTGTTAAAGTTGCACATAAGTTACTTAAGAGATCGCGTCTTTCTTTTCTGGTAACAAATATGAAATTCAGTAGCAAAACATTGATGAATACTCACTGAGTTATTTTATTTATTTATTAAAGGCATACCAACTAAGTACATAACTTAAATTTTCCAATGAAAAAAATTTATATATTATGCACTTAAAGGTTTGCACAACATTTTTGCATGACATTGTAATCAGTAGGCACGATACAATATAACAATTCTAGATTTCAAGTTTGTAATAAAAAAGAGGGAGTAATTCAAATGGCTGTCATTGCCTTATGTATTTTTTTTCTTAAATAGACCTAATGATTCTGCAAAGATATCTATATCGCTGTTATGAAATATATGTAATATTAAAATTTCGTTGCAACACATTAATTGGAGAGTTTAACACATATACTTTAAGTATATTGATAGATTATAATGTGACGTAAACCAAATTATAATGCGGCACATAACTGACATTACAGATCGACCGGGTCTGGAGCATCCACAGCTAGTAGAGGAGATCCAGCGGTATTACCTCAACACGCTGCGGGTTTACATCCTGAACCAGTTGAGCGCGTCTCCACGCTGCTCCATCGTCTACGGGAAGATCCTGTCCATCCTCTCCGAGCTGCGAACCCTCGGCATGCAGAACTCAAACATGTGCATCTCGCTCAAACTCAAGAACAGAAAGCTCCCACCCTTCCTCGAGGAGATCTGGGACGTGGCCGACGTCTCCACGCAACCCCCTCCCATCATCGACCCCCCGGAGCTCTAGCCGCGCGCCCCCCGACCCCCCGGAGAGAACTCATAGACTGCTAGCTTTAGTGAAGTGCACGGACACTGTCGGACGTGATATTTATAAGGACTGCCCTCGGGCTTCGTACGTATTCGGTGACCGACGGCGATGTGTGCGATAGTGAATATATGTGATGTTGAACGTTGGAGATATATTAGTGTTGATCGTTAACGGGTGCCCGAGTTTGTTCCCTTCCGACTGGATACCGAGTTGGTCACTCGGATACGACCTATCGTAAGTTCGTTGTAAGTACACCTCCTAAATTACATACACGAGAGTTATAGAGAAAATAATATATGAAGAGATGAATCTATTGGATGAAAATAGTCGTGTTTATTTACCAAAATTAAACGGTTGATCGACCTTTTCTATTATATTGGAGTCGTTCGCAGTGGACGCGCTCCGAGCGGACATTGTTGATTTACGAATGTTTGTTTTTGTATAGTTTATGTCTGACGTGTTATCGTGTTTAGTTCCGATTCATGTTCCATTGGCGTACTGCGTCCGCGTCCCTCGATTTTACGGATAATTTTAATTTATTATTGCTGTGATTACAATTATAAACGTGTTGAAATATCTTACGTAGTCTGAGATAAGTGTGTCTTATTACTTGTAATAGTTCTACTGTCTTCAGTAGCGATCATCCAGTCGCATTTCCTCGTCTGCGTTCGTTATATTTTACTCTGATAGGACGGCCATGTTTCACTCTGCACCGAGTCAATGTTACGTTAAATAGTTAATTTCGATGCGAACACTACCGTATTTAGGACCTGTTATTTGATGTGTTCCAATCATCTTAAACATCCAGTTACTAAAAGGCCAAATAATAGGTATCGTTCTGTGCAATGTACCGTAGTTTTCGCTATAGGTGTGGAATATTCAGTACTTCTAAATGTTTCATTATGAACTAAATTTAGGGTTACCAGAGACAGGTTTGGTTGACACTATTTTCTATTGTACTACGAGTGTTTTACTTAAATATTGTATACTGTTATTGATTACTGTTATGCATAACATTGCGTGTGTGTTGTCAGGCAGCTGTTATGTAGTGGAGATTAGGATTGTAGTCCCCAAACACTTTGCCCTGTAGTTACTTTTGTTTGATCCTTACGTCCTCTTGCTATTAATTTAGTTACCAACGGCAGCTGATATAGTTATATAATTTGATATTTATTACAAAAAGAGGAAAATTAACTTCACATTTGGCTGAGCTTACTACATGGGAACAATATTGGAATAGTAGAAGTTATAAATGTATATGAGGGTAGTTGTAACATGCATGCAATGCTATGTTTTGTTTATATATTAAACCAAACCTGCCTCTTACAATAATTTAAGGCAACTTGGACTCAATAAGAGCTACAAATTAATGTAATAAATACACTATCGAGAAATTTAAATAAAGAAATTATAACTGCCCATAAGCGATAGACCGTACGAAATGCCTTATTTCGCGTTACCTGTACTATGTACCTACATTGTTGATGGAATATCATAGTATATAGAAACTAAAATTAATCGATCTCAATTACCCCTAAGTGTCAAAGCATACGTTAAGCATTACGTTTGCTGGTGGGCATTTTCATTGTTTGTTTCGTTCAATATTTTCGTATGATAGTTGTACAATATCTGTCTTGAAGGCTTCATCAGTCGCGATCTGAGCACCTCCGTAGCATCGTGCGCTCGTCTTGTGTGACGTCACTTGCCGATACCTCACCTCACCTCACCCTCCATGCCATAGAATTACGAGGAGAACAAATGGAACGCACTTAAATAATAGTTGACATACAAGTAAGAGGTTAGAAAGAGACAGATAATGTCGAAATGGAATCCGTATATACGGAAAATAACATGCGGTGTTCAAATTGGTACTATTAGTATGTATTGGCAATTGGTGGGAAAATGAGCTAGGTTTTTATATTTCAACTATTATTTAAGATTTATCTCCGATTCATCTGTTTTCCTCATTAATCTATGCTCCATTATGCGATTAAAGTTAATTATAAGTATCTGTTTGGTGCGTGTTGAATGTGTCTTCTTTACATGCCATAGTGTGGTGTAAATTTACATGAATAGCGTGAATGAGGTTTTGGACATGCATTTCTTAATATACGTATAAATTACATGCGACCTTTTTGCTGCCACCGCGGACCGCGCGCTAGTCCGCTTATATTACATCTTTTCGAATTATATAATTTTATTGTAGCAGTAGGTGATTCTAAAATAAAGAAACGAAGCACAAAACATCACGAGTGTCTTAACGCTTCCATCAATGGGACGAATGACAACACACTGCCATTAACGTATGTTCACGTCTCGTGTGATTGATATCGTGGTCGGGTTATGACGTTTATACGAGTCTGAATGTTATGTCATATTAATAACTTAATGCTAAGATGCCTTAACTGGGATGCGATGCGCTCTCAGTGTTCGTCACACGGCCTGTGTATACTTCGCATCTCGAGTTTGTGACAATTATAACTGCCATTCGATAAGTAAATTGTTATATGTACATCATCGACGCGTAGACTCATTATGGATAGCTTCATATTTTACGGATCCCGTCGGTGTGCAGCCGGTCGTATTTGATACATATTATTCAATTTCGAAATTGTAATAGATTTATTAAGTATAATAATCTCACATGAGAAAGTAATAAGTAATGAGATACCCTAATATAATTTGTGTCTTAGGTGATAATTAGTGCCGGATCCGTTTATCGGATCCGGATAGTTTACGGAAGTTGAGGCGTGTGGCGTTGACGGAACGGGATGGAATCGAGTATTGGGGCCCTTCGATGACTTTTTACTATTTATTTGATATGGGAAGCGATGTTTAATGTATAGCAGTGACCAAACGTGGCACCTCCAGTCTGTCAACAAACTAGGTGGGCTTCGGACCGGCCCACTTGTGTCCATTCATACTTTGTATATAAGTACCTTTAGATTCTATTGTCATATGTTTGACATATGTTTAATTTTATTCATCTAAGGAAGTACAGATGGCTGTTGTTATTTTTATATTATTTGGGTAGAAGTATATTTTTTGTAAATGACCTCTGTATTTATCTTTTGTAAGCTTTGTAAGCCATAGGGACTTAGATTACGAGAGCTACGAACATTGTGATCGAAAGTAATTTCTTTGAATTTGTATTTACTGAGATATTTTTTGTTCTGCTTATATATTCTTCGTTTCGACAGATTTTTTTTCTAATAATTTTTGTTACTTCAGAGTGCAATATGTACAAATATTTACATATAAAATATAAAATGTACAGTCAGTTTTTAGTTTTAATGTGTCAACGCAATATCTTTCGCTAATCATTCGTTGAATGTACACTGAAAGGCATAATATACGATATCACAAGCAAGGCTCTTGCCTTCGCTCTTGTGTTTTTTTCTAATACTTACTTAAGTGTTTAATTTTACATAGATGGACTAGGTGACATTTGTATTTAAATTTGCTAATTTTTTGTAGCAGATTAGATTCGTTTACTGTAATAAGATGAATAATGTACATTTTGAATTGATTTTAAAGTGATTTAGTTGTTATTAGTGATGAATTTTTCTTATAAGTGTAACTGGCAGCCTAGCCAGTCGCTAATACCAGTGCGATTTGTGCAATGTCCATTAGAAAAATTGTGTAGGATTCCGATATAGGAGCCACGTACGAATGTTGCAGGAAGGCTGATTATGGCCGTTCACAATATTCTATCTATCCATAATCTCTGGTAAAGCAGTAACAGCTATTAGTATGCATGACTTATTGACAGTTTCTTACTGAGGATAATAGATAGATAGCACATTGTGAACGGTCGTTATACGATACGAGCCCATTCCGTGTTCAAGAAACACAATTTTTGTATTATTTCGTAACTTGTCTACCACGGTAACCTTTATTTCCTCCTAATACTTTGCCTTAGTAAATCCTTTGTATGATTTAACTGCAGCGGTGAAGCGAATTAGATATAGGGAACAGACATGATGATATGTTAAATTTTAGAGAGTCAACTTTTATAAAAGATAATAACTACAAAACAAAACGTGAAAAGGTGTGTACAAAATGAGGAAATTTGTATGAAACATTGTTATGCGAATAAACTTACACCTCAATTATAAAAATATTGCTGTCTTTCATTTTGGAATTCTATCACCCTATGACGTAGGACCAATACGGTTCAAGATTTAATTTCTAGCTATATTTAAGTAATTATTTAATTTCGCCGTTATGATTGATTTACATATAAAAACAATCATCTTAATGATATACAAGTGAACTGATCTTTTGCCTTAAACAACAGGATATACAGTATTACTACAAGTGAGTTTATGATCATTATACAAACATACATTATCGTACATACATACATACAAGATACACGCGAGAAACATATCTAACCCTTCCTGGTAGTCGGGTAAAAATGACATTAGAAGTATGATATTTGGTAAACCACATAAAATTTAGAAATTGTAGAAGAAGAATAATAAATAATATTAGGGATTTGGTAATCATTACAACAACCCAGTTATTAGTCTTTGCAGGTGGTATTTGGTCTACTTATCGGCAATTCCGACTGCCCAAATAGAAGAGTGGGGTTTCAGTAAATAAATTACAACCATACATAGATTAGTAGACCAGTACGGTTTTTAACAATTGGGGTACAGACGAAGGCCAGCGTGAAGTAGGTATGGTCAAGACCTCTCCTCTCAGTTATAAGAAGAGACTTGTGCCGGGCCCTGGCCAAGCGTGGTTAAGTAGATAATCTTCACACACATTTAAGAACATTATTTAAAACTGTCTAGTACACAGGTCTAAGGTAAAACGTTCGATTAATGTGACTTCTTCTCTTTGTTATATGTTTTGTATATTTTAGGGCAAAAGGGTTGGAAAAAAATAACGAAGGGGACTTTTCAGTTCCCACGAACACAGAAAGGAATTTTCATTGGGGTGGTCAGAAATAAAAGATAATAATGTGCAGTTCAATCTTGACTTTGTTCCATGCAAACATTAATGTTTAAGTTGTAAAAAATGTATTGTAACAATGTTTAAAGGAGTTTTTATTCGCTTATTTTTTTAATAACTTAGGTATGTAACGAATTAATTTAATGACGTATACAATAAAGAAAGGAAGGTGCAAACATAGAGTAGGTAATACATACGTCATGTCAGTCACAAGGTAAATCCCCTTGCGGTTTTTTATGGAGCTTGGGGATTTTAATTACGAAATCTGTTCTACGGCTCGCATTTTAATGAATAAATGCCGTGAGATGAGCAAAATTCAAATACCTCTAGGTACCTGACCACTTGATTATACGAGTAAATAACCAGTTCTAACTCGTTTCAAGCATACAAAAATATGAATTCAATGACACCACTCATGAATTTAGAATTTCGGTCGTTATTTTAAATAATAACTTATTTATCCTGTGTTATTTATCACTGAAGAAGCACGGTAGCTAAGTAGTTACCTGCAGTACAGCCTGAACTCAGTAACAAGACTTGGATATAAGCTTTTTAAATATTAATAAAAGAAATAAAACAAAAACTATGTTTTAATCTGTCTACGGTTGCCAGACCGTTTTCGTTTCGTGTCGGATTTCGTTTGTATTTTCCCAACTTTTGATATTTTGATATTCGTATTCCCGGTCGGATATTCGTAAACTGCGTATGTTGAATTTATACCTTCACACAACGCTCCATTCCATAGTGTTGAGCAATAAAATATATACAACTTTGTTAAGGATATTGTATGTCATAAATGGCGGGAAAATATTCGGAATAATGTAACGTAAAAATTGAGGGGGCCAATTTTCATATCCTCAGTATGGTTTATCCCTACTTTTTTGAATATAATATACCTACTACATGACATTGGAATTTATATCATTGGAAGATGGAAAATAAATACAAGGCTTTATTAAGACTGTTTATTATTTGAGTTCGATTTACTCTTAATAAGGGCTGCCGAATACAGGCGTATAATTTTCAGAACAGTTATTTCCTCTGTCCCTTTTATATCAACGCATGTTAATAAATTTCAATGTGGCGCCCCTTTAAAGAAGCTCGCCAGCCGCCCCTAGTGCCGCTAATGTTTCAACGCCCTATTGTCGACGCGAATTGTGGGACAAGACATCTAATTCACTACTTACAAATCTGGATTTTTCCGGCCATGCTTACTTTTATTGGAGCTCAATTGACAACTCAAGAGTCATCAAAAACTGAACACGTAAGGTAAGCTGCCTTCAACACCTAGTATAGATACATTATAGTTTAACTATTAGATTAATTTAAAATATGAGTATTAAATTAAATATAAGTTCAAAATTGTCTTATTGAATTTTAAATAAAAAAATGAAATTATTAACTTAACCTAAAATAAAGTTAAGTTAAAAACCAACTACTTAGGGGTTCCAAAAATTTTCTTAAGATTATCTTCAATGGATGTATCTTCTCCAAACTTGTAGCCTATAATTTCACTTTGGATCGATATTTCGTGTTCGCATATGAAGAACATTTTCTGGAAGCATCCGATGTCATTCAGCTCTCCGTTGAAGAACATAGAGCCACAGGTTTCAGCGGTACCGCCATCTGGCTGCTGGTTAGCCCAACGGCTGTAACCGCTCATTTGAAGTGGTACACCTACAAAAATAAAACGATGTTAGTTTATTTTTAAACAAAATTTAACACACAAGACCCTTTATAAAACTGACCCCTAAATTGTCACAATTATGCAAATGCTTAATTACCTGATTGACTGATTGAGATAATAACCAAACATTTTTTTTGTATTTCGACGCAAAATCTTCTTAATTTATGTCTATTCGAAACGATTTTATTAAAAGTGATTTTTTCGGCGCATTCGTCGTATCTGGACGCACCCTTAGGCGCCGGCCACACAGAAAAGACGTAAGACGAAGACGGGGCTCGGACCCGTCGCAGACAGGGCGCTGTTAAAACATATAGAAAAGACAAGGAACGGGCGTGACGGTCGGTGCATACTGGGCTTTTCCCGGCCACAGAGTACTTAATCACTACGTTTTAAGAGACCTGCTCTCCGCGTCCTTTCCGCTCCCCCGCTGGCGCCTACGCACGCCCGCGTCCTGTCCTTTCTGTATGTTTTGCAATAGGGCGCCGACGAGAAAACGTCGTGTCGGGCGTCCCGTCTTTTCTGTATGTTTTACGTCGCGACGGCTGCATACATTTTGTATGAAAGTAGATTAAACGGGCGCCGCGACTGCGACGGGTCCGTGTCTTACGTCTTTTCTGTGTGGCCCGCGCCTTACAAATGAGTAGAGGACCTATGAGTAGATAGGTATAACGTGT
Source organism: Thymelicus lineola (assembly GCA_963932265.1). Taxonomy (NCBI): domain Eukaryota; kingdom Metazoa; phylum Arthropoda; class Insecta; order Lepidoptera; family Hesperiidae; genus Thymelicus; species Thymelicus lineola. The sequence goes on from OZ010686.1 coordinate 6,930,220, forward strand.
ATTTTTAGCTGCAAAGTTAACGAGGCAATCTGGGCAGGTTTTACCATATTCGGCCTCTGCAATGTCATATTTAAGTCATTTTTGTTTTGTGACGCTGCACTTTACGATATCTAGATAGGTCGCTTTGCTTTGATTGCACTATGGGGTAGAGTTATACATAGAATGTGATAGGCTTTTCTGCTATTTTGTCGATTAATTGTAGTCCATTTGACAGTATACGAGTAGGTACATACAAAGTATTCACACGGAAGTTTTCAAAATTGGAAGCAAAACTTTGTTTATGAAATATTAAACCTTGACGACCCGTGTGGCGCAATGGTTACCATGCCGGTCGCCGCGCCAAGGGTCCTGGGTTCGATTCCCAGCGAGGCGGAAATTTGAATGATGAGTTTGAATTTCTGTTCTCGGTCTGGGTGTGAGTGTCCTTGTCTTGTGTGTTGTCCATGGCACCCACGACACAGGGAAGCCTAGTGTGGGGCTATGAGTGTGAAGCGTTATTTATATTTCAGTTTGATTTCATGTAGATTCATACCTACAAGTGTACCTGACCTGTGTTTATAAACTGGCGTTAACTAGTGTGAAACGAAGACAAAAAACGAACCCTTAACAGTGATCCAGCCTTTCTTATTCTGGAAGCCCAGATGAACGCCACCGTACAAGAAGTCGTCAGTCACTGTGTCCTTGGGCGCTGAGGCTGTCATGTTGACCAACAATTCTCGTTCAAGCTCACTATTTATAACAGCCAAGTATGACTCCTCAGCGTTGCAATGAGCGTGTGCGTCGGTCCAGTTCCGTGGCTTCAAGTGAAACTTATAACATCTCTTCAATTTATCACTGTATACGTATTCTAAAAAGATGTAATAATACTTATTTATAGATAGTAATTAATTATACTTCGATGTTGCATCCTCAAGATTTAAATACCATGTAGTTGTCCTTCGAGATACTGCATCGTCACACATTTGGAGTAGGTATATGAAAATAAAACAAAAATAAAGTATATAAATCTCTTCGGATGCAACATCTCGTATAATCCCGGTTGAAATTCACTTACAGGTAAGTTCTTTCAACCATACATTATAAATCAATTATCATAATAAACGTGACGTTACAACAACGGTAATAACTGTTTAGCGGATTTAACAGTTTTAATGTTTTAATGTAACAGTTTAGCATGTCTGCAGCACAAATTAAAAATAATTAAATTGGGCATATTTTTGCCACAATGAAATGAAATGCAATGCTGCTGAATGAAATCAATGAAAATGAAAAGCTGTGGTTTTCTTCTGTGAAACCGTATTGGTAAAGAGAGAGAGAGATAGAGAAAGACGATCCTGCTTGAAGAAGGCAACAACGAACCATGATAAGTCCCGTTAATAAGACTAGGCCTCAACGGGCCTCACTATGGGACCCTAAGAGGTTGGGTATTCCATGGATTTTATTTTTTTTTGATCTAGGACTAAAATAATGTTATTTATATTCATATGACTCCTATACAAATTAAGGTGTCCGGTAAGTAGTGGATCAGCCGAAGACGGCAGCTTGCAAGTGGACCTACCATAATGTGTCATTATGGTTTTTTTGACATAATATGGTAGGTCCACTTCCAAGCTATCTGCTCTCTACGATTAATCCACTACTTACCTGACACCCTGTGTATCAAACTGTAATATTAAAATTGTATTGCCATTTAAAGGTTTGAGTGTGCATTTAAATAAATAAGTAACATACGTATATCAGGAATGTTACACTCCTTGTTCCACTGCACTGTAGCAGAGGTTTTTTTGCAGACGAACGGGTACTTATTTTCGCATTTTTCATCATTGAGGGTTCCATCTCTTCGCAAGATCACGCAGCCTTCCTTGTCTTCTGCGTTATTGGGCTCTCCGTGTCCCCAGTTGCTGTATACGGCAGAAATTGGCCTGCCTGAAAAATTTTTTTTTGCACATCATTGACCCATTTATCCTGTGATTCTGTGATAAGTGGCTCTATCTATCGAAGTGTACGCCAACTACCCTGCGCCGAGGCAACGGAAACCAGGCTATAGATACACCGAAAGTAATTCTGACACTAATTACGAGCGTTTCATGTAGCTTGAAAGTTGAGACTTGAGAGTCACCCCGTTTTAAGATCTACAAAATCTCATGGACACCTAAAAAATCACCGGCCAAATAAGAAGTGAGAGAAAGAAAGAACTGGCTGGGGGCAGTATACGTTCACTGTTGTACTATATATTTTGTCCATCAGAAAGTAGAAAGAAATAAGTAAGGTCTGGCGGCACTGAGCTCTTGAACTAAGTAATAGGGCTATACTCGGTTTTTTAATTCCGCAAAGCAAATTGACATTTCCAGTATTGAAAGTTTTCATTGTTTTCTTAATAGCGATGTGCCACAATCGGTAAAGAGTAATCTATATTTTCCGTTTTTTGTGTTCAAATCTAATACATATTGAGATAATTAAAATTAAAACGCAACTTATTTCATATGCTCCGACCCAGAAATTCAAATAGAATCGTATCACTACCAATTTGTATCAATTATAAATGTTTCGATTAATTTAGTAGAAATATTTTTCGGAAAAGTCCGCTATCCTAGGATTCTCTCTTTACGTAACGTAACCTCTATTGAACTTTATGAATAATTTAATCCAGCAGTAATCTTGATCAAAAAATTTAATACACAAAAATTTACCGATTATTAATTTATTTATTTTATTTAATTTATTTTTAAAATTTAATTTGTAACCGGAATCATGAAAACAACTAGAAAAAAACAGGCAACATTATTTTTGCATTTGACATTAGCATGTGTCAAATTACTTTGCGGAATTAAAAACAGAGTATTAGTGAACAGGCAACATACATATGTATAAACAGGACAGTAGCGTGAGAAGATAAGCCAATTTTTTAAATAAAATTTTTCTTACAAATGTATATAATGGGATCATATTTTATGGCCATAATGTATGGTAAAGTGACGTTACATCACTAAGATTGTGTATCTGAAACATTGTTTCCATGCCAAAAAAAATTGAGTAATACCTAGGTACATGTTTTAATTTCCAGAGATAAATATAGATGCAGGGGAATATCATAATTCGTTATTAAAATGTTCCGGCAGCTTAATATGCGTGTCAAATTTTAAAACACATCCTCAATTCTAATAGCTTCACAACCGGTTTTGTAATAGTGGTGATATTTACTTTGATAGATTCCATTCTTATTAAGAAATGTCCATTATTAATAAATAAATTTTTATAGGATTTGCGCCCAAAATTTACAACTCGTTACAATTACGATTATGATATTTACAATTGTATACGTAAACTTAATGTATTGGCCATTGGCATCGAATTTTTTTTTTTGTGTGGCGCAAGTTAGGGGAGGAATATGTCCAGCAGTGGACCCCCAAGGGCTTGATGGATGGATGATACATTTTTTTAATCTAAGACGAATCTAAGACTAAAAACCACCTAATATTACACTAACAAGCATAAGAGTATTGTTAATGACTCACCGTCGATTGTCTCGAAGACTTCTTTGACATTCCAATCAGCTACGCCAATATATACCCAATGGTAATTTGGTTGCGTCGCATTCCAGTGCGCTATGACGGCTAAGGCCTCATCATCATCTTCGGGATAGAAGAGCGTAGCCCCCTCCGCTTCACACTTAGCTTTCGCATCCTCCCAGTTCTTATGCAAAGTGTGGACTTTGTAGAAATTGTCGGTACCTTGTATGTAACTGTAGTCTTGCCGGAAAAAATCTTGGCCGTCTATAACGATAGAAATTACACGGTTAACACTTGGTAACGGTTAACTTGGTTAAGGCTCTAAAGATATTGATAATAACACTCACAAGTTGATTGAAAAATGTTTTCTATAATCAAAACGAGTACAATAAGCTTCGCAGTCATGTTAACTACAAAGAAGCACCCGACCGTGCACGCCTGCGGTGTTATAATGAAGGCTATAGGTACGTTGGTTGCTTTGCAACTCTAGAACAAGATTAACAGGAAAACTCTCAAGATTAAATATTATAGAAGTGACGACATACTTTTTTAGATTTTGTATTCATGCTCTTAGTTTTAATATAACGTAAATACATTCACACGTAGTTAATTAATATTTATTCGGCTTAGACAATGATATTATGAGTAAAAAAGTGATAGATATGTCACTAGCGCGCCGAAGATGAAGATCGTAAGAGCGGTCAATTGACCTCTGTCTGCTCGTAGTCGCTCTGTCAATACAAGACTATAGGCAGTTTTGTTGTTGTCTGAAGTGCTTGAGATTTGACATACAACGTTAAAATGCCTTCGTGTATTATTATAGTAGTGTGATTAGTGTAGTGAAACATAAGATATACGTGTGTTTGTGTTGTAGCTGTTTTCGGAACAGATTTTTTGGTTGATTTGTATATACGTCATACGTTGTAGATACGTCATGTATCTATAGTTTTTTAAAAATCATTGGGTTTAGAGTAATAGATATGTTACCTACGTTTCACATGATTATTTGTCGTGTTCGATTGTTTGTCTTGGTTTGATTCTCGGCCTAAGCAGGTGATTTATCAAAAATCTTTAAATGCAGTTTTACATATTTGTGAAAATTAAGGAATGTTTCCTTTCATTAAAATTTTTCATCATTAATATTCACTTTTCCTCCAACCACATTTTTTCCACTCTATATATAGATTAATGATAGCCTTTAACACCAGAAACTTATTGCTACTCAATTTTATCAGGCACAACAATTTTCAAAAAGCAACAATCTGTAATAGTACCTACCTAGTACCTACTGAGTAAAAATTAAAAATGTAATAATTTAATATTTTCGTGGTATGTTAAAGTACCCTATAAAACAAAGTCGTGTAAGTCACACCAATTATAATAATAATAATATTCATAGGTACTCAAGAATGACTGTCCGATTTTAATATCTAATCTTTGATTTGTTGGATTCGTCTCTGCCCCGAACAGCAGTATAACTATTAAAATATTGAAAAATAACACGAAAAAAAGAAAATTAATACAAAAGTAATGTTGTAAATAAAGTAAACATATTTTACTTACTTAATTTTTTGACCAATATTGCGATACTTACAAAATTTAAATGTTTCTGAACAACAGGCGAATTGTTAGATAAACTCGTATACTACACTGCCCTGGAATAATGATGCCAACAATGATATTATATATTAAAAAGAGGCAGATATGTCATAACCGCGCGCGTTGTGTGACTCAAAAAGTTCCCAATTGGGAACTCTTATTCAGGTGAAGAAAGAGATAGCGATGTAGCTTTGACGCGAGAGCGATAAAGACGTGCGATAAAGCAATAAAGCGTGCCTTGCGGACATCGGAACAGATTTTTGGTTGATTTGTAAGGGCATAACGTATCTTTATTTATTTAAACATCATTGGATGCCAAGTTATTTACGAGTACGCATCGAGTACGTACCTACAAATCAAATCCATACTTCCGTTATTCTATACTAACTCTGAAAACACAAATGTATGTTTATTATTTAAAATCCGTCTGCGTCCTAACGCGTTAAGTAATACGTTATGAATGATTTAAAGGCACTAAAAGGGGCGTGGCCGTGTTAATGCCATTACACCTTAAGTTAAGCGATAATTGGTGTGGCGATTTTCAACGAAAGAAACAGAATCACAAAGGACAATTAGTGAAACGAGAGTAACTGAAAAGAAAACAGGAAAACGAAAATAAAATTACTTAAATTATCTATACTAATATTATAAAGAGTAGAGATTTGATTGTTTGTTTGCATTGAATAGGCTCCGAAACTACTGAACCGATTTGATTTACGAGACCACAGACGGTAAAGATTGTTTTATTAGCCAATAAGGGGCACATGGTTCTTAGTCTTCGTCGCCACCGTAGCCAACGAGAAAAGAAAACAGAAAAAAGAAGGTAGTTTTCTGTGTAACGGCTGTACAATATACATAATATAAGCATACCACATATCGAACATATTTCCTTCCTTCGACGTTTTGAATACTTCAATACATGATAATGTTTTTTTACAGGAAAGCTTAAATCACACATTTATGATAATTGGGCGTGGGGCGTGTCGGACAACAATAGACGGGACGAGGGTTGTGTGGTCATGCAGACGGTACTCTCAGAGCTGAGAATTGCCAGTATAGATATCCCTTCATCTGTAAGAAGACTCTCAGTACCCTCCAATTTAATCATGAATGTAACTTACCGGATCTACGTGAGTATTCCTTGTATATTTTCTTATCAAATGGCATTTCAGTAGCGCACAGATCGTAAAGCGCCTTTAGGCCTTTGTGACGAAAAGATTTATGGCACGTGATGACACAGAAAAAAGTATAGCTTATAAATCAGAATTAAGGTGTATAGAACATATTAATTGTTTGTTATTACTATTTTTTATTTGTAATTACTATTAATCCTGTTAATAGATTAAATGTTATGTCTAGTATGTAATTGGTTTTTCCCGCAAACGGGAAAATCACTTTATTTTTCCTGTACATACAAATATCCTGTAGTTTATATTAGATAAATTCTTGATCAGCTGTCGTAAACAAATTATACCTATATCTACATATGTAAAACAACATTATCAAACAATAGCGAAATATGTACTCGTTTTGTAGTATTTATGTATATATAGGACAGGGCTCTGTGGAGGTACTCATTCGTATGTTCAGATCATCTGAGTTCAGTACTATGAACATAGATCTCTCTCTGTGGGCGTACTTATGTGTCAGGATTACCAGGATACTAAATAAAACCCATAATTCGACAGGCACAAGGATACTACCCGTTTATTGCCTGATAACACCCGATTTTATCAATTCAACGTTATTTAGTTGTTTACTTTGATTCGCGATACTCTCAATCTGTCTGTCTTCTTGACAGTTCCCTTTTTCTTAATTTCAACGATTATTACGAACTTATTTTAGACTGCACCGATACGGCCATACTGACAAGACACACGTCCTCGTGTGTAAATGGTACTAAATCGCGTCATATTTAACAAACGTTACATAAACAAGGATCTCCAAAAGCAATTACGAATTTGGAATAATTATCCTGAGCCACGTACCATAGTCGTTAACTTCAATTATCAAAAGCAATAACAAACATTCTCAATGATCTCGAGTAAGTCCTTCAATCTCCACGGCTTTCAAAGCCAACCAGCAATCTCCGTTGCTACCATACACATATCATACCAGAGCAAAACACGAATCGCACTTCGATCGTAATTGCCACTGGCGCTACAAAGTTACTGACTCGAGTTCCCATCTTATCTTATTCATCAGCAAAATCATTATTAATATCAACATCGACTGGTACATGACCTACAGGCATTCTCATAAACTTTCCTTTACTTTACTGCCAAAGGTTACATAGTCCAGTCAAAATAGACATTTGACTTAGGAAAAATTCGCATAGAGCTGAAAATTGGCAGACACGTTAAATACATCATTATAAATGAAATGTCAAAAATCCCCTTCGATCCTACTTGTGCAAAAAATTTTATTCAAGGTCAAATGTATAAAATTAAGGTTTTTTCCATTTTTCTCGAAAACAGTAAGTGTTATCGTGAAAATAGGTCAGACAAAAGTTGTAGATCATACAATTCTCTACAAAAATGGTCCAGTTACTTTTTCTCTTACGACTCACCATTCATGAGATATCGCGGTTTTAATCATTAGAAAATTCATATTTTACATAATATGCACACATTTCCGCACCACCTATGAGGCATGTACTTGGCGCATTTTTTTAACGTGGTTTCCCCAGTTGGTATACTCCACGATCTATTGTAATAAAGAAAGTTTGATCAGATCGTATCCTATTAATTGAAAGAATAGTAATATTGCTAATGATTAAAGTGGAATAGGTGTTTTTTTCTACATGTCATTATATAAGATAATTGTCTAATTCTACTTCGACAATTATTTCTTCGTCTTAATTCTCTTCTTGTTGCAGAATTTCTGTTTGCTGTTCTAAGAAAAAGGATGCATCAATTGTCTCTTCATTAATATCAGTACCCGGATGACCGAGCTTTGCTCGGTTTAGTGTTGCTTAACAACGCCATTTACTGAAGTAGCTTTAGTATTGCTACTTGCCAATAGATGTCAGGAAGAGTATATTGTAGAAGTTTATCATTGCCTGAAAACACCGATAAAACGACATTCTCTAAAAATGAATCCTAGCTAGATCGATTTATCGCCCCCGAAACCGCCTATATACTAAATTTCATGAAAATCGTTGGAGCCGATTCCGAGATTCCAATTATATATATATATTTACAAGAATTGCTCATTTAAAGATAAGATAAATATCTTCATCTGTTGTATTTGTTTCAATATTGGAGCAAGTTGACCCTGACAATTGATGCATACTGGCGAACAAAATAATCCTACTTTTTGACAGCCACAATTCTTACTACAATCCGTCTTGCATTTACAAAAAATAGTATTAAGTAGTTTTTCTGGAGCAGGCGGGAGTAAAAATTTAAATTGGCTCCAAATAATTATCTGTTAATTTCCAACCCCATTCTTCTGGGTCCAGCTCATTGCCTAGCCACACTTGAACTTGATAATACACACGATACAAGTGTTGAAAGGCAGAAGCAGATGTTGGAGGCAGACAAGACAACTGTACTGTTTTATTGTTCCATGCAGATTTTACAAACTTCAAGTATCTATATTTGTCTATGGAATCAATTTTTTTGGAGCACCATACATTGCAAGAAAAAAATGAATTCCATTTGTAACGATGTCGTGTGGAGAAGAGTCAATCTTTGTGAATACTTCTGCGCAATGAAATAATCATTACGTTTTTCAAACAATTTAAATACTGATGTTTTACCTCTTTTAAAAATTGCTGATGTAGTATCGCAACCAGTTATTGCATGTAAAAATAAAATATGAACTTGACATTTTGGATATGCAGTCAGACTTTGTGATGAATATATTGTTGATTGTACTTGAGCTATCCCAGGTTTTAAAAAGTAAATAATTTTATCATTTGGAGTCCGTGCAGTCAGTAATATCAACAAATCAACATCTTCCCCAACAACGACAGTTGTATTTGAACTTTTCCATTGTTCTATTGCTATTTCAATTATAAGGACATCAGCATCATTATCAGCTTGTTTTATTGAAATACCAGCAGCTGTAAATTCTTCACATAGCATTAAAATAAAGCGAGACTTATTGTGAGTATTTGCAAGAAATTGTTGTTGGTTTGTTGGAACTTTCATATATCGATCAAAAACGATATCAACAGATGAAGATGTTTTTGTAGTCCGACGACGTTGTTCTGCAGCTTTAATATTTTTCGTATGATTAGTATAGCCATCAAATACAATCGTACTGTTATGACCAAAATGTCTTTGTACATACTGAACATATTTTTCAAAATAGTATGAAATGTTTCACCTCGATCCCACACAACACGGTGTAATAGATACCCTCCATCGATGATGTAGATAGCATTTGTGTTATCAATTTCGGAGTTTAAACATTCAAAGCAATTGTAAAGAGCCGACTTCATAGTTTTACGCATTCCCACTTCATCAAAGAGTGATAATGGGTAAGGAGCTAATTCATATGCGAAGAATGTTTCAAGTTCATCTTCGAATGTCTTAGTAATGCTCATTTTAAAATCCTCATTTAATTGAACGTCCGGTGACGTATACAGGCTGCATTTTAGTGCATATTATGTAAAATATGAATTTTTCGATGATTAAAACCGCGATATCTCACGAATGATGAGTCGTAAGAGAAAAAGTGACTGGACCATTTTTGTAGAGAATTGTATGATCTACAACTTTTGTCTGACCTATTTTCACGATAATACTTACTGTTTTCGAGAAAAATGGAAAAAACCTTAATTTTATACTTTTGACCTTGAATAAAATTTTTTGCACAAGTAGGATCGAAGGGGATTTTTGACATTTCATTTATAATGATACGTCTCTGCCAATTTTCAGCTCTATGCGAATTTTTCCTAAGTTATGACTTATTTTTGTCTATTTTGACTGGACTAACAACAAAGCTCTTTGTTGCCCGAAATCCCGCAAAAATAGCATCAGTTCATTTTTTAGCATTACCACTGCTTCGCAATGTGTTCTCGTTATGGAGAAAAAGCAGCGCAAGAAACTCCATAACAACACTTTTTTTGTTACGGAACTACCAAATTATTATTTGCACGATTTTAAAGTCTTTACGTCTCGCGTTGATCGTTTGGTACGTCGCGGCGTCGTCACCAAATATAAGAATCTCGTCCGTTCCTCTCACTGTTGCGGCCATCGCTGACGACTCACACGTCCTCGTGTGATCATTCTGTAAAGACAAAATCAGCACAGTATTTCGTTCGGCTATTCTGAATTCATGAAGTGAGGGAAGTGTATGTGTGTGTATGTTTTGTGTGTGCTCGTAATCCCCGTTAAAATTTCACAACTCCCATATCAACTATATTCAATAAACTCAATCATTCCTCAATAAATTAACGGAAGGGCGTTTAACCCTCTCGTCTCCGTATTATACTGCTCTACTTTCATTTTGAAGATACACCACAATTAACATAACATCAAATTATAACGTCAAAATCACCTTCAAGATTATTTTAAACCGCTCTTATTAACCAGAATTAAGATACTTTTTGTTATTGTCTAACCAGTATTTACACAGTTTAAGCAATATCCAACCTAGATTTGTACACTTAATGTCACAGTTCAACATACAGAAAAATGGCTGAAGGTTGATCATCATCATCAAATTATTTTTAAATAAACAAATTAATCACTTTGCTTGGTACACTTATATCACTGATCTCTCTGGGATCCACATACATGCTCACTCGAGCGTTCTCACACGGGACACGCCTTTTTTTTGCGTTCCCAACCCATGTGTCACTAAGCATTGTGTTGGCCCAACTGCCTCAACACCATGATGGTGTTGCGAAATACTGCATTGATCTCTACTTTAACAGTTTGACCTTCAGACAATTTAAACAGTCATGGCTGTTACAGATAAAGAGCCCTTATTAAGCCAAGCTTAATACGAAGTCAACTAAGCATACTGGTTAAACAATTTATCTCATAACATAACAAGTTAGAACCCTACATTTGACTGATTAGTCCGCAGCGTGGTTTATTAATTCATCGTTAAATTTCAATTCAATCAACAAATAATCATCAGCACCACATCAATTAATCAATTTACTTTTGCATTAATAAAAAGAAAGATATAAAGCTTGACGTCGTATCAACAACTCATCTCGTCATCATACCAACAAATCCTGTTTCAACATTTTGCCCTTTTTAGAATTTAAGAAACGGCACCGGTCATTAGCAAGAAAGTAAGAAATACAATGATTTGAAATGGATTTTTGAATTAAGGATCCAACCTAATTTTACTGCATTTATTATATCTTATCACATTTATTCTAACGCTAATTTGATCATATCCGAATTTTATTTGTAGTACGAATCAAACATAACATTCAAATTCAACTCTTTTAAAGTGAGTAAGTCTGTAAGAGAGTGGTCTGTAGTCAACACGAAAGGAGAATGACATTTCATTTATTTTTCATCATATTTGTCGTCAGTTGTCACTTCGACAGATTTAAATACTTACGTCAAAACATGTGACATATCAAATCATAGGGATGGCAATTTTATAATAACCCAATCCCTATCAAAATATTGTCACAAAACATGAAATGAAATAATGTTACTATTTAAATATGCAGTTACTGTTACTCATGAAGATATTAAGTTATCATTCAGTCTACTTTGCAACAATCTGCAATCATACACGCGATCATTGAAGTTCGTAGTAAAACTTTAAAAGCGCTAAAGGGTTTCAACTACGTAGGAAACGCCAATGTTATATTCAAGGATTTTATATGCCCATCTTAACACGTATGAAAAACAGAACGTAGTAATAAATGTAATGATAAGATTCATATGCTAGAGTGACCACTTGGTTATATTACTTGACTCAGTGGCACGGGTAGGTTAGTTGTTCTGATGCACTATATTATTTCACGTATAGTAAACCAGGAGATTACTTCATTTAGTACAATATACAATTGCATCTTTACCAACCCTAGCATTATTATCGTAAGTTTTTGAGTATTGGGTTCTCTAAAGGTAAATGAAATGTTAACGATTGAAAGCTTTATGCCTATTAAGCCATGTAATTAGCGCGGAACACAGCGCTCACAACAGCAGCGTCGCCGCGCCGCTAGGAGCATCAACAACCCGTTGCAATTTGGACGAAACCAGCCCCGCTCCACACTCGCAGCAAATAGATACACAGATTCAAATCTCGCCGTTTTTCTTTAGCTGAAAAATTTAAGATAGGTTACTTTCAGTTGGATGATATCAAACATCATATTCACTGTGGCTACTCATCTTGCATTCCTTTTGTGAAAAACCTGAAACCAAATTCTCATTTCCATTTATTTCTCGGATTTTTAAATAAAGCCCAACTTTAGTATCACACTCCATGATCTCATCATCTCCGTTATGTTTGATTGATTTTGTATCGTATCCCTTTGTAAAATTTTCCTTCAAGCTTATTTCAAATGTCATTCAAACTTCATTTATTTTCTGAAATTTACTTCTCAAATTCTCCTGAAAATTATCTCACCGTCTGGGTTTATCCCACGCCTGATATAGGACAGGGCTCTGTGGAGGTACTCATTCGTATGTTCAGATCATCTGAGTTCAGTACTATGAACATAGATCTCTCTCTGTGGGCGTACTTATGTGTCAGGATTACCAGGATACTAAATAAAACCCATAATTCGACAGGCACAAGGATACTATCCGTTTATTGCCTGATAACACCCGATTTTATCAATTCAACGTTATTTAGTTGTTTACTTTGATTCGCGATACTCTCAATCTGTCTGTCTTCTTGACAGTTCCCTTTTTCTTAATTTCAACGATTATTACGAACTTATTTTAGACTGCACCGATATATACATACCCAAATCAAAAGGTGTGACCCACGACTCCCACGAGTATCTATTTCGTAATAAGTTCTCTGTTGTTTGTAGCCATGCCATGGTCATTAAAAATAATCATTATTCCAGACTAGGAAATCGCCCTAGCTTCGCTTCGGGAAAAGTAGTAAAAAAAATTTTATATAGCCTATGTCACCCGGGGATAGTGTAGCTTCCTAACAGTGAAAGAATTTTTCAAATCGGTTCGGTAGTTTCGGAGCCTATTCAATGCAAACAATCAAATCTTTCCTCTTTATAATATTAGTATAGGTTACAAGTTAATTATCACTTGCTTCGGTGAAGGAAAACATCGTGAGGAAACCTGCACACCTGAGAGTTCTTCATAATGTTCTCAAAGGTGTGTGAAGTCTACCAATCCGCACTTGGCCAGCGTGGTAGACTATGGCCTGTACCCCTCACATTGTGAGAGGAGACCCCGAGCCCAGCAGTGGGACAATTATGGGTTGTTGCTTTGCTTTTTTGCTTTTAATAATAATAAATATTTATTTCGGACTTTCATCCATATATGGGTTAGTAACATTGAAATACTTAAAAACTAGTGTTAGTAGAAACTAAAAATAAAAAATAAAAATAATAATAATAATACAATCAAGAAACACTACTTCGCTGAGAAATGTGCCGGGCCCACATGTAAAGCAGTCCAGTGTTTCAATATGGGACCGTCACACCTCCCCGCCACCGTACGCAGTAAGCTGTTTGGGCTGTCGCGCACCCGCCGCCACAGCGATGCCACCCGTTTGCGGATAATGGCATGGAAGCCATCAATACCCGCTTCCGCAAACATACCGGAGGCGCTGCAGTACCGCGACAGCCCCAACAGTGCCCTGAACGCGTTGTTGTATTGGACGCGCAAGACGTTGTAAGCCTTTTTCGTATACTGTATCCACAGACTGCATGTGTAAAAGGTTTGGCAGTATGCCCTGAATAGGGTCATCTTTACCTCTTTAGTACACCTTGCAAATCTGCGAATCAGCATATTACTCCTGACTGCCAACGCCCTGCGCTCCCTTTCAACATCTACGTCATCGTTCTGATCCGCGGGGACCCAGTGACCCAGGTACTTGAACTCTGTTACTTTCTTGAGAGGAGTTCCTCGTATAGTGACTGGTGGAGTTAGCCTTTGATGTTTCCCAGCCTTAAAAACCAGTAGTTCACTCTTATCTGGATTGTACCTGAGACCATGGGCCTCCGCGTATCCTTCACAAATGCTAAGTAACTTTCTTAGCGCTCCAATTGAGGGACTCAGCAACACCATGTCGTCGGCATAGCTAATATTATTGACAAATGTGCCATCTATGGAGCAACCTACCTTGGCGTTGCTGAGTTCCTCAATCAATCGGTTTACATATAGACTGAAGAGTCTTGGTGATGTCAAGCCCCCCTGTCTCACTCCACACTTGAGCCTAAACGGACTACTTAACGCGCCTGCCCAGCGTACCATATTATTTTGGTTCTCGTACCAATATTGGAACAGTCTTATTTGTTCTCCTGGAAGTGTGGTTTCCACTGATAGTTTTTCCCAAAGCTTGCTGTAGGACACCAGATCGAAGGCCTTTGAGAGGTCAAGGAAACAAGCATAAATCGGCGTTTTCCTGACCGTGTAGTATCGCACAGTATGCTTGAGGCATAGTACTGCAGCTTCCGTAGACAGCCCCGGTCTGAACCCGAACTGTGCGTCATGCAATTTAACATGTTTATTCAGACTTTCCTCAAGAATACTGTCTAACACTTTAGCTACGATCGTGGCCAACGATATGGGCCTATAGTTTTTCTTATCGGACACGTCTCCTGTGCGATTCTTAACGATGGGAATCACCAAGGTCCTAATCATGTCTTCAGGCAGATACGAGTGGTTTATACAAACTGTGAACAGCATGGCTAGCACCTGGTATATCTGATCACCGGCATGTTGTAGGTGCTCGATACTGAGTGAGTCATGTCCTGGTGATTTGCCTCGTGTCATACCCTTCACAGCTCTTTTCACCTCCTCTGCAGTGATAACCACACCTCCATTTGAAGCAACTTTTTCCTTAGAGTGAGATACTTCCCCCTCTGAAATTAGCGTAGGTTCTACCTTAAAATGATGTTTAAATAGTTCTGCGATCTCGGCGAGCTCACTACGACCATCCACGCTCGCAGGCACGCTCGACCGGGGATTCAACTTACTGGTTTCTTTCCAGAATTTACCAAACTGCTTATTTTTGTGGTGTGAAGCAATAATATCAAGTTTTATTCGTTCGGCATTATCCTGACACCATTTTAGTTTTGCTTTAAACACTTTTCTCGACTCTATCATGGCGTTATAAATATCCCCTGCTTTAGGTCTCCCGTATAATACCCAGTTTTGAAACTCCTGTCGAGCCTCCTGATGCGCAGATTTTACATGTCTATTCCACCCAACAACATGTCTACTTTTCTTTGGTACAAAATGAGTATAACTTGACTTTGAAGCCTCTCTCAAAATTTTTACAATGTTTAAATAACTATTATCTATTATGGTCTTATGCTCTATATTACAACAATACGTCGTACTACAATTTACAAGCTCCTCAGGATAAGCCACGTCTAATAATTTACTAGTACATAATTCCCGATATAGTTCTATTTGTCTCTGATTTCTCTGCCCCCATATGATACTATTATCTACATTATTACTACAAACATACTTATTTTGAATTAAATTAAAATTACGCATTATTTCAAGAGGAAAATGGTCCGACCAATATACGTCATAATGTATTTTAGCACTCACTACAGCTTTCCACCCAGCTTCCGACACCACACAATGGTCCAGCCTTTTATAGGTTATAAATACAGTAGTGAAATGGGGAGGTGTTACAAATTTCACTTGGCTCCGAAGAACTGGCCCCCAATTCTCATTTCGTAGAGATACATCTCTAACAGAGATATCTCTAAAAAACATGGCGGATCTCTAATGAAACCTAATTTCCTTATTCTCGGGATGTCACATTAGAGATATCTCTGAGCCTTTTCGTGCGACATGCAACGTATGGTCCGGAGCGTTCGAGATTGAAATGTCACGCGTTTTGACCAATCACGGCGTTGTAAAGCGTTCGGGATTGAAATGTTTGACCAATCACAGCGTCGTAAAGCGTCCTTTAGAGATATCTCTGAGCCTTTTCGTGCGACATGCAACGTATGGTCCGGAGCGTTCGAGATTGAAATGTCACGCGTTTTGACCAATCACGGCGTTGTAAAGCGTTCGGGATTGAAATGTCACGCGTTTTGACCAATCACGGCGTTGTAAAGCGTTTATTTTATATGTCTAATGGTAATGTCGAAAGATAAAATCTCGAATGTGCTCCAGAATAACTTTTTTGGATACGTTCGAGATTTTGCCGACATGTCTCGTCGAGATTTAAAGATTAGTGATATGTCTAACTTCGAGATTATCTCTACAAAATGAGAATTGGGGGCCTGGTCGGATGCTTTCGTAACATGTCACGCTGAGCAATCATACTTGGCCATTATAAATTCTCCTGCCAAGGATCAATATTTGATAAATATAACTGCGGAAGCACCCAAAGAGAATATTGGAGGTGATTACTTACGTGGGGCAGTGCATTTAGGCTTTCATAATAAGAATGGTATTTGGGAAACCATTAAAGGTATGTGATTTGAATACTATAGCATTATACTATCAATAAACAGATTTATGATACCGATTAACAGGTCATTAAAATTTGTGTGTAATTTTTTTTAATGGAAATAGCCGGCAAAGGAGCTGATGATCCATCTGATGGTAAGTGGCTATCGTCGCCCATGAATATCAGCAACAAACAAAGGCTTTACTAACAAGAAAGAGACCAGAAAAACTCTACAATATTTATTGCATTTTGTATGTAATTATTAAGCAATGTTATTTGATATAAAATAATGGAATCAAGTTTGTGTCTATCGAATCGAGTGGAGAGATTTTTCTCAACTTCAATTTTCTCCCAATTTCCAGGAGTGCCTCTAGAATACAGTGGTTTTGGGAGAGGATTGGGGTATACGCAGCCTGATGGGAAAGGCGCTGAGACTTGTGGCTCCATGTTCTATACCGGAGAGCTGAACGACATCGGCTGCTGGCAAAGAATGTTCTTCATATGCGAGCACGAGAGAGATATTCGCGACGAAGAAATTAAATACAAGTATGGAAGTTTACTTTAATTTCCTTACTTAATGTTTATGAAATTACTTTACTTTTTAGTTTAAATTGTTCTGATTTTTTTATAGTATATATCTAATTATAGATTATTTTCATTGCAGCGAAATCCCAAGTCATTGAAAGTAACTAATTTCATATAACAAACATTTTAGTGTTTATCTTCCATGAAATTTACAGTTATTTATGTCATCATAAAATGATGCATAACATAACCATATCATAAGATGGAAAATGCAAAAGGAAATGTGTCAAAACTCACCAACTCAAATCATGATTACAAAATCTTGGTACACCTTCATATTTGGGTAATTCTCATTAAGAAAGGTAAGAAACGAAAAATTAGAAACAAAATAAAATCCTGCTGCTTTGATGATGCTTTGATCTGTTCATTCTGATGAAATGTGATGTATGAGTAAGTAGTTAAGTAGATAACTAAATTTTAAGTGAATAATTTTTAGTGCGCGTCCAACCCAACGTACATACTAAACGTCGTACTAGTGCGAGCGTCTAAACGTTATTTAGTAAAGCTCTTTAGTTCATACAATAGGGATGTTGACTAATTTTAGGATTCAATTTTATTTTATAGATATGACCTTAATATTCACGAAAAAAATATTATAAAAATAATAATCTTCAATTTAAAAACAAAAATTGATAAATAAAAATCATTATCAAATTTCCCACCAAAAACGTCACGTGAGATCATTAAACATTGGGATTTTAGGTGTCGACATTACGAACGAAGTCCAGTTTAGGGACCACTTGGAAGTCAAGGCCAAACTAGCTTCAAAGAAACTGGGTGTGCTCAATAGAGCAAAGCAGTACTTCACATCTGAACATAGGTTGCTGCTCTATAAAGCACAAGTCCGACCTCATATGGAGTACTGCTCCCATCTTTGGGCTGGAGCACCGACTACCCAATTGGATCCCCTTAACCGGATTCAGAGACGGGCTGTTCGTATTGTCGATAATCCCAAGCTCACAGACGGTTTGGAATCGCTGGGATTACGAAGAGACGTGAGCTCTCTATGCGTTTTCTACCGCCTGTATAATGGGGAATGTTCTGAAGAACTGTTTAATTTAATACCGGCGGCCAACTTCCACCATCGTTCATCACGCCGCAATGCCAGGTTTCACAAACACCATATCGATACCTGGCAATCGTCCACCGTAAGATTTACACGACACTTCTTACCGCGTACGTGTAAACTGTGGAACGATCTACCACCGACGGTGTTCACACGGTGCTACGATATGGGGACCTTCAAGAAGCGGGTCTATCACTTCCTTCTAAGCCGGCAGCGCACTGGTGGCGCCTCTAGTGTTGCGAGTGTCCATGGGCGACGGTGACTGCTTACCATCAGGTGGCCCGTCTGCTCGTCTGCCTGCATATTACATAAAAAAAAAAAAAAAAAAAAAAACGATATTTAATACTATCTGTCTGCTAAGTTTGTTGAATTTCCATATAAAATTGTTCCAATGACGTCATATTCTCAAAATGGCGTTTAAGGTCACGTGTCAGTGAGTACAATTTTTAACATTTTAAATTAATGATATTTAATTTATTGTGATTGATTTCAATAAAAGAATCATATTTTAGGCCTTTAAATGTTACCACTAATATTTTAGACATAAATTTATATTAATTTATAATTAGTGTCAACATCCCAATTCTTCAATTTCTTCACAACCTACGTAATTACTTAAAAATTTTAATAAATTTTAATTAAAAAGTGCCTGCCCATACGTGTTAACTGATAAGCCCCGCCCTAGGTGGGCAGAAAATAGTAAAAATTCTAAATTACTTGTTTACTAAATTTTAAGTACTATATTGTCCGTTTACACATATAACATCATGTCTACTTCAAACATGAAGATTGGGGAAACAATACATTCGGGGTTTTTCAACAGGGATGGATGAATGTTCTGTAATTAGTTTGCCTCGGGAACCTAGACCAAATTTAATTATTTGCTGCGCTAAGATTCTATACGAGAACCCATTATTTATTATTTATTTATTTAACAGTTTATGTACACGTATAACCCATTCATCATTTTGTGTATAAAAATAGGCGCCTCATGGCATATCTAGAACAGAATGATCTTCTTAGCGACCGGCAGTACGGGTTTCGCCGAAACCGGTCAACAGGAGATCTTCTAGCGTATGCCACACACATATGGGGCGAGGCCCTCGATAATAATGGGGAAGCACTTGCTGTCTCCCTTGATGTTTCGAAGGCCTTCGATAAGGTCTGGCACGCTAGCCTTCTAAGCAAGCTTCCAGCTTATGGCATATCCCCTGGCCTTATCCACTGGGTAAAGGACTTCCTGAGTGACCGGTCTTTCCGCGTTGTAGTCGATGGTTGTTCATCGAGAACGATGGCTACAAATGCTGGAGTTCCTCAGGGGTCCGTTCTCTCCGCCACTCTATTTCTGTTGCATATAAATGACCTGCTTATGCCCGGTATTTATGGGTACGCAGACGATAGCACAGTGGTAGAGAGATACCTACCAAGTTCCAGGGCCAGTCAGGACGAAATTCAGTCTCAAAGAGAGGCCATGGTGGTTCGTGTGAATCTCACACTTCGGGCTGTGTCCGAGTGGGGCGAAGCCAATCTTGTGAGATTCAACGCCGCTAAAACGCAGACGTGTCTATTCACCGCCAAGAGGAGCCCGCTTACCTTGGCTCCTACTTTTCGGAATGTGTCCTTGGATTATACCGACTGCCTTCAGTTGTTAGGAGTAGAGATATCCTCGAAACTCAACTTTGGGCGGTTCATTGAGACCAAGGCTAAGGCTGCTGCAAGGAAACTTGGTGTCCTTGCAAAAGTGCGGCGGTACTTCACACCGAGGCAACTCTTAACCTTGTATAAAGCTCAGGTTCGGCCGTGTGTGGAGTACTGTTCGCACATTTGGGCAGGTGCAGCCAAATGTCACCTTTCTGCCTTGGACTCGATGGAGAGGCGTGCAAAGAGGTTCATTGGTGACCCAGATTTGGTTGAGACCAATCTGCAAAGCCTCGAGCACAGGCGTAGAGTAGCCAGCCTCTCGGTTTTCTACAGGGCACATTTCGGAGAGTGTGCACAGGAATTGTTTGATTTAATTCCCCCATCTCCATTTCGCCATCGAACGACACGACGCACGGCGGGTATCCATCCTTTTGTTGTGAACATCCCGCCGGTAAGGACGAGGCGGTTTGGCTCGTCATTCGTTATACGCACCGCCAAGGACTGGAATAACTTGCCTGCGTCGGCGTTCCCGCCTGCCTATGATGTGGATGTCTTCAAGAAAAGAGTGAATAGGCTTTTACTAAGTTAATGTGATCACCACCTTGGACCACATCTCCACTTACCATCAGGTGGGATTGTGGTCAAGCATTAACTTATTTGTGTAAAAAATATATATATATATATATACATAATTGTATAAATATAATGTAATAAATAATAGTGTTAACATTATTA
Organism: Thymelicus lineola; assembly: GCA_963932265.1. Taxonomy (NCBI): domain Eukaryota; kingdom Metazoa; phylum Arthropoda; class Insecta; order Lepidoptera; family Hesperiidae; genus Thymelicus; species Thymelicus lineola. Next base: position 6,950,899 of record OZ010686.1, read on the forward strand.
CGGGATGATGCGCTTTGGACGTCGAAGAATGATGCATATAAGTTGATTTTCCTGTTAATGGTCGTAGCGCACATATCAACTCGGAAAGGGATCGGCACCGGATCGCCTCGCCGTCAACCTAACGTAAGCTCGGCTACGGCTAGGCGACGCCGCGCTTACGGTTAGGCGACGCCGCGCTTACGGCTCGCCGGCCGCTGGTTGACGGAATGAATGACAGCAGTTCGCCGACGCAGCGGTAGCCGCGGCGCAGGGCGTGCACGAGGAAACGGAAAGTCGACGGATAGCGTACGGTGAGACGTAAGCGCGGGTACGGCAAGTCGTCCACGCACCGTACCGCGGTTCGTGAGCTTGTCTCGAGGCGAGGCGATTACGTTACGAATCCGATAAGTGTGCTTTACAGTAGGGAGTTTCATACAAAGAATACTGACATGCAAGAGTTGATACGTTTACGTTCCGTTTACGAGTTGATATGTGTGCTATGACCATACGGAAAACTTGGCTGTCTATGTATCTACAATGTAAAGATGCTTTCTCACTGGGAGCATTATTTTGTAATGTATCGTTTCAGATACAGAAGAGAGAATTACATTATTAGTTGTTAGCCGTATTGGGGCGGCTTAGATTACTAACCTCAATCCCACGCCGGATGGGTGCCGTAAGAGGCGACTAAATCCGGCCCGCTGGTGGTAGGGCCCTCGGATGGATTATATTGGTAGTATTGGTTTTAATTGTTAATAAAATTAATACCATTACTACTAGGGAATGCAATCTCGATCTCGCGAGATCTCGTTCTCGCGAGATCTCGGCCTTTTTTAGCGAGATTGATCTCGGACGAAAAACAGGGCGAGATCTCGCGAGATTAACGAGATTGTACTCAAGCATAAAATCGTCTTATTCGAAGCGCGGACTGACACGGACGGAACTGCGATTTGTCGGCTTCGTTCGGTGCGCGGGAGGCGGAACAAATCTTTCATTTGATTGCTATATTTTGTTAGTTAATCTCTAATATCTAATTGATCTACTGAGTAGATATAGTTTTATTTAATCGATAATAAGTCAACTCAACTTAGCTAATTAGTTTATTTTTTTTACTTCTCGTTATTTTGTTTGTTATAAAATAACTGTTTTATTACTAAAAGATTTTTGATTGATATTAGAAGAGAAGACTGGTAGTTTATTTCATTTGTTATTGATAGCTACGTACGTCAAAGTTTACTATTAAGAAGTTTATTAAAAAATTATAGACAGATACGTCAAACAATGTTTGGTACATAAAAGTCTATTGAAAAAATTCATGAAAATAAATGTTTATCTTGTAATACTTACAATTTTTATTATTTTTTTCCTAATTTATTTAAATATAGTGATTATTTGCAAAGAAAACACACAAAATTGCCAATCTCGCGAGATCTCGAAATTGGCGAGATCTCGCAGTATTGTTCTTCATAATCTCGCGAGATCTCGCTTGAGCCCCAATCTCGCGAGATTTGCATTCCCTAATTACTACTATTATTATTTCTCCAGGGGTTCACCTGGATAGCTACCACCCTCGAGCATGAGTCAGCCGCCAAACGACTCGTCGTGTTCCGGCTGGGGGCTTGAGAGCCAGTTCCTTCTTTCTTTTTCTTCTTTCTTTCTTGGCTGGCAACGCATCAGTGATGCTTTGGTGTTGTTAATGTCCATGGGCGGCTATAGCCACTTACCACCAGGTGGATCGTCAGCTCGTTTGCCGGCTATCTCCATAAAAAAGGAGGAATAGTTTGATACAACTTGTAACGTCAATGCGCACCACTTGTGTTAACATACATAGTCAACAGTGCTAAATTATAAGTTCAAAATCGAATCAGTAACATTACATTACAGGCGAGTGCTCCCAGTGAGGGAACACCCTATACATCGAGAGACAGTATCTTTGAACTTCACGACGTATTTAAATCATTGGTAGTGTCAGTAACGGACTGACGTTCGCTTTAAATATTAATTCTATAGACTATAATTATATTATAATGTTAACCAAATGTGTGCTTGTTTTCTTATCAATTATAGCTTCTTTAGTAATTATACGTAAGTGAAATATTGATAATTTTTGGTACTTATGTTTAGTAGATATAGTGACCAGTGACTTAAAATAAAATATAACTTTGTATTTTGTAGACGGTCAAGACGATAAATTTTTCCGCAATGATTACAAGTATATAAAAGATACGGAGAGTTTCTATAAAATTCACACGTTGCCTAAAACGTGGGAAGAGGCTAAAGTCAAGTGTGAGACGGAAGGAGCTAGTTTATTCTTCCCAGAAGACGCTGATGAGGCTGAAGTGGTTAGATCCTACTGGAATGAAACACAGCCGTCTATCAAATGGGTTTTCATCGGTGTTGCCACTTGGAACGCTGAAGATATTTTTGATACAATCGACGGTAAGTCGTTCAACACACCACTAATTCCATTCCATCGTCAATTCATTATCATCATAGTCATCATAACTATAGGCATCGTGTGAATGTGAATAGGTACATGTCATGTCATTTTTCCCGTTCTTGCAACGTTTATCATTGATGCTCCGCTCCTTTTGGTCATAGCGTGTTGTTATAAAACCAGTAGAATTCCTTGATAAATGGACTATCCTAAATTAGAAACATTTTTTCAATTCGAACCTAATGGTTCGAATCCTGAGATAACAAACTATTGAGCTTTATACTAAATATTAAAGTACCTATAGATTCAGTAATTACTCAATTTGAAAAAGCAAATAAATGTATTTAGTGTCACTGAATTCTTCATCAGGTCGACCAGTATCAGATGTTTACGATGCCTGGGGTCCTGGAGAACCCAACAACGCTGGTGGTGTAGAAGGCTGCGTGGTGATGAGGAGGGATGACGGTACCCTCAATGATGAAAACTGCAAGAAACGTACCTGGTTCATTTGCAAGAAACCGCTGGCCACGCTTCAGTGGAATACTTTGTGCGATATACCTGATCCACGTAAGTTAATGTAGTATTTATAATGCCGATACCATAGAAACCGTAGGTACCATAGGTGGTCACAGGCGGATACTTTTTTAAATTAATCGACAAACGAGCTGACGACTGCTTGCCTGTGGACGACACCAAAGTCATTCCTGAAGTTGACCAAGAAAGAAGAGAAAGAAAGAAAGAAAACATCAGTAACACTAATTCAATCTCGGACAGTGAGGCCGACCTATGAAATCTATAAAACATTTCACGCTCGGTTATTAGGAGGGTGGTAGCTGGTCAGATTGGTAAAACACTCAGCACCGTGCTTGAGTACCGTCGGGTTTAACTGGTTGGTACAGAGTCCGGTGAACTTCAACAGGAAGAATCTGGAGCCATAGAATCATTCCGTTATTTGACTTGGACTCAAGCTGCACCTTTGAACTCAAGAATATTTATGTATGTTAATATGTTATGTATTTTCCTATTCATGTCCATGTCGCTTTGGTTTATTCAGGTTACGAGTACACTGAATTAATGAATAAATGCTACAAGTTTCACTTGTCCCCAAAAAATTGGACTGACGCGTATGCTGTGTGCCGAGCCGAACAGTCCTACTTGGCTATTATCAATTCCAATCTCGAGGCTGACTACTTGGTCAATCTCACTGCTAATGCACCCAAGGATGACGTCAAAGGCAATTACTTGAGGGGAGCGGTGCACTTAGGGTTCAAGAATCAAGATGGCTGGATGACTATTCAAGGTAATGGTCTAACTAATTTCAGGGTTCTATACATACAAACAATAAAAAATAACAACAGAATAATCTCGGTATCTGTCATGTTATGTCTAATTCACTGGTCTTATCAGGTGAAAGGTATAAATAATGTGGATGAAAGTGACCTTAAAACGAAAATATAGATTAGGTACGCAAACAAAAAAAATGACTGTCAATTTAAATTTGATAACTATCAAAAAACTTTCTAATAAAAGAACTCATTAAAAGGAAAACAAATAAAACTTGTTACGTTTTTAATTGTTTAGCTTATAAACTAATTGATGAAAATGTGCAAAAAGTTATCACGTTTTTGTCATCCCACAGGGGTGCCTCTACACCAGAGTGGTTACAACAATTGGGGCTACGCACAGCCTGACGGAGGGGAAATCGAGAATTGTGGCTCCATGTTTTACAACGGACATCTCAACGACATCAGCTGCTTTCACAAGATGTTCTTCATTTGCGAGCATGAAGTGACGTATCGGAAGGAAGACATCACTCTAAGATTCAATACTGAACCAACTGTATTTTAGTTACACTGAATAAGTTGCTTTAAGCCCATGATTGCTCTCTCTCTCTCTGCTTCGTTGTCCTCAGTTCTGAGGGTCGTGACCACCACTAATCTTTTTCACAGCCTCACGCCATTTGTGTCGGTTTTCAGCGCCCCGTAACGCATCGTGGAAAGTCGTGCCATGATTGCTATTGGACCTAAATCCCATTCATTGGAAGGTAGAATCTAGACTCTTTAAATACAACAAATACAAACGGGAAGTTAGTACTTAAAATTAAAAATCTAGAAATGGTGAATACCAGCAATTGTGTAACAAAAATGAATACTGCAATTAATTCAAAAAATCTTCACAACCTGTCACTGATCGTTACTGTCAATCCTTAGTATGTTGACGCCGTTTGTTAACGCGGACACAAAATATAATTCTTTTATCTTTACTTTTTACAATATTTCCTTTATAGTTTTATTTCTAAATATGTATGATACCTACAGTAAAAAAATACATAGTTTACGCGCACAATTTTAAAATTGTATTCATTGACGCAAGAAGATTTAGTGGGTGCTGTCAAAATGCATAAATTTTAGGTTTCAATAAAATTAATAATAACTCTTCTCCCATTTAGGGTTCGGAAAGTGTACCTAGAAGGGAATAAAAGAATATTAAAAAGATCTTGGTTTACATTCAGATTAATAATATTTAATAATAACCTACCTGTATTGTACCTACATGTATTCGTATATGAACAATGAACATCCTTATTTTCGCGATAATAATAATAATAATATATTTCTCTGTACACTAGCAAAGATAAGAAGGTCATGATGTTTGATAACTGTTGACTCTAACGCAGATTACTCAGAAGTCAGACTCTTTAAATAAGGCGCGTATATTATTAGTTTTATTACTGCGATGATCTCTTTGGAAATATCACATCAAAAAATTACAGGTTTCACATTCGTATTTAGCAAATGTCACATTTCATGTATTTAATTAAAAACATTGTAAATAGTCTGTAAACTTTTATTTGTAATTTTATAATAGTAGGTAATTTATATATACCTACTGACATTAACCACATATAAAATTAACTCAGAATACATATTGATAACTGTGTGGCAGGTATAAGTAAGCATATAAAAAAAATACTGAACGATATTGTTAGGAATTTAACTCTGGTATATTCCTAATACATATTATTTTATACTAATGTTAATAATACATTAGCATATGACGAGAATAATAATATCAAAATATAATATAATACTCAGTATACAATACAATCCTTTTTGTTAAAACACTTTTAATTTTTATCATATTTTCACTTAAATGTAACTTAGACATAATCTTATAGCGAAATATGTAAATAAATGTAGGATTAATGATGCAATTCTTTTTGTTTTTTTCTTCAGACTATGGCTTAAAAACACAATTCACAAAGAATTCAACTCATTGTTCAAAACATAATCTTAATGCCGGTCGCTAAGATTGCTTATGCATCGAACACAGCCTTGCCTACCAGTGGTAAGTATCGTACCAAAGGAATGTAACTTAACAACACTTTGAGTGGTGTGAAACACGTGACCATCACATAAAGCAGCAGCAAATAGAGGAAGGCAGAGACCAGCAAATCCAGCACGAATAATCTGAAACAAAGTGGATTGATGTAGACGTTGTGACGTTGAAGTAGTGCGTTGGGGCGACTGTGATCCGAAGCTCTATAATATTGATATGATGACAACCATAAAATTGGAAATGTTATAAATATAAATAACAATTTAAACATTATTTGAAATTTTAGTTACTAGCTAGATAATTTCGCACCCGAAGTGGAAAAAAAACATAAATCGTCTTACGTTGAATTTAAGTTATTAATAATATGATTGGAAAGAGGGACAAAAGCTGCATATGCTCAATTTTTTTTAATTTTTATCATTAATGTTGACGGTTTTAGCAAGAAATCGTAATGTAAATTCCTTTGACTACTTACTGATATTTTAACACTTTTTTGCTCTCCTGTAAAATTGCAATTTTCATCTTATGCCTTTTTTCCCCTGAAGTTGCGATTTAATATTCATCTATTACCTACACTAATCGACACAAATTGATTTCATTGAAAACAATGAATTATTCCTACTTATAATGTATCACTCACATATTATTTTGCAGTCTCGCTTTCGGTAGATTTTCCATTTTTTCCTTGAGGCAGAACATTTTGCCTCCTATCATGCAGCTTTCTATGTATGGTACAATTTCTATTTCTTTTAAATCCATTGGAAAGGTCGCGAAGTCCACAGGATTGAGCTTGGTGGCCAGCGCTTTGAAGTTATGTGTATCGAACCACCATTCGCGAGTTGTGAAGTATTGTAAAACTTCCAACCCCACCGAAATTCTGTTTTGAATCCGCACCATACTGAAATAAATAGATAGATATATTATACACTCTTTAGATAGATATATACACTCTTTAATTGTGCAGCTGAAATAAATAATGAATCACTGGATGAACAAGTAAAACTGTCCAAGTGCGTGTCAGGCCACGCGCAATGTAGGCTTCCGAAGGTGTAAGTTTATCGACTATTACTCATTAACTATTTACGCTAACTTAGCCGTGATAGTTTTCCTTGTAAATTCATCATAATTATAGTTAACCTATTTTAGTGATTTTTTTCATTAGTCCACCTCCAACCGCTTTATAGCTGAATATTTCGCAAACGACCCTTGAATTGAAAAATGGTTTTAGCAGACCCATATTTTTGAAAGACCTTTTCAACAATTCCCACACTATGGGGTATGCGACGAAAAAATGTAGGTTCTAGGTAGTCATAATAATCTTTTTTAAATCCAAAATAAACAAAAATCTTTTAACTTAAATGCACTGTACACAACATAATTGAATTGGACACGATTTGTACTTTGTAGGATTATCTGTATATACACTCGGTCGTCCAAATCAATTATATTATTATACAAGGCAATCATAAATATCATTGCACACTGAGACTCACGTCATGTTTATTTATGAAAACATGTTTATTCCACATGGAGTTGAAGACGCTGTAGGTAAATTATAAAATAAATAGTAATTACTAGTACCTAGGTACATACATAATATAATATTATACTCTGCAGTATCCATAGCTTAATGCAATATGTATTCAATATTGTGCAAATAATTCACCAACTTTGTGCATAATGCAATCAAGTCAATTTAACGGCATTAAATTAATTTAAAAATATATACTTACAATCTCTTCTGTCCAAAAATGAGCATAAGAAAATCGATTAAGTACGCAGGAATAATATGGTAGAAAAAGACGCACAGGTCATGTATGAACTTGTTGTGTCTGATATTCCCATTGGGGTACCACAAGGGACCTTCAAAAGGGAACTTGCGTACTGTTGCCTTGCCGATATCCAATACCTCTCGCCAGGTGGTAGTCCTGTCATCACCGGTGGTCAAGTTGAAGACGGGTATTTCTGCAGGCCTGGTGATATAGAATTTACTCTGAATTATTTTTGTATGAGACAACTACACGACGAAAGTTGGATGAAAATGCATAGTTTCATTCACATGTCTACATCTTGCAGTCCAAAGGTACGACGAAACTGACGACACAAGTAATTATAAGTAAACTTATAATTTCAATTTATGGAAAAATTTATGTGGTTCCAAAATGCTCCATCTATCAAAGATAAAATCATAAAACGAATATCAACAAAAGAAAAGAAGAAATGGAGCTTCATAAAAACATACTTTTCAATTTGAGTGTTGATGTAGTAGGGGATGACAATGATGGCGTTGATAGCGCTGTCTACGGGAACGACTTCTGCGTGGTAGTAGCCATAGCAGTGCATCGATCGGATCACTCCCTTCCCAGCCCCAATCATCAGGCCCACGGGACCATTCAGGTTGTCCACCCAGCCTGGCATCGGCTCCTTGTACGATGGCGTTACTGAAAATCACATGATCATTCCTAGTGTAAGAACTATTGAATATATTTTCAGTTTCTACTGTTTGAGTTATGATTCGATTTAGACCCGATATTTCTATTATATATCAATTTGTTGAAGATTTATTTTTTATATAGGTGTAGCTCAATTTAACAAAGCTTTTTAAAACCTTTTAATTTCTCAACGTCTTAACATACATTGCAACTATCGTTAATGATAATGACCAAGCCATAATAAAGCTGGAGAAATGAAATTGTCTATCGTATATCATTACTCTTTGTCTCCAAAGGATTTTTACATCGTCACTGAAAAGAAAATTATTTCTATGGTTTCTAATTTTATAAAACCTTCTATAGTACATTGTGTAACGCTAACGACCTCTACCAACCTCTATCAATCGAGCCCATTACCATTGTTTATTGTGTCTGTTATTCTTTATTATTATTTTGAAATTCTATGCGGAATTTAAAAGCCAACACAAATTTAAGGATTTTCCACACAGAACTTGGCACCCATTCATATTTTTTTTTTAATTGGCCCTCATTTCACATTATGTTTTTGAAGAGATATCATTACTTTTGTTTAAAAATTATTACTATTTATTGATATATTATTAATATACCTATTGTTATTTGTAAAATTACTCTTATATAGTGGTCCCGCCAATTCACTACTTTCATTAATTGACAATAATTTTAAAATTTTAGATTTTTTCCTTTGTTAACGCGTAATAGTCTACATTGATTCCAAATATCAAGTTTCTAGGTCATCTGGAAGTAGATTAGGTTTTTGATCCTATGTCAGTGAGTCAGTCACCAAAATGCGGGTTTTAAACAGTTTAAAATGTTAATATATCAATAACTATTTGAGCTACATGTATGAAATTTTGAAACCTAAATATGCTTAAGGCTTTAATAAATGTGCCAAATTTCATATTATGTAGGTTAAATAGGTCTCGAGTTGTGAAAGGGTCAAAACCAAAAGTCCCTTTTTTGAACTTTGGCTGAACACATTGCTGCTCAACGCATTGCTAATTCTTCGATCGCATATAATTCAGATTAAAATCTCTCTTTTATTACTTTCACTTCTATTTCACTTTTAGTGTTATGGAGACTAGTTATTTTACGGTTTGTCCGTTTCGTTTGATGAACTAGTTATGTAGGCCCATGACCACTTGTTATCTGATGGTCCATCGTGTTTCTTCTATGTGTATGAGGGAAGAAAGCCATAGCGAATGCAAAAGTCAAATGTAGCGCCGTGGACAGTAAGCCTAAGGATGGCTATACATGTTTTACACACCAATGCTGGGTCGAACAACAACTGAAGGAAGTTCTGGATAGCTGTCCCTGACGAGCGCCTCAGCTAATCTTTTGGAGTATGTGTACGAATTGGGATGTTTCTGCATGATACTCGGTGCTAAAGTATTCAACTGTTCCTCTGAGAGCCAGCTCGCTGCTCGAAGGACCTCCTCAGGATTTGCTGGAGGATCGTGAACCTGGAAGAATTAGATTTTTTTGCTTCACGCTCCACTGTAGGGTTTGGACTCCCTTCCTAATACTATACTACGTTATACTAGTTATGCTACGTCTTTTGCTAGCTTTATAGCCTGTCTCTATGTTTCCTCTTGATTTCTCCTCTCTCTCCTTTTTTCAATGAAATTAATGCTACATTTTAGAGTTAGACTTTGCACAAGCATTTTAAGTTAACACGTTGTTATTTTGCTTTGATTTCTTAAACCTTGTTTTTAGTAAAACAGCCGATATTTGTACTAATGCACATTGAATTCGGCCTCTACATGTAAAACGCTGGAATGCTCTAAAATCCTATTATACTTTTTCTCATGCAGTTCTAAATGCACTCTTAGCGAAGTTTTCACAATCCATACTAATTACCTAACAGAAGCTTATATATCATAAAATATATAAAGAAGTAAACATTACACAGCTTTTTACATAATTTATCATTTAACAAGCACTTAAATTTTTTTGTTTGTGATGTAAATATCGAAAATGTGTGATAGCCATAAAAACCGGATTGTTGGCAATGAACCTCTTTGGCAATTAGTTACGTCAACTTTAATTTCGCAAAAGAAACTGAATGAAATCTTCTCGATCTCAATATCGATCAAAACCGGCTAGTTAATTACCATGATGAATAACTAAGAGAATGGAGAACTTTATGGTGTTATAGGTCAAAGTAATAAATTACCGAAAAAATTTAAAAAGTCCATCTACTCGTATAATGGTATATGAGACATCATCGCTCCTACCCGAGAACAACTGTAAGCGTTACAATCGTGCAAGCACCTCTAACATTTAAAAGTAATGCGAATTGGAAGTTACATTTCTCTAGTTTATTTTAACTAGGTGTTACAAGATTTATGAAAACGTCATACGGAAACCCATTCATCTGGGAGATTTTCATGATGTTCTCCTGTGTGTTATAATTTAACAAAGCTCTTAGTACAGGACTTATTTATGATATTTATTACCCTTTCAGCCATTCTCTCATAATCGGGATAACAGAAGGCGGTGGAAAGGTGGATGAAGGCAGCCAAGTTCTTTATTTTCTTTGCGATTTCCAAGACCCTCTTGGTTCCTTTGGTGTTCATTTCCAAACCCTCCTTGAGAGGGGCTTCTAAGCGGAGCGTTGCAGCGAAATGGAAAACAACGGATACCTGAAATGTATTAATTTTTTATCAGTTCCTAAATACAATTTAGGCGTACGACAGATATGTTCGATTTTAATTGTCTTAAACAATAATTAATTAAGCTCAGCGACTTATTAACCATTAGATTCCACTACAGGGAATGTTACTGTCTTTGGAATTGAGATGGTTTCTCACTACTCTATGACACCCTACGACCCAATGACAATCGTTGGAGATTGCTCAACAACTCGAGCGGATACAGGGACTATACATATAGCGTTCACTAATATAACTACCGATTACACCTCAACAAAAAAATGCATGAGCGCTTCATATCAGGTTACAGGTTCGACAATATTACAAAGCTCTTACTTTTAATAAAGTAACAACACTTCTTACCTCATCATATATTTCTTCCAATTGCTTCTTCTCAATACCTAGGTTGTCATATATGATGTCACCAGTCACAGGAATAACCTTTTTCATTACATGTGGTTTCTCCGTTCGTATTCTTGCGAACAACTGTAGAAATAGAATCATTAAAATGTAGTATGTACCCGTATTATATTTTTTACCAAGGAAGGATTATGTTTTTGCGTATATATTGTATGTATGTAATATTCTTTATTACCTCATATAATTAATTATATAACTAAGATATCGTTACATTCATCTTGATAACCCAAGTGTTTTTAGATAGGCGACGTTAAAAAAGACAAATAATATGGTGGCTGTGAGATGCTATTGTTTAAAGTATCAAAAAATAAAAATAAATCGAATACCTACTGCAATATGGGTATTAATTTAAAGAGCTCACATTTGTCCTAAGTATGTAATTTTCCGCTATTGAGGTTGTCTGGAAGAAATTGCTGATTACAAATAAGACCGCCGATTGTTTTCTTCTTTCTATCTTTTTTATTGTGTTGAAATTGGTGAACAATAAAGAATATTTGTATTTCTATCATGATAGCTTTTTTGATAACAGGTGGGTTTTTTTTTTTATTTTAAAATTTATACTAGTTACAGTTTTTATACCATTATTAAAGTTATCTTTCAATCATATAATCATTTAAAATATCACCTCGGTATTACTTATGTATGTTTCAAAATTAAAAATTATTTTGTTAACATTCAATTCAACTTGACCGTTTTATTCGTGTAAAGTAAAGCAATCGATTGCGTGTGCGTATTGAGTTAACCTATAGCAAAAATAATTGAATTAACACCTTATTCTAAGTCTAATGCAACATGTAGCCGCAATAACACTCACAGGCAATTTCCACATGTCTTCAATGCGTGATTCCGGCGTCTTGCCCCGTTTTGTCCGAATTACCGCATACACGCAGTCTAAGTCAGGGACACTGTAGAGGAGTTTCTCTATCAAGACCTTCCCCATCAGGCCTGACGCTCCCGTTACGAGGACCTTCCGGCCTCGGTACCAGTCGTTCACGTCTGATGTCATTTTCTGAATCTGTAATTACATCAAAGACCTTATCATTAATCCTCTTTATTGCTTTAACAGGGTCCAATTCATTTATGTCCCACTATTGGGCGTAGGTCACTCCTCATAATTGAGGAGACCTATAGCATACTCCATGTAGCGGTTGATGAGTTTAGTTCCCCCTCCACCCCGGTGTCGGACGTTTTTATGTTGCCCCAAGGCCTTCAACGTGAAAAGTAATGAACGATAACTAAAACAAAAAGTGCTTAAGATATTTTGCAACCACTTCGGTCACTCATCTAACTATTATAATAACCGTAGAAAATTTTCTAACTTGAATGATAAATTACGATTCACACAAGCGAGGCCTATGCTTCCAACACTTTTATGTAATAGCTATGACTATGATGTTACGAGTCATTCGATTAGATGTTCTGTGGATGTCAGTTTTACTGCCGTGACGTGATAAAAATTATGCCACTGATACAGAAGACTAGTTTTATATAATCATATCTATAATTTATTCTAGTTTGTATAACGTTCTCGCTGCGCATCGTGAAACTTAGTCGAGTGACAACAAAACAATACATATATTAACAGACATTTATTAGATGTTTAATAAATATCTCGTTTATCTTAAACAGACTGTAATTAATTATAAAATATGTATTATTAAACATAAATATTTAAAATAGTTTGTTTATATTTAAACAAACTCGCTACTCGCACTTATATTTAAACAAACTATTTTAGCTTTCAAAGGGCGTTTAAAACTTACATTGAAATAAAATGTTTTGTCTTATTTCGATACCTTTTTAGGATTCCGAATTAAAATCGAAAGGGACCCTACGTTTCGTCATGTCTGTACGTCTGTACGTCCGTCTGTCCGAGGCAAAGCGAAAACACTATTAGTGCAAGAAAGCTGTAATTTGGCATGGATATATCACCGGAAAATAATAAGAACCGTAATTTCGTAGGATTCTAAACGAGACATAAATTGTATTATTTTACGGGCACATTTTCGGAAATTTAAAAACTTACCGAACTCACGCGTAAAATAATAAGTGAGCAATAACCAAACGCTATATGCGCTCTATTGGTTGAATAAGTCACGTGTTCCTTCTCCTATGTTGCCGAAGTGAAATTTACCACAGAGCTACGAAAGTTTTAAGTGGCCATGACCAATGATGGTGATGTGTATTATGTGGCCGCTTTGCGGAGTTTCTAATTTTCTCCTAAATAAAATCAGACAACCATAACCTATTCTTCTTTCGATTTGAGTTCAGTTGTTTTTCTCTTTAATATCGTAAAACACGATTTCTGTTGTTTTATTTTGGTAAAGTTAGGTAGGGCTCAGTAGCATATTATGTAAAAAAGTAACCCTGTATTATAAGCCCCTACCTAGTTTTAAAGTAAAAATACTGTTACGTAGGTAATCGAAACTGATAGATTTATAGTTTATAGTTTGGCAAGTCTGATTGTACCTAAGTCTATGGACAAAAGCATTGCCACTGTCAACATCGACCAATCAGAGAGCAGTGTGTTATTTTCCGTATTAAAGAAGCGTAAAATTAAAAGCTCTTATGTGATTGGTTTAGCCGTTTAGAATCTTTGGAATGGATATCCGTTAGTTTATAAATTCACCACGAGACGTCGCAAATTGATAAATTTCCGAAAATGTGGCCGTAAAATAATACAATTTATGTCTCGTTTAGAATCCTACGAAAGTATATGAATTTCCTAGGAAAGGAGAACCCCAGTTTCCATAGAAACTCAGGCCTAAGTAGACAAGACTGGAAATTGGCTGTTAATTAGATTATTGCAAAAAGTTCAATTTCACCAATTTTCACGGCTGCCAGCAATGGCCAACTAAGGAAATCCTAGAATTAATCACCTTAATTATAGGTTATGATTATGTCATACTCGTGTCACAGTGCTATTTAATATGTATGTTACACTTACGTTGGCGGGTGTCTATTATAATATCTACTACTTCAATGGTTTTGACCCAAAACGAATGTCATAAAAAGGTTGTATAATAAAAGCTATTGCATATTTCAAGAGATTTTATTAGTTATCATTATAATATATTAATATTTCGTGTAGTTGTGCAGGAGGCGTTATATTTCGTTAGTACCTTGCCCAGTCAAGATACCATAATATACTCATTGTAAGTATGGCCACAGCAACTTCCTGATCTTCTAAAGATGTATAGGGTACGTTATCCAGTGTTCAGGACTTATTCTGAACCTTTGTCAGTCACAAAACAGGCGATTAAGGAGTCCATATTCATATAGTATTGGTTTGCAAGAAATTGTAGCGAAACTGCGAAACACATTCACCAAAACACAAGTACGAAAGCGAATACAATAGAAAATTAAAATCACTGTGTGCGTGTCGATGAGTTTCAATAGTAAATAGGATTACAGGACTCCAAATACGCTGAAAATATTTGATGGTAAAAATATACAAAACACGCGTAGAAAGATGAAAGATCGATGAGAAATATGACAATACAGTGGTGTTATTTATAAATACTATGGTTACCAAATTACATTATTAGGGAGGGATTACATCATCTTTGTTGTCAATCGATTAATCGATGTCAAAATATTCGAAATGTAATTTAATAAAATTAGCGTAACGATTTAATGGTAATTATAATATATTACATAGTTTTGATTTATACGGAATACGAAAATATGTAAAAAATAAATTAATATTATAATTATAATCAATAAACAATACATAAAATATATTATTATGTTCCATCAATCGATCAATATCAATCGATTCAATCGATTATAAAATCGTATGTAATGAGGTAAATACTGTGAAAACTTTTTTGCATTATTTAGTTCATTTGGCAAGAGCAGCTGAAGCTAAGATTTAAATATGTTTATCTTATAAATAACACGATTTTTTGGTATATAGTTTAGTTTACTCTAGTCTAGTCCGATGTTCTAGCACAGATTACATATGGTTCGAGGCCGAAAATTGGGGTTCTCCTTTATAAACATACCGTTCTTATTATTTTCCGGTGACAGATATACATATTTATTAATACATATACATATTTTTTTTACTCTACAGGTAACGTGAGGATGATTTTTTTTCGTAGTATACCACATATTGTGGGGTATCGTTGAAAAGGTGTTTCAAAAATATTAAGGGTCTCTTAAGACCATCTTTGGATTTAGGGGTTCGTTTACGAAATATTTAGCTTTAAATTGCTAATTTTGGTTAGAGTCAAGTGTCCCTGTCGGCTAAACGGTTGGAGTTGGACAAGTGAAAAATTGTCAAAAATAGGTTATATTATGATGAATTTACAAGGAAAACGATTAAAGCTCTGTTATCTTAAGTAGTTAATGAGTAATAGTCGATAAACTTTCTACTTCGGAACGCTACATTGCGCGTGACTTGACACGCACTTGCCCCGTTTTATTATTTAGTTTTTAGTGGTTTTTATGGATGCGGGTTATTTGTTTTAATTAGTTTACTTTTTATAAAAGAGTTTATGTCACTTGTTATCTATCTATCTATCTATCTATCGATGGTCAACTATTTTCGTCGCTCTTTTAATTATGTACATAGGAAAACACGTTTCACGCGATATAAGAATGTATCCGCGATGTAAGATGACCGTCGTCCACTTCTCGACCAAGCCCGACGTTACTTAACTTAGTCAATCGATTAGGGACGGATACAAGTTTGCGACTGCATTTAGTGACACACCTACAGATTGCCTAACGACCACCGTATCAATTGACGCCATCCTTTTACATTCACTAAATGAATTCGAACCCGGAACTATGTTAATAGTACTACTACAAATGATCACATTAACCGTAGAAGGACAAACTACATAAATTTTACTCCCAAGTTGGAATTAAAATGAAACAGTGGTCTCAATTTTATGTTACACCGCCGGGTCCCACAAATGCTTTCCTCGTCTCTCCCCCACAAGTCAAGTGCTGGATTTCTACGCTAGCGCATGTCAAATCGCAGATAATACGACTTTTTTAAAACGCTAGGTGAGAAAATTTTACTCCTAATTACCAATAACGTAGGTTATGTTCATTTTAATTCTTATTGTAATAAAAATCAGTTTATCTCTTATAGTTTTTATTAAATTAAATTTGAAAACCGAATTCTGCCACCGGACACCCTATATAATTATGTAATGGGTTTATAACTGCGTTCTAGCCGTGTAAGTGCGAGTAGCTGTGGTATTTCGTAACTACAACCAGTAGTATGTCGTAAGCAAGTAAGCCACGGTTTGCGGATTTGCGAGAAATTACGTTCAACCGCAAATACTGGTTACTTCTCGCCAATAGATCTATACATTTTTATGAGTAGCTTCGAGAAGGTTTAAATTGGCCGGCAATATAAGAATAATTATGTGAATCTCAAAGTCCACTACTACACACTAGCTGTGTCCGTGACTTCAGAGATTACCCAGAATTTGTTCAGCGATTTGCCCGGTCCAACTGAAAGGCAGATAGGCAGACAAAATATTTAAAAGATTGTGTTTTAGGATCTTGTAAATTACTAAAATATACTTACTACACTTAGGGTTCCGAAGTAGGATCGGATTATAGTTTTGTCATGTCCGTCCGTCTGTCCGTCTGTCTGAAGCATAGCGTCGAGACCCTTAGTGTTAGAAAGCTGTAATTTGGCATGGAGATACATATTTATTAAAACTCTAAAATCGTAGAGTAAACTACTTATTAAAAACATTTTTTTCAGGGTACCTCCCCTACAGATAACGTGAGGATAAATTTTTATTTGTCGCGTACCTATAGTATGGGGTATCGTTGAAAAGGTTTAAAAAAAATATTATAGATCTTAAAGACCAATTTTGGATTTAGGGGTCCGTTTGAGAAATATTTTTTCAAGTTGAAAGATAAGCGGCCACATTAGTAGGTAAAAGCCGGATAGTTCCCCCACTTTTCAAAAAAGCTCTATTATATGAAAATATGCAATTACTAAGAATAATGCAACATGTATATCAAAACATAGGTCTTTTATCTTTTATATTAGCCTATTTTTGTAAACATAATTAATATTGGTTTTGAGTAAATCATGTTTTATTTGACCTCTCAAAAAGCGGATACTTGCCTACTGTGGCGGATACTAGCCTAACGTTAAAAATGCTTCGGGGGATACTTGCCTCGTGCAAGGATAGAGGCCTCAATATGATTTTTTTAGACAGAAACTATCAATTTAAGTACTTGGTCTTTTTTATTTACTGAGATTCTTTATTAAGTAAAAATTACAATATAATAGAACGTAAAAAATAGTGTTGTTTTCTCATTTTAAACTATAAAAATAAAACAAAAAATAGCCGGGTAACTTAAAAGTTACGTAAGTTATTATTAAGATTACTATTATTTATCACAAAGAGAACAATATGGCAATCTTTGGCAGTAGCATTATTTTACACCAGATGCTAGGCTTTTCACTTTTCAACATTTCGGATGTTGCAATAATGTTGGAATAAAATGTTCAGTCAGCCATTTATAAAAAAGATCAGAAGAAATATATGCCGATTTCTTTTGCATGTAAACTTTGGAACAAGGCGGGAGACCCTCAGAACTGGTTAGTTAATTCCTTTTTGTTTTTTTAATTCTTCGAATGCTAGTGCTAAACTATCTTCTGACCAGGTAATATGGCGCAGCATCACGCCTGATTTACACTTATACTTGCGAGGCATTTTGGTTAGATACCTAGAATGAACGCATGAAAAACTTACCTAAGTACGTATTTATTAAAATAGGTTAGAGCAATAATAATAAATACTAGGATTAGGATAGGAAGATAGGTGAGCATACACAGTAGACATAACAAATAACGCCGGCCCCGAATGGGATTCGCACTCTGGACCCCTCATTCGGCAGGTACACTATGTACCTGCAGTAGCGCTGGGCGAGAGAGCCAATAAGTTGGAGACAACATCAAAAGAAAATATTTGACTAGCTTGTTAAAGAATTTATAGTTATATTATTGCTTTTGCGGATAATTTTCCCAAAGGCGACTATCCGCAAAAGTAAATGGGGCGAGTATCCTTTTTGATACGGATACTTGCCTTTTACATTTTCTAAGTAAATAGAAAGAAATTAACAGTAAAACGTATTAAATAATATAATTTAAACTATAATGCATCCATAGAAACAAGAAGTCGACTAAAACCCAATCAATATTAAAAAATATTCAATATAAATTACATACCAAAATAATTTCGTCGCCCGTCAAAGTTTCGTCTTGGAAGATATTTTCTCACACGGACAAAACGAATGCATATACTCTCACGGCTTACATGGCATTGAAGCCTGCGGGAGGGGCACTTCTTATTGTAGTAAAGTGTTAATGTCACCAACATCCCTAACATAGTGTATTCGAAACCAGGGCAAGTATCCCACTGAGGCAAGTATCCGGCTTTTACCTATATTAGTTCATTGGCCTTGCCGACATGGCGGGAGGAGTCTTAAACCCGATGACTACCTTATTTTGAATAAAAAATATTATAGGTATAAAATATTTGTTAAACCAATACGTTTATACATTTTAGGATTCGAACAAGACAATTTATAGTGAAGACAAAAACTGGAATGTATGTAAAATTAATGTACGATCATATTTTTTGATTTATGTTCATCGATAAAATTTTTAGTCTCCTGTGAATGTAAAATCACTTGGTTTTGATATAGATACTATGTTAGCTGCTACTACATAAAAGTCGTATACGTCAAGATGACAGATCGCATTGGATGAATCAATTGTAATAATTAACTTAACTTAACGTATACAATGGTTATCAATGCATAGTGATAAGTCAATGGTGTATCTAATAAAGATAAATAAAATAAAATAACATTTTGGAAAAGAATATACCTAGGTTACCTAGGTAGGTACACCACGACTGACTAATGTTATGCAAATAATCTTAGATACTTTCTACACAAAGCTTGTTTAGAAAATCTAAGTAGAATTAATTTCAATGTTTTCATCTTATTTAAATTTAGTTAAATACTAATAAACTTGGCTTGTAAGGTAGGTACCTACTACTACTTTTATTATAAGTACTATTATTTCTTCTGTGCCTATGTATGTACCTATGTAATTATACTTTATTTTGTAATATTCGGCCACAACTAAGATAACGAAGATTTTACATTAATTTGTACCTATACGTAGTAGTACCTAGTGTAGTATTTCGTGACGTCTAACGTATACGTATGTACACTATGTACCTACCTTTACTTTTAAGATGATCATTAATCAGTTTTGTTAGCTATCAATTCTAGCTATCATAATCAGTTTATGATGGCTAGCTAATCATTATTTTAATGTGAAGTTATGCAATTTCAACTTTAGTCATTTGCCATTTGCCGGTCCCTATAATCGGTAGGTATGCGGAGAGCAAACAGCCAAAGGTCTTTCACAGTAACCCTTCGCCGTCTATGTTTAACCCTACTAAAGATGTTCCTTTCGTAACTTGAATATTAATAATGGTCGCTTTCCGATTATGATTGAAGAAAACTGAATGAACCAATTTTCTGGTAATTGGTCTTGGCGTGACGAACCATATTTATAATCATGATTTTCGGAAAAAGCTGTTAATATTCCGCTAATAATAGGCTAGGTCGCTAATTAGAGTTAATCAATAAGACTGAAATTTAGCCCCATATTTATAAATCGCAGTAAATTGAAGCTTTCATAGCCCAGCAGCCAGCGTCGATCCTAATACTCGTATAATAAGTGATCGACAAAATTAATTAAGCAACATACAGTGGGCGCGGTCGGTAGTTCGATGGGTGACCGCTAGTGGCAAAAAATTCTTGAGCGTTTCTGTGCTTTGGAGAGCACGTAAAGCCGTTGGTCCCGGTTGTTATCATAACAGTTTTGAAAACTTCCAATACTCGGGTTGGCCACAGTCCCCTCCACCAATCCGCACTGGAGCAGAGTGGTGGAGTATGCTTTAGGCCTCCTCAACAGGAGAGACCCATGCCCAGTAGTGGGCCATTAATGAGTTGAAGCTATTAATAAATCGATCTTAAGGTCTCTGCGATCTCAAAATTCAGTTTGAGGTGCTGAAATATTATGTCAGATCGTGTGTAAAAATGATATTTGTAAGATCTAAGATCGCGTTCTTGAGCCGAGATTTTCTGTATAATAATATGGGCCATAGATGCATGTGTGCGTGTCTCACAAGTCACACCATAATTATTAGGTCAATAGGTCACGCGGTCAACTGTAGTTGGAGAACTAAGTTAGAGATAATCAAAATAATTACATAAATATCTACGAGTACGTCCTCCAAATCTTAAAATTGCTGGCACAAAAACCATGTAGTTTTTTTTATTTATTCGCTAGCCGTACATAAGTTACGTAGCTACCACAAAAATAGTTGCAAATCTTCCAACGACTTCCATTGTTCGTGGAACTTTAGCAACATCTCATAGTTTTTCTAACTTGTCTATGATTAACAGATTATATTGTATAGCCATCAACACAGAAAAAAGGGTAAAGATACATAAGAAATCTTCTCAACGTTTTAATAAAAAATACCTTAATACCATTATGAACTGCTATACTGCGTTTGGTAAAAGCCAGAGAGTAAAAAAATGAATTCGTCTAAATTATGTTGAAGCACAGAAGACATAATAGTACAGAAGACGCACTCCAAAAAATCATTTAATAAATAGCGACCCTTGTTCCGATGCAATAAAGTGTAATTCAGGTCGCACAGCGCTAATCAAAAACGCGTTATGGGTTGCCTTCCTTTCTAATCTAACGCCATCTCTTATCCTCTTTGGCAATGTCAGGATTGTCTTTTTTGAAATAATAAAATTAATCTGAAAGTTTTATTACCAGTTATAATATGCCCATGCTACTCTAATAAACAAATGTAGTATGTAGATCAGAAAACTATTTTATTTGACATTGTCTGTATAGGTACTTTAACTTAAGAAGATGGCCATAGGGCATTATGTTGGTATATACCTACTAACCTTGTCTATGAAACAAAATTATATTATTTAGTTGAAGTCCTTTCAGAAAGGTTTTTGATTTTATTCAAATTAAAGTACCTACCTAATATTTTTATTTATAAACAAATATAATGGGTTCTTTCTTAGTCAAATTCTAATACAATTAAGTTTCCTTTCTCTACTCTTCACTTCAGCCTATACCTACTAATCCAGCCATCTCACTTCCAAGACCGGTTTCGACTTATCTGTTCCAAAGACGACCTTTGCTTTCCCTTTCGTCCCTCACATCACTTTCTTATTCAATTCAATTTCTGCCTGAGTCCTCTTCTTCCAGTTGGCATCAAATATTTTCTCACGAACATACTTGTGAGTTCAAGAAGCGATGCTTTATTGCTTTTATATAATAGTTTTATTTATTTGATTCAAATTTATTTAATTCACGGTTGTAGGCTATTGCAACATTTTACTGTAGATTAGTATGTATTACTAGGTTTGTAAAGTTAAGCAATAGCAGGTGCGGTCGCTCATCCCACGGGACATGTGAGACTAAGGGTGCCTTTCCACCAGACCACCACCACAAAACCACCAAATGTGCTATGTACGTTGCTATGGATGCGTTTGATATCCACCAATCATATTTATCATATTTATTGGATTTCACATCTTCGCAGCATAGCTGCATAGCACATCTCTGGTGGAAAAGCACCCTAAGATGTGCTATTAAACAGTGCCAGTTGTCTCGTCACGGAACAACTCAACGGGACTAATGGGATAAACCCGGTAGTTGGTTGTGTGACCGCTACTAGCAAAAATTTCTTGAGCGTTTTCGTGCTTCGGCACGTTAAAACGTCGGTTTCAGTTGTTTTCGTAGGATAACAGACGTTAAGCCATGTCGGTGGACTTCGTGTGGCATAAAAACTTCCGAAACTTGAGTTGCTCACAAACCCTTCCATCTATCTGCACTGGAGCAGCGTGGTGGAGTATGAGTGATCGGTGCTCAGTTGTGAGCCATTAATGGATTGAAGCCAGGTTTGTAATAATAACGATTGATTTATAAGTAAGTAATTAATCAAGTTCAACAACAAAAAATATACCTACATATCTAATAACAATAAAGAACTAGTACAAAATATTAAAGAACCCTCAACAAAACAAAGTGCAAACCAAAACATTGTTAATCACGAACAAGTAAAAGTACAAACGAGATAAGTAAAAGTGCAACAGCAGAGTCGTCGTAAATCAAATATCTTAACTATAAAGTATCTAGTAGAGAGAGGAAGAGTAAGAATCACAAACGAAATATATACAACTATAAGGAATTGAGCGTTTGTCTTTGTCGTGTTATGTATATTATAATTTTTGACAAAAAATAATCGACTTCAAAATTAAAGATAACTCAAAAACTACCTGTCAGATCTCGCTAGGGTTGCCACCTTTTTTGAAAATTAGTATTTTTTTCAAAACATTGCAAAAATATAGTACTATTGGGAAATTCAAGGAAAAATAGTATATATTTATTATTAGTAATTATTTTTCCAAATGGAATTTGTTATTAACTTTGGTTAACAAAGTCTTATTATTTTTGAAATAATTATAGGAATCTGAGCAATTTAGGTCCATGATCCAACGACGTGAATGCGTTTCGTTCTAAAATTCCCAATGCTACGTTGCGGGTGCGTTTCAGTCACAGTTAAAAAAGCTCGACAACTGAATTACTGATGAAAATATAGTATTATTCATACTATATTATTTTTCTATAACATATAGTACGATTAATTATAATTATAGCACGTATATTTTCATTACGTTATAGCACGAATTATAGCACGATACTATATAATATAGTACAGGTGGCAACCCTAGATCTCGCTCAAATTTAAGTGGGACCACATGACAAGCACCAGCTTTCGATTAAAAAAAGAATCATCAAAATCGGTTCACCCAGTGGAAAGTTCTGAGATATTAAACATAAAAAAACAGTCGAACTGAATACCTCCTCCTTTTTTGAAGTCGGTAAATATAACAAACTGATTACGAAGTAATTGTAGTAGGTACAAAAAAACACGCAATGTCTACTAATAAAGACGAAGCAATCATTTCACTTTTTGAAATAGAGCGCGAAAGTAAAACGTAGTGTTTAAAACGGTGAGAGGATACTTAAAAATTTTGACCGACCTTACAAACAAAGTTAATTATACGTATTTCTAAACTAATCAAACGAATAATAACTTGAGAAAATAAAAGGGAGTTTGTAGAGCAAAATAATCTTACCGTGCGCGATCGTTGAAATTATTGTTACAACGGTGCACAACTTCACTGATTTGATGCGCGTGCGCAAGCCAACTGATTCAGCCCAAGTTTGAAGTTAGTTGTATAACTGTTGTCTAACAACATGCGGTAAACGTGGAAGGAGGTTTGGATTTACGTCTAGTTAAAATGTTTTGTTAGTATGAAATGAAAGACAGAGCAAGTAGTATGCAAACGCGACAGATATTAGTTTCCAAAATCAACATATTTTTACCATTAAGTACATTTTTCATACAAAGACCTTGCCTTACACAGTCAAATATAAAATAATTATAATAAATGTAAATTACTTTTTAATATTATAGATACATAATCATTATGTCCAAATATTCAGGGCATACAGGCAGGGACTAAATTGAATTTTTAATAATGCGGGTTAAATAAAATAGTGAAATTTCAATATGCTTCAAAATTTAATCTTTGCAGATCGAACAATGATATTATTATATGTATAAAAAGTTTGCAAACAATAATATTTTTTTTTAAAGTAAGTAATGTTACGACATTTACAAATAGAAATTGCGTTATTAGACTTATTAGATAAAAGCAAAATAAGGTTTTTAAATTTGTATACAAACAAATAAAACTGGTTTGAATTCATTAGTAACCACATTCCAACTATTACGTACATATATTATGTATACCTACCTAACCTACCTATTACGTTTATACCTGGTATTACGTCGAAGTAAAATTGAAATCTACAAGGCAGGCAACATCCTTAAAAACAGGGGAATCCAATAATTCCACACCATGTCCGAGTACATTGGAAACTGGCACAAATTACCATTTTGCATGCAACTCGTGAGGACTATGCAAACTAATCTGGGTTTAATTTTTAACCGACTTCAAAAAATGAGGAGGTATTCAATTCGACTGTATTTTTTTGATTCTGATGATTCTTTTTTTAATCAAAAGCTGGTGCTTGTCAATTATGGTTTGAGCGAGATCTGACCAGCCCCGGATCTAAGGGGGGGCAAACCGGGGCACTTGCCCCGGGCGGCAGTTTCATGGGGGCGCCAAATCCTTGAGACAATAATTCGACGAACAAATGAATTTTTATCAAGTAGGTAATCGAATCTTAATATAATATGTTTGAAAAACAAACTTTTCAAACTTTTCAGTGATACCCGCAAGCTGTGAGCGAAGCTTCAGCAAACTGAAAATAATTAAAACTTATCTACGTTCTACAATGAGTCAGGATCGTCTATCTAGCCTCGCGATCCTAGCCATTGAAAACAAAACTGCCTATGCGATGGACTTTGAGGAGCTAAGTAACATTTTTCGCAGAAAAGAAAGCACGCCGTGTAAAGTTTTAGTCTTTCCTGGTTATACATTTTTTCTGTGTTTCTGTCACATTTATGTCATAAATGAAAGTAATTAGTTATTAGATAATAAAAAATGTGAGCCGTCACGGGATGGCTGGCAGATGTGAAACATACAAAATATACAAGTGCTTAATGCAGATTTTAATCATAAAAATAAAATTTTAAATAATGAAATCAAAATAAATTAAAAATAAATTTTCAAACATTATATGCAATATAAATTGCATAAATTTTTATCTATTCTCTTGGTGGTCTTGCGTCTTCAAAAGGGCGTTGCCCTTCAATCCATGCATCAGTCCTTGGAGGTCCACTGCTGGACATAGGCCTCCCCTAACTTGCGCCACTCTGGCCGGTCCTAAGCCTTCTGCATCCAGCGGATGCCCGCTGTCTTCTTCAGGTCGTCAATTCACCTGATCGGGGGGCGTCCTATGCTCCGTTTTGCGAGACGTAGGCGCCATTCGAGGACCTTTCTTCCCCAACGGTTGTCGGTCCTTCGCACTATGTGGCCAGCCCATTGCCACTTCAGCCGGATAATTCTTTGAACTATGTCGGTTACCCTTGTTCGTCTACGGATCTCCTCGTTTCTGATGCGATCACGTAGAGAAATACCGAGCATAGCCCTTTCCATAGCCCGCTGTGCTACTCTGAGCTTGTGGATTAGGCCAATAGTAAAGCACCACGTCTCGGAGCCGCATGTCATCACTGGAAACACACACTGCTCGAACATCTCGAAGTTGGACTTACCCATCTGGATCAGTTGTCCCAAGTAATTGTATTCGTCTACAAATTCGTGAGCAGCGCCGTCAACAATAACCGGTACGGGTGTAACATGGACATTCGACATGATTTTCGTCTTGTCCATGTTCATCTTAAGACCCACCCGTTATGAGGCGCTGTTCAAATCCCCGAGCATTGTACCAAGTTCTTCCAGGGAACCCGCCAGGATGACTATATCATCGGCATATCGCAGGTGTGTGATGTATTCGCCATTGATGTTAATGCCACGTCGTTTCCACTCCATCAGCTTGAACACATCTTCCAACGCAGCGGTGAACAGTTTTGGGGATATAACGTCCCCTTTCCTGACACCTCTCTGCAGTTGGATGGGGTTCGTGGCTGTGTCGTGTACTTTGACGGACATGGTGGCTGATGCGTACAAACACTTCAACACCTCGATATACCGGTAGGCGATCCGGCACTGCTGAAGAGAATTGAGGACTGACCTGTTCTCGATAGAATCAAAGGCTTTCTCATAGTCTACATAGGCGACACATAACGGCAGATTATTCTCCTCGGTCTTCTGTATAATCTGCCGCAGTGTGTGTATGTGGTCCATGGTGCTGTAGCCTTTTCGGAATCCTGCTTGTTCGGGAGGCTGGAAGTCGTCAAGCCTGCGTGCAATGCGATTTGTGAGCAACCTCGGAAACAGCTTATAAACGTGGCTCAGAAGTGCGATTGGCCTGTAGTTCTTCAAAAGGGCTTTATCGCCCTTTTTTAAAAACAGAGTCACCACACTTCTGCTCCACGCTTCCGGGGTAGTTCCAGTATGGATGACGGTATCAAACAGTTTTTGGAGCGCCACTAGTAGGGGTTTCCCCCCAGCTCTTAGCAGCTCGGCGGTGATACCGTCATCTCCCGGTGCCTTGTTATTTTTAAGCGTTTCTCTTAGGCTACAACAATAAATAGCAAAGTTTGAAAATTTTTTGCACCTATTCAAACAAAATATAGTTATTATGCTCATAAATTAATTTTAAACATTTTTATAAAATTTTTGAAATTCGTTTTTGTAAAATATGACAAACGTAGATGTGCCGTTGTATTACTGGGTGAGCGGCATGGTGTTCGCGATGTCGGTTCTATACGCTAGTAATAATACTTCAATGTTCATTGGCAATTTTAACAGTTTTTTTCAAACGCTGAAGGGAGGGGGCGCCACTATCAAGGATTTGCCCCGGTTCAAAAAAATTGTAGATCCGGGGCTGGATCTGACGAGTAGTTTTTGATTTAAACCTAATTTTGAAGTCCGTTATTTTTTTTGACAAGAATTATTAATAATATTTCGTGAAATTAGTTTCACGTTTTCGTAGTTAGTTGTAAAATCTTTGCAAAGCAAAAAAGTATGATGTACCTATACCTAAATCGGTGGGACTAGTAAAAAGGGTTGGATTCCGTGGCCAAAAAAATATTTGTGACTTGACTTAGGTATTTCTCTTAAATTTATACGTTCAACGGAAAATTCCGATTAATGTTACGAATACAAATATGACTATAATTTGAATATTTGTGAGAATTACGTTAATGATTGCAATTGTGATTATTAAAATATCATAAAATATTGTGATTTAAAACGTTGTATACAGCGGCATCTAGCAGAAGTTGAACTGAATAAGTCGGCGAAAGGCTTACAAACTTCCAGCAGTTGGTATTGAACGAACGCATTAAATCTATAATTTAAACATAGGTGGCGCTCATTAACTATAATATCTTAAATTAACATCAATAAAGTGAATAAAACTAGTATGTACCTATAAATTACTGGTATCTAAAAACCATCATGATACACCTTTTTTAAATCTTTATGGTGAGCTCTAATATTCATATTGCGTTATACGTATACCATTTATTTATATTTTTTGATCCTTTAAACAATGGCATCTCATAGCCAACATTTTTTTTAATTTTATTTATCTAAGAATACTGGTATTCTAAAGAATATTGGTATTCTAAAGTCCGATAACGTCTCGCCTTCTGCCATTACTTGGCTCAATTCCTATCTTCGGGGTCGCTCACAGTGGATTCGCCCGGAGTAATCTCTGAGTGGTGTGACCTTTCTGCTGGTGTGCCTCAGGGTGGTGTTCTCTCTCCGTTACTTTTCTCTATTTTTATTAACTCTGTTACTTTTATTGGTTCCAACTTCCATATCTATGCAGACGATTTGCAATTATATCGCCATTTTGCTGTGAATGATATTGACGAGGCAATAAAACAGATGAATTACGGTCTTAGTGAAATTAGCAAATGGGCTAAATCCTTTGGACTTGTGATTAATCCGAAGAAATTGCAAGCAATCTTCATTGGTTCCAAGCATAGTTGTAATGCCTTGGATTATTCTAAAGTTCCAACTTTGCTTCTGGATAACACACAGATACAATTTACTGATACAGTTAAGAACCTTGGTTTAACTCTAGATGCCAACCTGTCTTGGAGGGCTCACATGGGGAGGTGAGCTTACGGCTCAGTTTTTCATACGATGCACTCACTTCGACGCTTTCAGAGTTTTCTGCCTCATAAGACTAAAATCTCCCTGTGTCACTCTCTCATCCTTCCGATCATAGCTTACGCCGATGTTTGCTACTTAGATGCCACAGAGGAGATATTAAATAAACTTGAGCGCTTGCAACACTTGTGTATAAGGTTTGTATTTGGTTTACCAAAATTTGATCGTGTATCGCAACTTCGCAAGGATCTCAAGTGGCTCCCAATCCGCTTTCGCAGGAATATTCATATCCTTTGTTTCCTATTTAATATCCTCAAAAACCCTTCCTCTCCCTCGTACCTCCGCAATCGTTTTTCCTATGCCC
Source organism: Thymelicus lineola (assembly GCA_963932265.1). NCBI lineage: Eukaryota > Metazoa > Arthropoda > Insecta > Lepidoptera > Hesperiidae > Thymelicus > Thymelicus lineola. Next base: position 6,979,393 of record OZ010686.1, read on the forward strand.
GAACATCCATTGCACCTTGTAGGACGCACATTAGGAGGCTCTTACATTTTCCTCGTCATACTACCTCATCTTACTCCCATTCATTTCTACTCCCTTTCATCTGTACATGTGCTAAGGTTGTGGAATTCACTGCCACCAAGTATTCGTCAATGTCAAACTATTTATTCATTTTAAACAAAGAGTAAAAGAACACTATTTTTCTCTGTGTTAATACTTGTAAATCCTGTCATGATTCCCCTGATTGTCCTGATGTACTTTCGTCTATAAATCTATAGCTTGTCCATATATTTAATAATGTATGAATTTATAAAATGTACTATTAGTGTATATATAATTTGTGTGTATGTATGTATGTATGTTATGTTTGTATGTATGGTATTATTAATATATATCTTACATACTATTTATAAACACGTGAATGCTAAATGAATTTTATACCACTTTTCCATTCCTAGGTGTGCTGATTCATTCCTAGATTTCTTTTAGAAATAAGCATTGCCTATGTACAAAATTTCTTTCATAACTTTTTGTAACCGGTATTATACGTGTACATAAACTGTTAAATAAATAAATAAAAAAATACTTGGGTTATCAAGATGAATCTAACGATATCTTAATTTTATAAATCCGTGCAGTGGTTTGGGAGATATGAGGTAATAAAGAATATTACATGCTTATAATGCATACATACATACAATCATACAAGATACGCGCGAAAAACACAATCCTTCCCGGCAGTCGGGTAAAAAGACTATGTTTTCTAATTAATTAAAATTATGCGTAATTTTTGGGTCACCCTATGGTGACCTATTCTATTCAATAACTTGTTTTAAAATGTGTGATGTAAAGTTAGATTTATTTACATACGGCGAAGAAATGAGGTGTGTTATTAGTCCATAATTTACATCATCCTTTTGTAAATATATGAGAAATTTCACATCACTTGTAGTATCTCAATATAATTTTAGAATAGTATTATTATTATCTACAATAGGTACATATTTTCGATAACATGATATATACATACAAAAATATACTGTGGTTATTCAATTACTAGTATTAAATTACAATACAGTCGCTTGTATGGTAACAATTACATTTTGTTCTATGGATTTAGCCGTTTTTAACGACTTCAAAAGCGAAGAGGTTCTCATGTGATTTTTTCTGTTTGTTAACTCAAAACTCCAATATTTTTTTACCGATTTGATGATGATGATGATTTTTTCATTTGAAAGGGTACTTAATATGCTTTCAGATGGTCTTATATTTTTTTTCATATTTTGCTGATGATGTGAAATTGAAATTGAGGGAAATCCTCAAATGTAAATAGTTGTTACTGCAATTTTTAGGGTTGACTTCCGAAGTAAAATCGGAATACATATTTATTAAAACTCTAAAATAGTAGAATAAAATATTAAAAATATTATTTCAGGGTACCTCCCCTACAAGTAACGTCAGGATGAAATTTTTGTTCCCTTGCGTACCCTATAGGATCAGATGGGATTGTAGTCAAGCATTAAAATTATAAGGCATAGGTAAAAACAAATTAAAAAATTAGGTTACACTATTCCATCCATACATTTTTACAAGTTTTTGAAATTCAGATCTTATTTCCAGGTTTAGAATTTACAACCACATTGGTTGAGGACGACACGTGAATGAACGGAAGTGAGCCCAAACTAGACTAAGTTTACAAATATTAATTGAAAAAGTTCATTATCAATCACAATGAAAATTATGTATGTATTCGAGAAGAATAATCTTCCTAGGAATTATTATGATCGTTAGTGCATCTAAATTTCTCCTTTAAAAGCTAACGATCAAGGATTTTACACATACGGAGTGAAGATTAACAAAAATAAGAGCATTTCACTACTACCAACCATATTAAATGAATTTATTGTACTACCTTTGTCCGAAATTAAGAAATTCCATCGGACATAAAGTTTCAAGCCATTAATCAGTTCCAAAAACACACAGTGACCTACAAAGTACCTACTTAAAATAGTTGTTAAATTATAATGACTTTGAATTATAGCCGTCAAGGCACCTAAAAGAGAAAGTTGTCCACCTACTGGTGAACCTACGCAGCTTCTTCGTATGCCGTAGCGTAAGCTTTGTTTTTCGTTTAACGTTATTATACGTCTGTACGTTGTATAAGTCACTGGGCCTCTTTAGGTTACGCAAAATAAAGCCACGCGTGAATTTGAAATCGCTTTACATTTCAATGGGGCCTTACGCGAGTGGATAAACGTTACAGTGCTCGGTAAAATGCAAATAACCATAACAAAATTATACACACTCATCATCAAGTGGCAGTGGCAGCATGTGATGTGATTAAATCAGAAAAATGAATAAATCATGCCTTAGCTAATTTATGAGATTCAGCAATATCAGTATAACGCTGTGCTCACTGTTGCTTATCGAATGATATACTATCTCCCCGCACCCGGCCTTGTTATCCGATATGGAAATTCGAGATGCTAGAACTGGACACGCATAAGGCACAGTGAAGTTACATGCGATATCTAGCCGGAGTCCTGGTCACAGTTGGTCACAGGATCCAAAGAGTTCCACACGTCTGATTGTTCTGGGTGCACGTATTATGCGTCGTAAAGACCCAGCGCTGCCGCATGGCGCCGGGCGAGGCAGAAGCTTGATAGCGATAAGGACGAGTCAGCATCAACACCGCAAAATGCAGGGGATGCGGTCGCAGCTACCACGGAGCTATTCCTCACCAGCGACGCAAAGTGATCCAGATGCAATGTCGAATCAACCTAAAGCTTACGTGATGCGGAGTTTTTCATCCCCTGATTCGAAACATATGACTTACAGAAGAAATTCGGACTCATTTTACAGGCCTAAGGCCCATGGGTCGAGAAGTGAGATTGATTCTGATCTGGAAAATTTTGAACAATTCGAAGAGTGTTTCATAGATATTGATGCTGATCAAGACGACACCATCTTTGGTCAATTTAGTAGAAGTCCTGAAAAGGAAGAACCGAAACGAGTTGTAGCAGCTCTTCTTCCCGGGAGTGGAATTCAACGAGTTATAATTAAACCCATATCGACTGGTACTACCCAAACTTTACAAAGCGCTCGAGACGCGATGAAAAAGATGCAAAAGGAGAAAGAAGATAAATGTAAGTACCTACTGTAATAGATTTTACTAATGACTAAGTAACGAAAATAACAATACGGGTGTACTATATGACTTTTTGTTAATTACAAACTTGATTCGATTCGAAGATTCTTTACAAACTCACTATTGATGGCGAGGTACGCTTTACAAGGCCATGGACACAGTCATATCCATGGTACATGCTTAATATTTTGTTACGGTCGGGTTTCTTCATCTTTATAACGTTATGTAATTTAAATGTCAAATTCGTGAGGCCTGCTTTTTTAAAGAATCCATCATATTTGTATGCTGAAATATTTAAAAAAATATATTTGAATTCCCGTAATAAATAAAACAACCAAAGTAGGCAATTCATAATCAAATTCAAGCCTTTCTTGGCCGGCAAATCAACGTTTGATGAACATGGGCGACAGTAACTACTTACCAGGATGCTCTTCAGAAACTAGAGGACTAAAACAATTCGACAATTCCCGCTTCAGGTTTCACCTCTCAGAAATTCCGACCATTGGTAGTGAAGATGCCGATGCACCATTCGCTGCAGTCGAGCACCGAGCAGTCGTCTCCTGGGATCGAAGAGCTGCAGTCATCGCCCCAGCTGGAACTGGAAGCTTTGGAGCTCGAACGTGAAATAGATAACGGTGAACAGCATTTGGAAGGTGGCGTTGCTATCGCTACGGAGGAAAGTGATGCTGACACGGTAAGTGATATTTTTTGTTTGCTTTTACGCGACAGTTTACGAAACCTTTTTAAATTTAGGTTAAATGTTCTACTATCTAGTAACGGAAATTATCGGAATTAAACAAAACATGTAAAAACCACACGAATTATTACGAACGCACTAAACAGTATCTTAATTACTTCAGTCAGGAAAAGACCACCCACTCTAATGACATGTTATTACAAAATAAATCTTAATACTTCTTACGTGTGATCCATCATAATTACAATGACAACGGTGTATAGTCACTTGGTAAAAATAAATTAAGTACCCTTTATTATTGACCTTAGCTCATAGCCTTATATGATCATATTACGTAATGGGAACATCCAACTAGCTATAATTAATGGAACTCATATATTAAATGGCTTCTGCTCAAACTCTTTTAAGTCGATCGGAATTATACTCGTAGATATACGGTTTTTTGTTAGGCTACCAGCTATTTTCTTCGAGCATTTTTTCGTTCAACATATCGTCAAATATGAAATAAAGCACACCATGAAATAAATTAAAAGAACAAAGAATAATTTTCAACATAATAGTGGTGCGTACTTGAGTTTGCATAAATCCATACCCATGTAACATTTAAGCTATAGAAGAGTTGCAGCCAACCATGACATTTATTTCTATACGCCACGTGCAGTTAACACGCTATATTAACATTTTTACCTCCGCGAATGTTATTCATATGGTACTCGTACCTAACTACCTATTCCGTCACGTTAACTACGTCATGTATCACATGTTCAGAATCATAGCAATAGCAAAACTGTTAATAGTAATAGGAAACAATATTTATTGGTCCATCTAATCGTCCCATTATGCAAAGATTGCAAAGAGGAGTTTTAGAAGTTATTTTTAGGGTTTTTTTGAAGTAGTAAACTGAAATGAAACTTTGTTATCAAATCAGTTTGATGAAAGAAAAATTTCATATTTCACTTTGTAAAGTGACAAACTTTCCCATAAAAATTGCATTACCAATCCGAAGAAAAATATAAATCAGTTTTTATGACGGAATTGTTATTAAAATCAATGAGTATGAAGTACTTAATGAAAATAATATTATATGTTTGTTCATTTTTAGCCGACTTCAATAAAAGGAGGAGGTTCTCAGTCGGACTGTATTTTTTGTGTGTATAGTACCTGTGTGTACCGATTTTGATGATTCTTCTTATATTCGAAAGCTGTTGTTTGTCGTATTTGAGCGAGATTTGACGAGTGTTTTTGGGTTAACCGCTGTGGTTAACCGTAACTTTGAAGTCGGTTATTTTTTGTCAAGAATTATGCATTATAGTTTATGTACAGCCCGGAAAAAAAAATCTTTCACTTATTAATTTATATAATTGAGTCCATTTATATAATTGTTTTCCGTAACCTCCCTATTACAAGCTTTGTGGTATTTTTATTTCAGTAGACGGCGCCCGAGTTTTGTTTATAGCCTCAATACAAATTTTAAATTAGCTTGCCGGGTTTTACACCGATTCGAACAAATTGATTGAAAATTAATTTAAAATACATAAAGAATATTTTAACTAAGTCGACAATATTATATTATATCTTTATTTTATGAACGAGGCCTTGACAGTTAATTTGTTGTTTAATAAGACAAATATTTTCTTTCAATTATGTTTTTTAAACGCAATAAATTCGCTTCCTCTTAATGTCAGAAACAGCTTAATATAATACATTTTGGCCCTTTTGCTTGAGACAGCTGTCAAACCTTCAGATCAGTTTTTTTTCTTTTATCTTCTCTATTCCTTCTTGTGCAACACATCTTTGATGCCATTGCTGTTTGTTTTGCTGTTGTCCATGGACAACAGTGACTACTTACAATCAGGTGATTCGTTTATCGTTTAGTTATATGTGCCATTTACATATATTTAAATATTTTATCGAGTGCGGCATATGAGACGGTTTGTCATGGCAAAGCAAAAGCGGTTAAAGGTACAACATAAATTACAATTATTTATCAGGTGTCCATCATAAATCTTCTGAACCACTTGACAGATTTAGAAAGAAAGAAAGAAAGAAAAACATTTATTTCAGTGCATGGCACTGCAAAGGATACAATAATCTAAAAGTACTATAGTCTATGCTTAAAATTAAACGCAGTGCCATGCAGGAGGCACGAGAAAGGTCACATTCAGCGATGTGACCTATGGTGTCACGCAGGTGAACTTGTTAATTCTAAATTAAATTAATGAGGTTGTTTGTTACTTTTGTATTATGTTTTTCCTAATATAATTATTTTTCGGACGATGAAAATTTAAACGAACTTGTAACTCTCTACTTGATTTATTTCTTGTGACATTATCTACATGACAACTTTTCTTGACACATACATTTTTATGAAAAATAATAACAAAATTAGTATGAAGGTTTTCTTACATTAAATGAATCGGACAGAGGTGAACACAATAAATTATAGCTAGTCTGGCCATAAATACTGTTACATAAAACCTTTTCTTTTTTTCAGCTTTTTAATTATTTTGAATTTGGAACACGTATATTATTTTAAAAACTTCTTTCGATTTCGCGCCATTTCACATACTTTTTCGTGTTCATTATCAAATTACAATATGAAATGGGGTGTTAAAGAAAATAGGATTGCAGTGATCGCCTTGCACAAAGTGGGTATGGAGCCGTCGGTCATATTCCAGACACTTCAAAAGCTTGGTATCAGCCGTATGTTCGTATATCGTACAATCAACAGATACAACAACACTTCGTCTGTCGAAGACCAGAAAAGATCGGGGCGGCCGCGTGCTGTTAGAACTACAAAGGCTGTTAATGCTGTTAAAGCCAAAATTCGTCGAAACCCCATTAGGAAGCAAAAAATCTTATCGCGAGAAATGAAGATTCCCGCTAGGACTCTGTCGCGTATTATAAAACAAGACCTGAAGCTCGGTGCTTATCGTCGATATACAGGACATGCCCTAAATCAATCTTTACAATTAAAGAGAGTGGATCGATCAAAACGCCTTCTGTCGCGATACGCAGGTGAAAGGCACAGAAATATCCTCTTTACCGATGAAAAAATTTTCACGATTGAAGAACACTACAATAAGCAAAATGATAAAGTGTACGCTCACAGTTCTAAAGAAGCTGCTCAAGTGGTCGGGAAGGTACAACGTGGTCATCATCCTGCGTCAGTGATGGTTTGGTGGGGCGTGTCTTATCAAGGAGTGACAAAACTGCATTTTTGTGAAAAAGGAGTGAAAACTTCAGCCAAAGTGTATCAAGATACAGTCTTGGATCATGTTGTGAAACCTCTCAGCAATACTCTTTTTAAAAATATACCGTGGACTTTCCAACAGGACTCTGCACCTGGTCACAAGGCACGAACTACCCAAGCCTGGCTTGAAACCAATGTTCCGGACTTTATAAGAGCTGAAGACTGGCCCTCATCTAGCCCAGACCTCAACCCTTTAGACTTCAAATTATGGTCAGTTTTAGAGGACATGGCCTGCTCTAAACGACACGGCGACATTGAGTCTCTTAAAAAATCTTTGGAGCAAGCAGTGGCGAAATTTCCCTTGGAAACAGAACGTAAATCCATAGATTCATGGCCAAACAGATTAAAGGCCTGTATAAAAGCCAAAGGTGGCCATTTCAAATAGAATATTTTTTTTTATTTTTTGCTGAGACTTTAATAAATATGTAGGTATATTATTATTATTATTATTATTAATACTTCATTTAAAAAAAAAGCATTTTCATTTGTAACAGAACTTATGGCTGGACTAGTTATAAATACTAAATAAGTAACCATATCATCTGTCCTATGAATGAAAAAATACTATCTATTATACAAATAAAGTAGTACTATCTATTATACAGTTAAATAGTATCTATACTATCTATTTAGGTCTTGTTCACGTTATTGTGGTGGTGTTTTATATCTTTGGTAAGATCTGATCATCTCAAATTCAGTGAAAAAGGCCATCGTTGGCCCATAATAATCTCCTAACATCAATTCAAATCAAAGCCTAAAGAAATACTTAATAGAAGATATTTTATATTTTCTTTGTAGATGCTATCATTAAAGCTGGATCATATTCTTACATGATTATTTTTACTTAAATGATCATTATTTTAATGAGCTATAGTCCTTTATCTAAAGAAGACGGCAAAAAAACAAATAAAGTAGTTTGGCAGACATTTTGAAATCAATTCGTACCAATGTAAACCGAATGTAGTTTTAACGGGTACAATTGTATTACCGTTATCTTATGGGTCATATAAGCAATAATAGGACAGGATTGATTTACGGCTATGATTGCATTGGATTAACTATACACTATAACCGATTAATTTAGCATTATCAACCCACATTATTTCCTGAAATCTACAATACTTTACCTATTGAAGTCTTTATTGATTTATGTTCAATAATACCGTTTGTTGACACTGATAATGCACAACACGATATCATAAATGTATTTCAATTACCAGTTAAGTGTTATCAGTTTAGCGAAGCATTGCCGTATACCGCACGCTGCGATGAACACTTGAGGTAAAATTTCCTGTATTGCAGTTGATAAGTTGGTCTGATTAGTTAATGGAAATAAATAACAGCAGTACTTATGATTCTAAATAATTTTATAATAGAAGATAGCTTATAATAGTAGATGGGATTTTACTACTTACACGAAAAAAAGAGAAGTAGAAATGTGTTAAAATTAAAATTTGAGTTATGTTTTCCAAGAATAATTTATATCGTCTCACGTGTTCCACGTTCGATTTGAATAAAATAAATCAATCACCATCAGATATAATACACATAATTATTATACCTGTAAATTAATACTTTACGAGGCCCTAGTCTGAGAATACAGACATCATGAAACTTCTCCATTATAAATAGACCTATATCTATGACCTAGGTATATAAATAGAAGACACAGATAGAAGATGATGTTACGCACTACGGTGTGACAGGCGGCAGACCGCTACCCGTTAAAAGCCCTTGCGTGTCCTAGTTACGGCATCCCATCAATGATTGCAACATTTTACAGGAAAAATTGAGTTACGATGTAAATACTTCCCAATAATGTGATGATACTTCAAACATAAAGGACTGTGGAACTATAATACTTACAAAGTAGGTATTTAATTATAATTCAGTAATATTAAAATTATCTTTATCGAATTATTGATTGCTTATTATTCATAACAACTATTAAAATTAGAAACTTTAACTGAAATCAAAACATAAATCAAATACAGTTGAAAATGTGCACATCTATTTTGACGCAAAGATTTCTCCGTTGAAGCAATGACGTATAAAAGTTTAACTTCAGCTAAAATATGGCTAAAACTCAATAGAACAGAACTGACACTAAAACTGAGTGTATTTTATCTACGGACATGTTCATGTATGTTTTAACTGTAGATACACTTTAACTTAAAAGTTAAACCTTTATGTTTGGAGCCCGCAAAATACATAAAAAATCTGCACTTCGTGGCAATTCGGGATTAAGCAAGTGTTGGGCCCGTAGCAAGTTCTTTGAAAGATCCCTTGATTTACTATGGGTTCTTAAGTATAAAGTGATGAAAAAACAATTCAGTACGTTTATTTGCCATCTAAAGGTTACATCTTAATAAGTTTCAGTCAAAAAAATACCCTCAGCCAAAGATGATATGTGGCCTGCGGGGCCCCCTTTCACGCGGGACCCCCTTTCGCGCGGGACCCGTAGCTATTGCTACTCTTGCTCTTTGGTTACTCCGGCACTGTTTCGTGATCTAATGTGCCGTCCGAAAGTTACGACATGATCAGTAAAATATCATCTCAAACTCTCATCGCGCTTTCCGGCAATTTTAAAAAGCCGGTTTTAAGTTAACTGCAACTCTGCAAGCAAAGAAGAATGTTTCTCTGATACCTATCCAAATATCTTCCCATAAACTTTTGTTAAAATTTTTTGACTGTACAGCCTGTTCTTTTGGTAGTTACTAAAGTTTTATAATCATACAAGGTATATTTAACATCTTATCTTAAATTACAAAAGATGACCAGACCAGACATTTGTTTCAATTCCGGGAATTCTATAAGAACTCAACGTAAGGGACATATTTTGTATCATCCTGACTACCGAATCCTTGTATAGAAATCATTCGATTTGGGATAGGAGATACATCTAATTATTTATTTAGTGTCTACCGACGTATTGTCTATGATTTATGTGACAGAGAATAGTTTGATACACCGTAAGTACCTCAACAAATCTAGTATTTACACCTCCAGTATCCTATTTTATTGGTTTTATACAAAAAATTAAGTAAATATTTTAATCGATCGTATTACAATTTCATTTAAAAAGATCTTTAACAAAATTGGCAAAAGAATTCACGTTCAATGACATGTCAATGACCGATAACGCGAGGTTAAGGTTCTTCGATATCAGTCATCTGTCACACAGCGAAATTGCATTAGGTACTTTTTTACTAGTGCACCGCTTTGCATTGCACTAGTAAAAAAGTTGCGACTCTACTTTGTTATTTATTGGTTTCAAGCTATAAAAATATATGGAGACTTATTACAATGTGTTGTATATATCTGGACATGAGAAGCATTAGGTCGCATGTGTAAAATGCTAACTTTTCAGGAGAGCAAAAACAAAATTGACAAACATTTTTTCTTCAGCATTATTGAACTATAAGTATTTCAGTCAGTATTCTTTTTTTAATATTTTGTAGGCAATAGTACCTTTTAATTTTTATTACAAGTATCACCCTAACTGTTAAAATGAGTTTAATACAATTTTTAATCTATAAAATTTTTGTACATCAGACTTTATGCCTAAAATATATTCATACAAAACATTATTATTACAACAATAAAATCCTATATTAAGAACAGACTTTATGCCTTTGTAGCGATAAGCAACATTTTTTTAAGCATAATACTATATTTGAAGATACGTACTACAATTTGAAGTAAACTTTACAGGTATAAATGCATATCTGCTGATGCTACCAGCGTATTAGGCCAAACATTTTTGATTCATAATAGCTTAAGTTGAAATACGGATCATAAAACTATTAATAATTTGGTGCATAAAGATTTAAGTAAATATAAATGCTTATGGCTCTCGGGTATTTGAAAAAGTCTGTATAACCGACATTATGCATGAGTGTATCTTTACAACGGTAAGAGATAGAGATACCACGGTCAGATTGTTGGAAAGAGAAACAAAAACTTAATATCGGTATACTAAAAAGTCATTTTCGTCGTATGTGCACATCCGACCTAATGATTCTCATGTCCAGATATATCATCATTAAATCCTATAATTGTCCCACTCTGCCTCAGATTACCGTCAAGAGAGACGGACGCCATGGTCCACGGTGTCCACGCCTAACTTCCCCATAGTAGATTTTTTAGATTTCTTCGCACAATAAGAGACAATAGTCCACAACGCTAACCAAAAACATTTAGGAACACTGTAGAAAATATTTCAACATTCAAGAAAATTCAATGGTCGTTACATACTTTTCTCTTTGTTATTAATTTAATTATGTTTTATATTGTAGTAAAAATACAGCAATATGGTACTCCATTACATTTGAATTCACGTTACCGAGATATTTATTTATCCCATCTCACAACTCAACAGGACTATTATAGTGGGATAGATTTTCTCATATGCGACTTGGATTCTACTTACGTGCTAGTTAGAATCTATCCTCTTTATTTTCTTTAAAATCCAATTCTTGATACTTCTTCTATAGTAGTTATATAACACAAACAAGTATCCTTAACTTACGGCTATATTTAGAAAGATTTACAAGTGTCTTGTGTTTATACCGAAGTTGTGCCATTAATACACACATGTCTGTGGAGACGTGTAGCGTGTATTGTGAAAGCCAGTTAATTGCACTGAAAATAACCAGTGGCGGTACTGCAACAAAGGCTCCTTTGAAGTTTATTAGGTACTAAGTAATGACATTTGCATAATGCATTACGCCTAAGATTTAATCCTTCCATCCATTGAAGTATAATGTCATAGAACAGACATCTCGAACAAAATGTGTGTCCCGCCCAGGAGGTTCCATTTACAAAATTGAGCCTCCGTTCTCCTTTCAAAATCGAACGAATCCATTGAAGATTGAAGCCACGTGGCGCCAATGTATTGGGACATACATGGTGTTCGCGGTGTCGGTTCTATACGCTACTAATAATACTTCGATGCTTCCATCTGACTTGAATAGCAGTACTTGGAAGATAAACTTTCTTACAAACGAGAAGTAACAGGCATAGCGACCTTGTTGGTTACTAATTGAATTAGATATTATCAACGTTATTTTTAATTTCGCTATCTGCTTAACATTTTCAATGTGTGTAGGTTATCAATTTCTGTGTAATCCCTAAATCACTTTTATATCTCTAGTGTAATCGGCTCATGCGTCGCTTCGAGGAACTTGATTCCTATGGTTAAAAAAGTAACCGTATCCGAAACATTTATTCCTCGATTTTACCAAGAGTTTTTTTTTCATGTCATACACTAAAAATTAGATTTATTCTCATGTTCACTGAGCGAGTTTACAAGAGAAGGTAACAATAAACGTAATATGTTATTTGAAAAACTAATTATTTTTTTGGTTATTATCAATATTATGGTTATTACTACATAGAGGTTTGAGGTTTGAGATAACTTTATTCTCATAAAGAATACAATTCACTTACATGAGAATGAACTATAGAAATAACAGTGAGTACATTGCACAGAGTTGCGTTAATATTAGTTAACTATATATTATGGTTATCACTTATTGTTATTAAGCAAAATGTAACTGCACTATCGCATTGGGAATTTCCTGTAATGGTAGCTGTATGTTTGAATGTAATAAATATATAAATAAATAAATAAGTGTTTACGCCATACATATAAACTTTCGTGAAAAGACCCAGTATATAAACATTGACAAAGCGTGGTTGATGCTCTACAGTCTACTCAATTATAAGGAGCAGTCGGCTAATAAGTTAAAACCAATAGGGATAATAAAATCATTGCTAATAAATATTGGCATCTTTGCACCAGGTTTTATTATCAATATTAACCGAGGTGTCATTGTTTACTATTACGACGAGGCACAGCACGTGCGCCAGCTATCAGACTCCGGCCCGTGCGCCCGTGCGCGGACGATAAGCGCGCAAACAACACGACCGTGCGCTCCACACAACTGTCATAAAACGTATTATACTCACGCCATCGCGCCACAACGCTCCGTAATCAGACTAATTAGGACTAAATGTATACCGGCCGTAAATTTACCGTTGCCAATGGTAACGCCCCCGTTCCCGTGGCAGCTGGACGTAAACATTGCGTGATCGATAGCAGTTGACGTGTGGAAGGAACTGCGAGTGCTGGTAGTTGGTAGTCGTGCTGGAGAAGCTATTCGAATACCTCGTCCGTCCGTCCGTCCATCAGCTGGAACAATGACGCCTTGACCTTCGCGCGCGGGGGCCGGGGCGCGCGATGACGCCAGCGCGGCCGGCACGCGGTTCGGCTTTCGGGTGCGATCCTTCGCGGACGGCATCCGCGTAATCGGCGGTCAGTGCGATTCCGAAGTTTGCGTCAAAAATACCGGGGTGTGGGTGCCGTCGTGCCGCGACGCCGGGGACTCGCGACGAGCTCATTCCGCGAGCCGGCGCCGACGCCGACGACCGAACGACCGACCGACCGAGCCGACTCCCGCCCAACGAGCATCGCGACATGCTCGCTCATCGACATGGGTAACGTGCAGTGCTGCGCGAGCGACCGACCCCACGAAGGTAAACTCAAGAAACCGACCAAGAAGAAGAACAAGAAAAAACAAAAAACTGTCAGTGCTAAGACCAACGGAGTAAGTGGGAAGGGTGACGGTGGGCAGAAAGTGGTAGCCGTGGCGGAGGACGCTTCGGAACGGGTTGCGCCGACGGAGGCGCTGGCGCAGGGGGCTGCAAGCGACCCCAAGGAGCCAGCCAGCGACGCCGAAAAGACCCCAGCGCAACCCAACGACCCGAATATATCGGAAACGGATGCAGCACGTAGTGAAAACATGGCAACTGCTAGGGAGAGATTCTTTGGTCAGGTAAACAAAAATATCTTACTTTGAGTTGGCTGAAAAATATAAGCTGTAATGTAATATATGTAACAATGTGAGCGAAGATCTGGCGCTAGGCAGCGGAACGACCTAATCCTCTTATCGTAGCGGAACGAATCGGTTCGCCGCTCTGCTTTACATCAACTAACTCTCGATAAAGACTTTTAAATGTTTGTCTGTTTTCTTGCATTATCTTAAGGGTTCAATGTCAATAAACCAGATGTTTGTTTCGACACAACGTAGATATTTAACGTATATACGAGTACATACGTATCTACGTACCAAAACTTACCATACCGTCTAGGTAATTGCGTTGATAACACAAACTATGTATTGTTTATATGCAAATGAATATTGCGATTGCCATCTGTTTCATTTATAGCGATTGTAGCGAAGCAAACGAGGGCCCTGTTGAATTGAAAACAAAATAAATATTGTACTTAAAAATATAAGGTCAACTAAAAATATACGTACCTAGGTACCTAATATCTACTGATGTACTTTCAGAAATCAACCGATTACCTAAATAATGGGTACCTACATCACAGCATATTAAATAATAGTGTCAATGTCTTCTGTGATAGTGTACATAAGCAAACGTTGACTACATTTCAAGCTACAAGCCCACTTTAAACCTGACGTTTCACAATAGTACGCTTATCATTCTCATTAGCCACACGTTCACAAACTGCATAAAATATTTAAAATAATCGGACGGGTTTTGCTCGATGATCTAATATGCATTGATTAACTCTCAACAGGTTGTATCATCTACCATCCTCTTTTAATATTTAAACGAGAACGGATTGGGAAGTATTCTGTTATAAATAAAATACAACACGCCGTATTGTATTCTATCATCTTTATGCCTAAACCATTAAATGCTATAGATCTTGATGCGTCTGGAATATATCAAATATTATGTTATATACTAAGTAGTAGCTCATTGGATCAAAATGTAAAGATATATGAACGAGTAGTATCCTCGGCACTCTGATATAATATTTTCATGGACGTCATTCACCGTTTATCAGTAATCTGTTATTCTTCCCAATCTATTTTCATTTCAGCTATAAACTATTTAAATGAGATCGGATTTTCGCGTATTTACGTCTTAGTATACATATAATGTTCTTGTAAAAACATTTATTTCATAGGCAATAAAATGTAATGTGTTAATACTTAACACCATTAAATGAAGTGCTCTTTAGGTGTTCAGGTAATGATCAATCGTAGTGATAAGATTACCTTTTGTTTTCTGCTCTCTATTAAACCTAGTTACATTTTATGTTTCATTATGCATCAAAACATCTTACAAAACAGAAAAGTGTTCGGCTACTTACTATAGTAATGAAACTAATATTTTTAAAATACTTTTGAAAAAAAAGCTCTTAAAATTCTGTGTATGTGCTGTTGGCCGCTGAGCGAGGAGAATTCTGATATAGAAACCATCCCTGAGCCCGGCAGTTATGTTATGAATTATGATGGAGTTTAGAAATAACTTTCAAAATTGAATGCTAATTATACGTTTGAAATTATATTATATACCTACGTCGAGGAGGTTTCTCATCTGGGCCTACCCTGAGCGTAGTATCAGGTCATTATCACAGCAATAACGTGAAATATCAATCCCGTAACCATTTGGTAACTATTGTTCGACTTGGTCGTCAAAGACACAGACATCATCGAATTAAGTCACATAATTTTAGATGAGTTTACTCTACTATTATTATAATACAATTAATAAGGGGCTCAATTTTCAAACTGGACGTAAAAAGTCTCATTGGTTCAGGCATTTGATGCATAATTTAGGTTCAGGCTGTGTATTTTGTTAGTCACTAACTTACAGAGTTAGGCGTTATATTATGGAAGACCTTTTGAAAATATTTTATTATTGCACCTAATAATATTATATTAATATGACAACTTTGTATACAAAACTATTAATAATAATTACAGCAAAAAATTCAACCGCAAGGTAATTTAGAACCTAAATAAACCGGTCCGTTTAGGCTTTCGTCGGCGCGGTCAACATTAAAATCAATTCATCAAGATGCGTATCACGGTCGAGCGACTGACTTATTTCGGTGGAAAGGAGAACTCCAAACTTTTTGTTTTCGTTACACTTTCTACGTATAACCGTTCTTGGAATATTCGTCCTACACAAAATCCTACACTTCTCACGAAAAACGTAAATCAGGTGGGAAAACGTGAAGTGTAATTGAATAAAAATAGTAGATTCCGTGAATCGGCTTCTCTTGAATTCAAGAATCGTGAATTTGCTTCTGTCGGGACTTTCGGTTACTCACGCAAGCGTTGAGTCAGCGCAAAAGTGACCGGGTTCTCATTCGTTTGGCTTTTGGAGCAGCTCCAGCCGATTTCCCGAAATAACTCCCAGTTCCCTGTTAGCGTGAGACTTTATTCGCTTGCAATCATTTGTTTCGCCTGCCATATACTTTTGTTGCTCCATTATGTCTTAATTTGGCAACAATCCGTAACTGCTCAGCGCTCGCAACTTGGTCTTATGATCGCAGAAGTAACGGGATGAGAGAATCACCAGATGTAACCTAATGGATATTCGCCAAATCAACATCAATCATAGCGTGCATATTTAAAACTATCTAATTTCTGTAGTTAATACCTATATACCTAGGGTATCTAGGTACTATATTCAACATAATTATATCTACCATATTTCTCGTAAAAGCAAGTCCTCTCTCGTAAAGTTTTATTCTAAACTGCTCCCATTAAATAAACTATAAAATATAATAATCAACATAATATTATGTCGATGGCCAATAAACAGCTAAGTATAAGGATTAGGATGAGGAGATGGTATGATACATGGGAACGTGCATTCATTCAATTCTTATTCTCATAAATATTCTTTCACTCTGTCCTTTCAATTCAATTCTCATAAACTGTACGAGTATTAGCTATAATTATGTGAGGATGTCATTTACTACTAATTATTATCAGTGCTTCGAATGTTGTCAGTAGAAAACAAGCGTAATAATTTTTATGGGCAGTCATGTGGTATGAAGATTACTCAGTCTTTTCCAGCTTTTTGAATTGTAAAAATATAATAAAAATGTATAATAAATACCAGCATAGACAACATGTTGCCAAACGTTGGTTTCAACATCTTAGACTCTTGGATGTCCATGGGCACGTCAAGATTTTGTTTGTTTTTTGTGGAATTTCAAACGATTCAGATGAAAATGTTCTAGTAGGTACAACCCGATTCCAAGTGACATCATGTTCTGTAAATAAATACTTGTCGCATGATCATTTTCTGATTATCAAAGTAGTGTAAATTTCCATGTAACTACATTTATCTACAGTTAAAAGAAATGAACCTTGACGCCTGTGTGGTAATACGGTCTAGTCGATTGATTGGTTATTATCTATCGACCGGCTCTTAACAACACAACAATGGAATGTTTATAATATGAATTGTTTTTTTTACATACACATAAAATTTACGGCTTTAACCTAATGGTTAGTTGTAAATCATTGAAAGACTAACAGAAGAAGAAAAAAGAAGAGTTGAAATATTGCCAATTTTGTTGTATGTTTGAAAAGATCGATGTATTCTACAGATAGTACTACAATATAATAAAGTATAATTCTATTTTAATAACATGCTAATTAAGTATATTGGTTTTACTATTATGTTTACAGTTATTAAAATATATTTCTTAGTAAAAAAAAAATCAGAAATGTTACCAGGAGTAAGTGTGATGTTATTTTCAACAAATCATTGCAAATTAATAAAACGTTATGTTTAATGTAGCTGTTTTGTCATAAAGTACCTTAAAATAAGTAATTTTACTAGTTAATTGTAAATGATTCGTAGCTGCTTAAGTATACTCGTACTTATGATTGTATGTTAAATGATAAGCAAATACATTGAATGCCACAGATGGCGTCATAAATAACTATACGTTATTGAATTTTACTGTCTTACGAGTAGAACGTACCATACAATTACACCAAAACCGTAGATCTACGATTATAAAAGACAAACTGTTACCCGCAGCTTCACACGCGGAAATTATGCTTATAATATTTGTCCTCTATTTCACCCCTTGGGTTGAATTTTGATAAATCCTTTCATAGTGGATGCCTGTGTCATAAGAGGAATACGTGTGCGAAATTTTAAGTTTCTAGCCGTAAGAGTTTGGCCTGTGCGTTGATACATCAGTCAATCACTTTTGCCTTTTATATATGCAGATAAAGATAGATGAAGTGTTTATGAAATAAATACTTAACAGTTGAGAAGTAGAAGAAGGAGACGGCCTTGCCGTAAAAAAAATTGAGTCATCAGATTTCCGCTATATGATAAAATAATTATAGAGTTTCAAATTATAGTTTCCATAGCTAAAGATTTGAAACGAACATAAAGTTCGGAGTTTTAATAAAATTTAACTAATCCGCAGTCCATGTATCTTACCTAATCCTTACGGTGAAACTAAAAAGCTAACATCTATAATAAATTTTTCGCTCCTATCAGTGTAAAAAGAAGGCTGGCCATCTGCGTTCCCCTGCAAAAGAATATAATAGACAAAGAAAATTTCACAATATTATTTTTCACGCTCCATATCTTCACCTCATTAATCAATAACTATAACAATGTGTTCAAGAATATAATAGTATTTTATTATTATTTTACTACCAGTACAACAAAGAGCAACTTGGCAGCGATTGTATGAAAACTGTCGTCACGACCGCCGATGAACGGTCTATGTCTAGGACAAATGAAATGAAAATCATTTTACAATGTTTCATGTTCATTTTTGTTACAATTCCAATTCCTTACTACTTAGCTTTAATATACATATTTTAAATTAACAATGTAACAGAACGCTAATTAATGAGTTACTTCATTCAGTTATTAAATATCACTTTTCAAAATTTTTCACATTCATTGGGTTATAATTTTTAGTTCAGAATTATTTAAATAAATAAGATACATATATAATTCGCTGTGTATCTTGTACAATTACCTACCTATAATTGTTAAATACTTATTAACGTGATAACGTTTATAAAGACGATGAGCCTGAAAGGCATTCACGAAAACCGAGTAACGGCCGCTCACGTCACGGAAGCGCGCGCAGCATTAGAGAGAGAGGCACGCTAGACCGGCCGTCTCTCTCCCACTCAAGCGTAATCGGTCCGCTTGGAAGGCATTCTCGAAAACGTGGTAACGAGCCTGCTCACGTCACGAGCCACAACGCGCGCAAAGTATCGAGAAAGAGATACGCTGAATAATAATAAAACGAAATATATATCTGTAATTTAATATGTAAAATTGTAATTTTCATTCTATTTCCCGTTCCTAATGTGCGAATTGACAATATTTATATCATAAATTATTCTTCTACGAAATAGACGTTATCACGTAAAACCATTGTCCGTAAACCGACTTTACAGACAACCAATTTTTATTATTTTCTACAGATATAAGAGAACAGTAAACGAAAATGTGCTCATGTAAAGTTGACTTCAATGGAATAGATGACAATAATACAAGTTCGTATTTCCTTATTTATTTTACTACCACATAAATATATGCTATGGCGTACACATGCCGTAAGGAACAGATAAATACCAGTTACCTATGAGACGTAAAATTTTGTATGGTTTTAGTGTTTAATTAAATACAACAACGAGATATTTATTGCTTACCTGTATGTACATGGTTCCGAAATCTGTGTCGACAATAGATTCAATAGTTTCAAGTTGCGTGACACATGTCGACCTCGTATGTACTTGGCTTATATCAGCAGGGACATAATGTATAGCATACCTACCTTTTACTTTCGTTTCAATGTTAAAAACCAGAAATTAGTATCTTTAGGCACTTAATAGTGCAATATTAAGGTTAAATTGCTTAAATAATATTGAGAATAGTAAAATATTATATAGAAACATTTTGCTTCCTAAACGAAAGCTTTTCATTATGCTATTCAGCCTTATTTAATTTAATTATTAAATACTAGCGTGAAATGTTTCGATTGATTATGAATGACGATCTTTTGCACTATCTTACCTATAGTAAAAAAAATTATATTGTGCCGTTTAATAAAAAGGAGTGGACGTTAAAAGAAGACACAGATGGGTTATTAAGTTGCACCGCTACTACAGCTTTTATTATAATATAAAATGATTCCCTGAAGTTTCGAGCTTTGATGACTGTAAAAAAGCGGCCAACCTCGTACGGTTAGAACGCCACCGATGATCCAAGCAGTACGGGCGCGAATCCAACGAAATTCTGTCCGGAAGCAAATCATTCTAGCTCTTCAGGTAGGGATAAGCAAACTACCATCAAATTAATGTTAAATGAAGACCTTGGACCTTGAGCTTATCGACGACAAACAAGGCATTTCCGTAATGAACCTCTAAAAAAATTAAGGCTCGAGAGATGACCGGCTTTGTTAAGAATGTACGTGAGAAAAAATACCGCCAAATCCTTTTTTCAAAAGAAAATTTTTTGAAGATGAAGAAAGTTTTAAAAAACAAAGTGATAAAATATTATACTCATGTCAGTAAAGAAACAAGCAGGCGTATTCTGATAATTCAGCGTGGGCATAATCCTGCATCTATCATGGTTTGACTTGGAGTCTCGTATTTGGGCTCATCTATGATGTTTCTCTGTGAAAAAGAAGTGAAATCCAGTGTTTTTAACATCAAAATACTGTCCTTGCAAAGGTTGTGGAATCTCCTCCTCCAAAAATTATTGTTAATCCATAATAAGTATTCCAACAAGAATCATCGCCAGCTCATCGGAAAGCAGGACATAAAACTGCCTGAGCTCTGATTGCTCATAAAATTTACTTTATCAGGCAGGACGAGTGGCCCTCTTAAAGCACAGACTTACATCCTTAAGATACAAAATATGGCAACAATTAGAGCAGAAAGTTGCGCAAAAACTCACCAGAATTTAGAGGTTCTCAAAGCATCCTTGATTAAGGCAGTGGCTGATATAGCCACGAACCTCGTGCGTGCTACGATTGACTACTCACCTCCTATGAGGTTCAGGGCCTGTATTCAAAATCAGGGAGGCCATTTTGAATAGTCTAAATAAAACTTAAATTAACATTTAAGTACCTTTGTTTTTACAATATATAACTAATTTACAGATATATTAATTCCAAAACAAAAAAAATGTGAAGTGTCTGTAACAGTATTTATGGCCAGACTAGGTAGTTATCATCATTATGTTGATATCTTATTCGTTGTTACAACATGATACTAATACTGATAATGATATCATAAGAATGAATAAACAAACACTGATTGAACATCTTTCTTGAAAACATCATTTTCAGATATTGACAAATTATCGAGGTATTTTTTATAGCTGCCTGAAAGAAACCGCTGTTAGTGAATCGTAAAGTTGCTTTTAATGTTAAAAATATTGTATTTGTCTACCAATCCGTACTTGGTCGGCATGGTGGGCTATGACCTGCACCCCTCACATTATGAGAGAAGACCAGAGCCCAGCGGCGGGAGTAGTGCTCCCACTATTGTGTGATCATGATAATTTTAAAACAAATAATATTTTGATGAAATATTAGCTACATTTTTTTTCATTGAACCAATATTATTATGTAAGTATGCAATCTTAGACGGCTTATCTATAATAATCAATTTTTTGGACGAGTTTCATACCAATTATTAGATGTTCTGTGAGTTTAATAGTAATTTTTAATAGTAATTTGTAATTTAAAAATAAGACACAAAATGAGAAGAAATGACATACAACATTTAATGGCAAAACTAATTTCTGTTCACTCTATAAGTGTCGTCTAAAAAACGGACGAAAGATATAGGGTAAAAGCCGGATACTTGCCTCACTGGGATACTTGCCCCGGTTTCGAATACACTATGTTAGGGATGTTGGTGACATTAACACTTTACTACAATAAGAAGTGCCCCTCCCGCAGGCTTCAGTGCCATGTAAGCCGTGAGTGTATATGCATTCGTTTTGTCCGTGTGAGCAAATATCTTCCAAGACGAAACTTTGACGGGTGACGAAATTATTTTGGTATGTAAGTTCTATTGAATATTTTTTAATGCTGATTGGGTTTTAGTCGACTTCTTATTTCTAGGGATGCATTATAGTTTCAATTATAGTATTCATTACGTTTTACTGTTGATTTGTTACTATTTACTTAGAAAATGTACAGGGCAAGTATCCGTATCAAAAAGGATAGTCACCCCATTTACTTTTGCGGATAGTCGCCTTTGGGACAACTAGCCACAAAAGTAATAATATAACTATAAAGTCTTTAACAAGCTAGACAAATATTTTTTTTAGATGTTGTCTCCAACTTATTGGCTCTCTCGCCCAGCGCTACTGCAGGTACATAGTGTACCTGCCGAATGAAAGGTCCAGAGTGCGAATCCCATTCGGGGCAGACGTTATTTGTTATGTCTACTGTGTATGCCCACCTATCTTCCTATCCTAATCCTAGCATTTATAAATATATATATATATATATTTTAATAAATACCTACTTAGGTAAGTTTTTCATGCGTTAATTCTAGGTATCTAACCAAAATGCCTCGCAAGTATAAGTGTAAATCAGGCGTGATGCTGTGCCATATTACCTGTTCAGAAAATAGTTTAGCACTAGCGTTCGAAGAATTAAAAAAACAAAAAGGAATCAACTAACCAGTTTTATATAAATCGAAAAGTGAAAAGCCTGGTGTAAAATAATGCTACTGCCATTGTTCTCTTTGTGATAAATAATAGTTATTTTACTAATAACTTACGTAGCTTTTAAGTTTCCAGGCTATTTTTGTTTTATTTTTATAGTTTAAAATGAGAAAACAACACTATTTTTGACGTTCTATTATATTGTAATTTTTACTTTGTAAAAGACCTCGGTAAATAAAAAAGACCAATTACTTAAATTGATTGTTTCTGTCTAAAAAAATCATATTGAGGCTTCTATCCTTGCACGAGGCAAGTATCCCCCGAAGCAATTTTAACGTTAGGCTAGTATCCGCCACAGGAGGCAAGTATCCCCTTTTTGAGAGGTCAAATAAAACATGATTTACTCAAAACCAATAGTAATTATGTTTACAAAAATAGGCTAATATAAAAGATGAAAGACCTATGTTTTGATATACATGTTGCATTATTCTTAATAATTGCATATTTTCATATAATAGAGCTTATTTGAAAAGTGGGGGAACTATCCGGCTTTTACCCTACTCGTAGAAATGACATAAAATAAGACAACACGGGTCAATGGCGCGTGAGGTCATATCACGATATAAATCTTTTAGCTACTCAGAAATTCATAGAGTCACATGTTGATATATGGCAGCATATGCCTGGTATGCTGCGCTTGGGCACACCTTACTTTAAGCTTGTTTTTTAAACAATTGGAAACAAATGTTTACTCTGTGCTGAGGTTGAGACAATGAAGTGTCATGATTTAATAATTTATTGCAATAAATGCTTTTAAATTTTCACTCAGGAATTTATACACAACGCTTTGTGTTTGTGACTAGTTCACGCAAAATCTACTGAATGAATTTTCATAAAATTTTGCATACAGGTAGACTATGTCCTGGAAATAAATAAATATATAATACAAATAATAATAAATAAATAAATGATACTTAGTATCCCAGGAAACGCGACCAAAGCTGCAGGTAGAGCACTAATAGTTTTTAATCCTAGCATCGTTTCACAAAGCTCTGATTTATTAGTCAGTCATTAAATAAAACATTTTAAAATTTATAACACCCCCGACAGTTTTGTTTCCTAAGCTAATATTATAAAGAGATAAACTCAAAAACTACTGAACTTTAAAAATACAAATTTTTAGGACAATGATCTATGACGTCAATTCTCTATCTCATCTACTGTATGAATCATCTACAATCGTCCAAACAAACGTTATAGCTGATAATGTTTTTGCGTGTTGATGGCCACAGTTCAAGCTATTTATAAGCGATGACGATTTCGATGAACACGTTCAGAAGTGGAACGTAAAGATTTCTACGATAATTCTTGTTTCCGGATGTTAGCAAAATTAGTTCTTAAATCTTGCAAATTATCGCAATTTATAAAACGCCATCAACCTCTTTTGCTTTTACCAATATCCGAAAGTATCATGAAATTGTTAATGGATTTACCTATTTTTTTTCGACTGGAATTAAATTTTCTACAGTCCGTGAAATTCGGTGTTCAACTGTGAATAACACCGTTCTGCTACGTGATAATTATACAACTAAGTAGGTGACTACAACTAATTTATCGGAAACAAAACTATTGTGGGCGTCGAGGTGAGATTGAGACGAGATTTCTGGGAATAACTGTGTTAGGTACTGTGAGTTTAAAGTTAACGGAAACTAAAATATATTTTGACTTGTCTAGAAAATACACTTTCATCGAAAACAGTTTTGTTATTTTTTCCCAGGCTCTTACGTGTTGAGTTGCGTAGGTAGGTAAAACTAAATAACAAAATACTGATTTTAGCGTGAAAAACGTCTTATAGGTACAACAGATTTTCCGAATGCACTTGACAGAAAATTATAAAATTTGACGCTCATGGACAAGTGCATGATCGAGCTGTAAATAAACAGATTCTGATTTTGGAAGTTACATCAGTTTGTAAGTTTAAATTGGAAAATAAATTGTCAAATGAATTGTAAAAATAGTGTTTAACAAAATACATAAGTCACCAGATTAGCCTGCATAATGGTCTATGGCTTTACCCACAAATTATAGGAGGCAGCCTGAGCCCAGCTGTACGAATGAAAAGCTTGGAAAAACTATCGCTTTGTATTACCATCAAACAAAGAAATATTAAGACTTCAATTATTACGGTGTTTATCACAGACATGTATACCTAGAGTAGATGCCGCATGTTCATACATTTCACGTGTAACAGAAAGGATTTTAAATCCTATTTGAGCGCCGTGTCATTTAGTTGGCGTTTTACTGCTATTGGCAATAGATGTCAACTGAAATAACGAAAAATGCCTAATTGTAACGTTTTAAACTGTAGGAATTCTACAAATACAGTTAGCAGAGGTAAAAGAAATATTTCTTTTCATCGTTAAGTAATTTATTTATAAAATTGTGTAGTAATTTATTTTAAAATAATTTTTTTCATATTTATTGCATTTCTACCACGTTTTACAACGAAAAGCACTAACTTACTGTGTACTGCATACTACTCAATACATTGCTGATTTTGGTAGCAAAATTTATACGGCTTGTTTACTGGAACACGCAATGAAAGTAAAACAATCGTTACTATAAATCGTCGCTTAGCTTCGTAGTACGGTGAATATTGTCGTGTTTCTGTAAAATATAGCATATAGTGTTGTTCATTTATTCGGTGTGGTCTCGATGTTAATCGATTTTGAAAACCAATGAATAATAATATTTACATAGAGACAGTTTTTAACAGGCAAATTATTTTTCATTACAATATTAATGTTTCTGTATAGTGATTTTATTCATGATAACATTATAATTAAAGGTTTTCAAGTGACCCCAATATTAAAGCGAAATGAATTATAGCGACGGGGCATAGATATTGGTTTCCAACAAAACATAGCCGTTATGTTCTATTCATTTCAATGATGACTGTTTTACGGATTCGAAAAAGAAACGAAGGCTGATTTCAAGTGCAATACCGAATATTGATGTACTGTTTTTTTATTTTGAATTTTTAATTAGAAAAAAATATTCGTTTAACTTTAGGTAAGTTTAAATGTGTCCATATGATGTTTTGATTTTCATAAAAGAAATGTTTATAAATATTTTTTTAATTTTCATTTATTTAATTTCTTGAAAGCAAATAATAAACAATCATAATATTTATGATCTCTTTATTTATCTTTACATTTTTGAAGCTTGTGTTTATAATTAACAAATAATCAAGTTAAATAAAACACAAAACTATTTATTCGGTCATATTCAAACACTATACTATATTATTATGTACAACCAACCAAAGGCATTTTTTATGTTTTACATATTCTACGCCTACAAACGATCATACGATTTTCTATTTACCTAATTATTATCTGTAATCGATTTTGAGAATCATTAATCGTTGTCGAGAATCGATAACGAATCAGTTTCGAATTGATATCGCTAGGATGGGGAATTTCAGCACTAAATATTTTTGTGACAGCACAATGTGTCAAAAAAAAGTGACACGCTTGGTTTTCATACAATTCGAGGTACATGCGTCGTCTATTCTTGATATATGTCTGTGGTGTTTATCATGTTCGTAATGTAAAATCTCGTAACTATGCAACTTTTTTTTAACAGTAACCTGTTTGTAAACGTTGAGTTTGTTAAAAGCAGTTAGATAGAGATTTTGACGTATGAACAGAACTATGAACCGCCCACGATGAAATACCAGACGAAAATAATCAACATATAGAATGAATAATGAAAGCATAATTATGATCTGCTCATCTGCTAGCATAACATGTAATATTTATCATCACAGTATTAATTAAAAAATGTCTTAATGAAATTTTAATAATATGTACATAATAACTTAAAAGTACATTGGACATAAAAAAAACTCAAACAAACTAACATAACACAGAAAAATATCTTAAACCAAATTATTATACAAAATAAGAATATTTACAAGAAATATAGGTATGTCATCCAAAATCCCTAAATTCGTCATTGTACCCAGAACGCTGGCAGCATTGCCCCGCTGAATTGCTAAAATTGTTTTATTATTTTGAAGCATTTGAAAGGCTTTTAGATAACTTAAATTAACTTAACAAAAGTTGCAATTTCTGTAATTTGAAACGAAATGAAACAGTAGACCGTACGTTTCTTTGGGTCAATTCTTGCAAGCCGAATTAAAACAGCTTATTTTATTATGTAAAATTTAGATAAGTCTCATAATAAGTCAAAGTTCTCTAAAATATTCTTAAATAGCTACAACGCTCAGTCCTCAATTTTTTAGAGAAGAAATTATGCTAAGGAAACCTTAGCTTGTCATTGATAAATCGATAGATTTGCTCGAGATGAAGACTAGCCATCATAACATTGCATTATATTAACCAAAAAATAATAATACTAGAAATACTTAAATTTGTATTGAAACAAGGAAGTAGGAAGAAAAATATCAAGTATTATGTATAAAAATAGTACAAATAATCTGACGCATAAGTCTACATATTAATGTCAAATACTCGTAGTTTTGAAGGTCTCCTGAAATCTACCAACGTAGATTTATTTGTCTAGATATACCTACTTATACTTACCAAATCTACCCTCCTAATACCTATATTCCAACAGAGATTACATTTATGCCACCTATGATAGGTCTTTCTATCATCAATAAGATTACTTAAATGCCATTTTTATGTCATCCGCAAAATACCATTTGGGAAATAATTTACTCATGTTTAAAAATATTTATACAGTGGACCCCCGGTAATCCGACAAACATTTTGCAGGGCAGTGTCGGACTATCGAATTTGTCGGATTATAGAGTACTGCCTAAGACCCCCCTATAGTCCGGAATTTTTTACAAAAGAGTACCTTGTAATCCGACAAATTACAGATCCAATGATAAGATTCTATATGTTATATTGTACTCTGAAGTACAAATCATACTTCAATAAGTATGTCCAATTTAGTAAATTAAACAACACAATAGTTTTATTATAAAATTAACGTCATTAAAGTGACGTAATTAGTCAAATTCAAACTAAGCAATCAGAATCAAAACAATACCCTACGTGTCGAGCACAATAGTGGTGATGCGTACCTACAAGTTATAACTTGTTCAATCATGCATTAGCGAAGATTGTCAAAAAAATATTCAATAATAAATAATTAGACCATGTCGGATTACAGGGGGTGCCGGATTAGACAGGGGCCGGATTACCGGGGGTCCACTGTAGTAGGTAACGACATTGCAAACCCATTCCAATATTGGAGCTCTACATTTTTATTCACATTATATATTCATATATTTATTTTATACTATAAACATTGGGATAATATCACGTTATATCCGAAGTGAGTCCTTGGCAAGAAACTATTTTAAGGGTCCAGTTATTTTTATACGTCTATATTGTCTTAGTTTATTAAACGTGACCCAGTTATTATAATACGCGTGGTATTTTGTATCAACTAATTGGACTTGCTACTTGCAGATCAAAATCACAGATTATTTCGTGGTAAAATGATAAATGGTAAATATTTAGATTATTTTAACTTTAACCTTTTATATTCCAAGAGCCCGCGACGGTCAGACTTTCCTTATTTTATATTCAAATTTAAAATTCAAATTAATTTATTCATATATGTATCACTGGATACACATATGCACGTAATTTTTTGGCTTTTCGGAAAGGTGCTTTGTCGTGGAGGAGAAGAAAAGCCTAAAGAAACTCCTGGGCACATCTTTTAAAATAATTAAAATTTACATAATATGGTCTTACCTACGCGGAACTGGATGCGGCACTAATTACCAGGCGTCTTTGTCATTAATATATTCATGTATACCATAGTATCCCTTGCCTACTAGCTGAGATTTAACATATTTCTTAAACATTTGGATAGGCAAATCACGTATTGACTTAGGTAATTTATTGAAAAAACAAACTGATCAACAACTGATCAACTGATCTTTGATCTGTCAAACTACACTATTTGTCCATTGCTTATAGTTAAATTTATTTACACTGTTTAGATATAGGTTTAGTTTTTATATCACTTATTCGCTTTTTTAGTAAGTATATTATTATGTTATACTATAATTTATAGCTATTGTTTGTATGTATTATTAGTATAATATATATGATGTATATGATATATTTA
The DNA here is from genome assembly GCA_963932265.1 of Thymelicus lineola. NCBI lineage: Eukaryota > Metazoa > Arthropoda > Insecta > Lepidoptera > Hesperiidae > Thymelicus > Thymelicus lineola. The sequence continues at coordinate 7,008,187 of OZ010686.1, forward strand.
TGTATATATGTATGTATATATGTATGTGTATATGTATGTATATTTTATATTTGTTTATGTATTTTTGTATATATACATTCTTGTGTGCACTCAGTTTGCCACTCAAATTTCAATTTTCCTTTTGTGGGGCTACTGGAAGAGATTTCGTTTCGAAATAAGTAGCTCCCATGTGCGAATGTCTCTAAATTTAAGTTTTTCTATTTAAAATTGTATGGTGCGCATGAATCATTAAATAAATAAATAAATAAATAAAAAACGTACACCGAGCCCCATAGAACAACGTTGAACCGTACTTAGGCGAAAAACCTGAAACTTTCTTCTGGGACTTTGGAGTTTGGATGATCGTTACTTTGGTAGATACCAGGCAACAAAGGTGTATAAAATTGGACCTAATTAATAAAACGTTAAAGTGTAAAGCTTATTTTTTATATTTTCTTCGGAATAATTAGCACGGTTTCAATCCGTTGCCAGACACCCCTAAACTTTAAAATTTATTAGAAATGCCATATTATGGTTTCTTTTACCATTATTGACTTTCATAAAGATTAAATAAAGAAACTGTACTAAAATAATCATCAAATATTGCAACAGGTGGAGACTATTAACCATATACAACTGAACGAATCATACACAACTTTTCACCGTTAACAAAAACCGAGGAAATTAACTACTTAAAAACTGAATGTCATTCATTTTTTAATAATTATTCAGATCTCCGCGTTCTACGTAACACATTGATAAATACTATAAACTTAACTATAAATAAACGCAACGCGCGTGAGCTGTAAGGGCTGCGCCGCTTGTCCTTTCAAAATCAACTTAAACAACTAACTTAGCTTCTGTAAAGCAGAAGCTTAATTTCTTGCAGCGGAAGGTTGTTAAGTTCGTAATTAGTAACCGAATAATACACTCATTTCATTACGCATTTTATGATTTTACTTGTTTTATAAATTATATTACTTACTAGTGGATACCCGGCGTGTTCTACTATACAAAAAAAAATTGCATGGAAAAAGTCAAAATCGAAAATGTGCGTAATGCATTGTTTTAGTGGTCTCAAACCATCTTCGCATTTGCCTTTCAAATGGAACCATTTTGGGGCATATTGGTTGGATGGTTCTAAGGTCTTTAAAGGACATCCGTACAAATATTTTTTGTGTTTTATATATAAGTATAGCTTCAATCTTACCTGATGGTAGGACGGTAGCAATGAGGTTTTGGGTTGTGCACTTACTAAGTATACCTATCTAACCTGTGTTACAACTACATGTGTATTCAACTATTCACTCTTGCCTTTTTAGGGTTCTGAAGTAAAATCGGAACCCTTATAGTTTCGTCATGTCCGTCCGTCCGTCCGTCCGTCCGTCTGTCCGTCTCTCCGTCTCTCCGTCTCGCGTCCGTCTGTCCGAAGCAAAGCGTCAAGACCCCTACCGTTAGGAAGCTGTAATTTGCCATGAATATACTAACTACATTTATTAAAACTCCAGAATCATAGAATAAAATATTGAAACACATTTTTTTCAAGGTACCTCCACTACAGGTAACATGAGGATGAATTTTTATTCATTGCGTGCCCTATAGTGTGGGGTATCATTGAAAAGGTCTTTCAAAAATATTATGGGTCTTCTAAGACCATTTTTGAAATGAAAGGCCCGTTTGCGAAATTTTTGGTTTTAAAGTGCTAATTTAAGTTAGAGTTAAGTGTACGCCCCGTGCCGGCTAATCTCGGCTATGTTAGCTTAATGAGTAATAGTCGATAAACTAACTATAATACTTCGGAACCATTGAAGTATAATGTCATAGAACAGACATCTCGAACAAAATGTGTGTCCCGCCCGGGAGGTTCGATTGTCAAAATTGAGCCTCCGTTCTCCTTTCAAAATCGAACAAATCCATTGAAGATTGAAGCCACATGGCGTCAATGCATTGGGACATACATGGTGTTCGCGGTGTTGGTTCTATACGCTAGTAATAATACTTCAATGTTCGGAACCCTACCTTGCGCGTGGCCAGACACGCACTTGCCCGGTTTTATAAGCAACCTTCCTCATGATCAATTTCAGACAAGAATAGCTCATGTTCGTTGATCCTTGACCGTGTTAATAGTTAATATAGATTATAAAGGGACCTTATTTGACACCACGATGCGGCGACGTTTAGCGCGTGTGGTCTACTGGGGCGTCAATTTAATAGCGTCTGACACCCATTAATGATGCCCGAGGTTGTCTTTGTAGGTACTACTATTCTGTTATTCACTAAATTAATTAAATGGCTCCTCAAGAGGAGAGACTCGTGCCCAGTAGTGGGCCATTAATGGGTTGAAGCCAATTAAATGGCTACGAAGTTTTATACTGTGTGTGGGCCATGAAAAAATGGAACTGGTAAGAAAATCTTGTGATTCAACTACGTTCTGGAGAACCTCCTCTGTCCCTCTTTCATGGTCTTTTTGCCGCTTACATACAAACTATGGATCCAACTTCCTTGTTAAGGTTGCATAGGTACCGGATAGCGTTCCGGTACCTATATGCAACCTTAACAAGCTATGATACGAGGTTCTTCTACATGTTTGAAAAAATAGGATTCTCCCTCAGGAAGAAGTTGCGAATTGCGATGGCGACTCCTCTAGTGTCACTTATGTTCTTGTGTCGCTTGTGTCACTTACCATACAATAGCCATAATTATATATTTTATCGTCAATCTTTTAGGCCATAAAGAAAATGGCACATAATATACAAAAACCTTAGGTAAAATCAGCAAACATTAAATCAGTTAGTTACAAAAAAAATTGTTTTGCTTGCTGACAAACCAGTAAGTACAAGACAATGTAATAAAATTAACTTATAATTAGGCAATTAGGTACCTAATAATATTAATTTAATATCAACAATAAAAGTAGAATACTTTTACGAGTATGTAACAAGTTACCTTATCAGGGCGTTTCATAACAAGTACAGAGTAACAGAATTTGACCCGGTCCTTTTTCGTGAGTTATTCGGCCACTTTATAAATTGGGATAACCGGCAATGGCGGAAGGAATGGTTATGGTCAATTCAACTAACCAAATCATGTCTACTTACATAGTTCCTGTTTTGGCGGATCATTTAGTTTTAGATCCTTGTAGCACTGGACTTGTCATTGAATACACATAAATAAAGTATTTTATTTATAATAACTTCAAGAAAAGAAGGAGGTCCTCAATTCGGTTGGATTTTTTTTATTTTCACCTCAGAACTCCATTATTTAGCAAGAAATTTTATCAATTATCCTTTATTTGTGTCTTATTTATTAAAATTGGGATCTGACGATGGGACCGATGAGGCATTGAGGGAACTCCTCAAATAATATTTATTTATTTATTTATTTAATCTTTATTGACCACAATACAAGATTAAGGTACAAATGGCGAGCTTAATGCTTTATATGCATTCTCTGCCAGCTAACCATTAGGCCAAACAGAAACACATGAATAATATGGTATAAATATATGAAAATTTTATATATTTTTAGCCTCAGATTATAGTTTTTAGCAATATTTTTAATGATCCTCATTTTTTATGAGTAATTTTTTTTATGTAAAAACGTTACGATTGTAACGTACATAAGTATAATTATTATGTTACCTGTTATGATTAAAAATATTTAATTATATTATAGAACAATGTCGGTTGGGCTAAGCACGTAGGTATTCACGATAAAATTATACAAACAGCACGTAAATTATTAGTTGGTTTAAGTGTTATGCCCTAGGAGATTATTAATATAATTAGACATGGAATTCCATTACAGATTAGCTCGTATTAAAATTAATTAAATAAATGTATAAATAACACGTTAGCGTTAGTAGAATAGCACCAGGTCATTGCCCAGTGATTTGCTCGGAGACCGCAAGATGGCGCAAAGGCGCTATCACGTTTCTTCTTTATTCAATTTCCCAACGTCCGCGCGTCCGTCCGTCCGGTCGTCCGCAGACACCGTTACGTCCGTGTGGGCATCGCCAGATTAGCCGGCTAGACGGATCTTTTAATTGAATCCGTTCAGGAATCTCTTCTAATATTTACTTCCCCGTTTCCGTTTCTCATAAAAAGCTGTATGCAATTTACTATTGTTACGGAAATTACGGGATATAATTTTTAAACGTCTACATTGTTAAACCAGATTTTCCGATTGTTTGCAATCATTTTGCATGTAATCTTTCACAGAAAAATATAAAATCAGTAGTAAAACGTAGTGATTAAGTACTCTGTGATCAGTAGGTTCTGTCAGGAATGACATCAGATGCCATTTTTGTTTACAAAAAGGACCAGAAAGACATGGGAAAGCTTTAAATAAAATAACATTTAATATAAAACATCAATTTACTACCTACTGAAAAAACAATGTAACTAGAATGTTAATACCTGTTAATACCTATTGAACGATATGGTTCACCATCACTTCTATAGCTGGTATGTAAATATCTCAAATTATTTGTAACAATTAAATCACCTATTTAATAAAGACGTTTTGATAATCCTAATAACCTAATGTTAAATTTAAAATATATTTTTTTGGAAATAGTAGTTACTACATTTAAATATAAAAATAAAAAACGGACATTGATTCTTGTTGAATCCTCAGAGATGAAAATCACTGCTTGTCCCGCTGTAACACGAATAGTAAGTAGTTATTATTGCTCTATCCTACAGTTGATGATAAAGTAGGTACACCTAAAATAGTGTTAAATTAATTATTAACCAAAAGTCTATCTATCGTATGGTCTCACCTTGGAATCAGCACCTACCTATTTATTAATGATTATGATAAATTATTAAATCAAGATCAATTCGTATTTCAATTCACGAAATTATTGTAAGTACCTCAGCGTGAGCTATGACACATTGACAAACAATTTGCAAATATACAGAAAATTACTTTTGCTAAAAGGTTTTCACAGGCGCTTTACTATTATTATTACCATAGGGCGCTAAGTCCTTTCTGCTTGTTATTGAGATGGTGTTCAAGTTCAAAGAACAGTACAATTTTGTGAAAAACGATAAAGGACCACGCACAAAATGTTCTAAAATGGGAGTACCGTGGATTTTTCTCAAACTTAGGATTTAGACTCTCTGAACGATACTGATCAAAAGTTCTTATGGGCCCAACTTCATTTAAAGCGATCTAAAGGACCCAGTGGGCTTCGAAGTTATGATGTTAAGCCCTATTCTATGTCCCACTGTCTTAGAGAAAAAAAGCGACACATAAATAAGAGAATGTATATATATATATATATATACATATATATGTATGTATACATGTATACTCATATATACATAACATAACCAGCTAAGGTTAGAACCCGGCCATCTCCAGCCACCTAAGGAAGAGGCCTATTAGCTGCATTATTCAGGCTATCAAGAAGTCGAGTTGGATACTTGAGGTTTTTCGATGTTGAGCATACCCAAGGTACCAAACCAAATAATACTAGCAACATGTGCGCAACATCCAAGGGTTCTTGCCCCAGATTTACTGGTGCAATAATAACCTTGAATTGGCTCATCTTCATTATTCTCTTCATTTAGTATATATGTACATATACATGTATATGTATATCTATATTCATATATATATACAGAATCATGTATAAATATATATATATATATATATATATATATATATATATATATATATATATATATATATACATATATATATATATATATTCTCTTATTTATGTGTCGCTTTTTTTTCTCTAAGACGGGAGATAGAATAGGGCTTAACATCATATCTTCGAAGCCCACTGGGCCCTTTATATCGCTTTAAATGAAGTTGGGCCCATAAGAACTTTTGATCAGCATCGTTCAGAGAGCCTAAATCCTAAGTTTGAGGAAAATCCACGGTACTCCCATTTTAGAACATTTTGTGCGTGGTCCTTTCCGTTTATTTTAAAATTATTTAAACAGGGGACGGAAGGAGCTTCTTGATAGTAGATGTGACCAAGTTGTTCGATCGTTGGCTGCTGTGAGCTATGATCGAATTCTGTGCGCGACCCATTCGTGTTTTTAATGATTGAACATTTTTATTTTTCTCTGGGTTTTGCCCATGTCAAAAGTTAAATTGTTGTTGTGTGAAACGTCGTTAAGAAGTGGCACGATCACTCCGCACCAACAATCAGTTATTATACCATGTAGGTAATAAACCGTACATTGTAAACTAGGAAACTGGAAAAGACAATGTTTTCTCTGTTGGAGTGCGCAGGCGCCGGCTAGTCGCCGCCAGCGCGACAATGAACAGTAGAAATAACTTGTTATCTCCACTAAGGATAACACTATGCCTCATTAAATAGATGAGTTACCAATATAGGTAACTCGTTTTTATTACAAAAATAACAAAACAGTAGATTTCGTAAGAAACTTACAACATTCATGAGTGTTTATTTAATTAAATTCCATCAATTCCTCGTGGATCTTATCATCAGATCTGAATTTTGATAAATATGTGACCAATCTCTAAATACCTATACATACATTATCTACATACATAATTGCAAGTGACAAAATATTTTTCCAAATCAGTTGATAAAATTAAATGAAGGAGTTCTGAGGAGTGAGGTAACAGACATTAAAACAAAACACAACCAAATGAGAACCTCTCTCGAGAAACGTTAAAACAATATATTTTTTTGTCTTTTAGTACGAGTGAGAAGCATGGTAATATTAGCAATCATGACTCTTTGGATACATCCGTTATCAATTTTATTTTCCCTTTCGTGCGTATATTTTATGAACAAATTATAATACTTCGTCATGTCGTCAGTGCTGGATTTAGGCCTAGGCCCGTGAGGCCCGGGCCTAGGGGCGCCATGATTTTGGGGGCGGCAAAATTTTCAAAACCCCAAAAACTTACGAGCGGTAAAATATCAGAATTTTTTGTATTAAAAATATTTTTGTGGATTATTGTCACTTCAAATTAATAGAAATTTATAAATTATTTTAAATGTTGAGTTTACCTTTTAATTTGTCGGTGCAATATGAATTTTTTTTAATCTATATTACTTTGAAAACAATAATATTAATTTTTATAGTGGATGCAAATTATTAATTTTTATAGTGGATTTAACCTATTAATGGCCCCCTACTAGGCTCGGGTCTCTCCCATGAGAAGGCCTAGAGTTTACTCCACCACGCTGCTCCAGTGCGGTATTGGTAGCGGACAGTTAGACTTTCATTTCAAAAGTCTAACTATCCGCTTTTTTTAATGTCCACCTACCCGAGATTAGTATCGTTTTCGGCTAATATTGGGATAATTACGTGTTACGATAAAATTGTAAAAATATTAAAAAAATAAGATGGCCGCCGAGATATTTTAATTTAAAAGGAGATCCCCAATTTTCGGCCTCGAACCATATGTAATCTGTGCTAGAATATCGGACTAGACAAGAGTAAACTATATACCAAAAAATTCGTCTTATTTATAAGATTGATAATGATTGATTGATGGACCATAATAATATATTTTATGTATTATTTATTGATTATAATTATAATATTAATTTATTTTTTTACATATTTTCGTGTTCCATATAAATCTAAACTATGATTTATATATTAAAATTATCATTACATTTATTACATTTCGAATATTTTGACATTAATTAATCGATTGACAACAAAGATGATGTAATCCCTAATAATGTCATTTTGGTAACCATAGTATTTATAAATAACACCACTGTATTGTCATATTTGTCATCGATCTTTCATCTTTCTACGCGAGTTCTTGTATATTTTTACCTCAGATTAAAGAAATAAAAGGCAGATATATTCATCCAACTAAAATGTGAAGCTACCAAAGCAAATACAAACTAAAAAAGCAAATACAAACCTGATTCAGTACTAAAGAAAGCGTCAAATAGCTTTCATGTCACAATTGTCAAAATTTATTAAATAGTTTTTTCAGATAAAATGCCGTCTTGGAATTTTAAACACTGCTAAAGTTGTTCCCAAAATCAAGCAAAAAAAGATTAGATATCTTTTCACAGGTAACTGTTCATTATTTTATTATTTATTTATAATAATATTTTTGAGGTGCGCTCGGAACACAAAACCTCGACAGTTATTCAATTTTATGCCAGCTTTATATGAAAATCGATTACCCTAAATTAGGGGAAATATGCATGGGTTATTTGAACACTGATCGATTATATACTTATAACAAAAAAAAAATATTTTAAAAATAAATAGTTGTATTTATTTAAATCTAAAAATAAGTCAAATGAAAAAAAATTTTTTTTTAAACGCTTTTATTTCAATAATGTTTAGTTTATAAAATTAGCTACAAGTTGTGAAAATTTCAAGTCTCTACGTAAAATAGAACATAGAGAATTATGCGTCTAAAGTCTGAAAATCGTTTTTTTTAATTTAACAACAAATAAACAATGAAAATTAGTTTAAAATATGATTTTCGTGTGTTGTCATCGGAAATACACATGTCTGCCAAATTTCATCAATTTTCATTAAAGGGTCATTCAAATTAACGTTACAAGATTTGATCCTTTGATGCTCCGAAGTGAAGCTAAATATAAAAGCGTTTAATAACCTTATTGCCGTGTAAATAGAGTAGCATTTTGATCATAATATTGAAGATTTGATGCTTTGATGCTCCGAAGTGAAGCTAAATAAAAGCGTTTAATGAGGAAATGCAGCCAATGCATAAATACCAGTCGCTGGGTTATTACAAACATAAGATAGATTATACAAAGGATTAGAGGGATAAAATAAGGATTTTAACATAGGTAAACCTGGCTGATTGAAAATAACACGTTTGCCTACGATAAAATGAACGATTGAAAGAAAATATTGTATTCTATTTTAGTTCCTGTTTAGCCTACTCAATAAATTATTTTATTTTGCAGATTGCCGACAAATGCTATTATACGAGATAAATGGGATTTTATTATTCCTCAAAGTAGGCAAGATTGGCAATCCAAATTTTGCTTTGTTTATTCATTGCAACTTAATGAAGATGACGTATATTATATATATTTCATGTATTTTAATTATAATAAATGTATTAAAATTTTGATATTTTTCAATGAAAAATATCAACCCAAAAGAGAAAAAACCATAAATTAAATCAATTCAACATATTAAGTACTGTATATTAAAAGAACATTTGACATATTTAATATCTATACTTTTTGATAACTAGTGATATAATAATAAATAATTTGTCAATTTAAGTGTGCATAATATTTCAAGTCGAAAATATGGCAAAAAAATTTACTAAATTGCGGGAGATTGCGACTTT